>JANZLQ010000037.1:17968093-17997156 GCA_026212715.1 Elanus axillaris | reverse complement strand
CCCCCCACTTTTAACAATTTATTACTGCTACCAGTATTTTTTCTTTTTTAGGAAGAACAGTATATCAGAGTCACAGCTTGGATTCATGACTCAGCAGTAGTTTCCCACGGTGCCACCAGCCAAGACTACACTGAAAAGTTTAGCTTAGTCTCACTGTGTCTTTCAGGCCTGAAAAAAATGTACATACTTCAAGAATCTCCCCCCAAAGAGTTTGATTTATATCATCAGTAGCTATGCCAGCAGGGAAAACTATTTTCAGCAGTACACACTATCCCTTCACCGGGGGTTTCTACAACAGTACTACACCACAAAGACCTTCTTCATAGTTGCATCTTGTGACCTGTCTTTGTTTAAATTATCTTATTTAAACTGAATAAAGAGGGAAAACCAAATAATTTTCTCACTTTCACAGGCAACTGATTACTTTCTGATTTTTAACACTTGGAAGTTAACAACCAAAGTCATCATCTTGCATTTCCCCAAACACAGAGAATTTTCCCTACAGCCAATGAAGGTTTTGCCAGGAAAAACTGTAATAGTAAATTGAACACACTGAACCTTACTTTCAGAAGAAGAGACAAAATTAAAATGAAATGAGTTAATCATAAATATTCTTCTTGAAAGGACACTAAAACTTTAAGACAGTGCTAGAAACAAAGGATTAGGTTTCTGATGGATAAATGTTACAATTGTTGTGTGTCTGTGTGCCTTAATTCAAAGACAAGGAAAACTTTTCCCACCACTGTAGTAGACTACTTGATTGGGAAAAAAAAAAGAAAGAAACAAATAATGACAGCCAATTTCCAGTGCTTTTAGGCTATTTCATATCAAACAGTGTGATGAATGTAGCAATATCACTTTTGGCTATAGCACAAAAAATATTATTCTCTATAGACGCTGCAGCATAAAACAAAAATGCTTTTATTACCAGTAGCAATGATGTGACATGCCTGATAAATGCCACTTTAAGACTCCTTTGGGTCCCAGCATCCCTTCACACTTATTATCAAGTTACTAATAGATTCTGTAGGTTTGACTGGCCATCATTTAGGAGTGTCATTTACTCTAAAATGACAGAAAAGTAAAATGTTCTAAAATGTTCAATTTTTCTCTTTTCCCTGACTGAGTGACTAATGAGTAAGAATAATAACTTTTATTCATGTTGTCTAGGTGATGAAATGGCCATTGTAGAATGATGAATATCAAGTAAAGATATTTTCATTTAACATAGGCAGGGGAAAAAACACCATGAACCTTTAAGTCTTAAAAATATGAAAGAGAGCAGGCAGCTATTTAAGTATTCACATCTCTTGTATGACAACTGAGTCTATTTCCCTTTGTTATTAGTTTTTCTTTGGATGCATAGAAGCATTGATAAGAACAGGGTCAGACATGTTACAGATTCAATTCTTATTTTCAAGATGATACTGTCTAAAGACTCCCACTGAGATTAACACCCCTTTATTCTAGGTACTGTATAGACATACCATAAAGGTTTATTCCCACAGTAGAGTGTAGAAGTTACACAAACCAGGCAGGCAGAAGATCAGAGCAGAGAGATTCACAGAAAGAGAAAACAGTTGTACAGCAAGTTCATGGCTGACCTCACAATGTATTATATTTAGCTTAGAGATGATACTTTGGTTGCAAACACTTTGGAAGGGTCCTTGCCTTTGCAAATCATAACTGTAATCCCCAGCAGAAGACATTCTTCACCCAAAGACTGTTTCTACAGTATACCACAGTACCAACAGAAATAAGAATATAAACCACAACTTTCTGCAAATTTACTTAATTGGAGCTGAGTGCCTAATTCTCTAAAGCCACTTAAAAACCAGTATAAATTCTTGTCTGTATTAGCGTATTTGATCTCACCGTGAAAAAGATACAGTAAGTAATTCTATATTAACTAACTCAATGTAAATGCTTACCTGACCCTCCACTCATCCTACTCAGTCCTTGTAGTTCAGTCTGGTCAGCAATGGGGCCACCGGGAGTTGATCTCTTCTAGAAAGAACAAAACATTAAATAATAATCTTTGTTTTCAAGGGCATAGATTTTGTCTTTCTCCTTATCTGAGAAAAAAACCCGCAAACTTCATTTCAGCCTAACTGTGTGTTGATCAAGTACAGGTTTTTTAAGATTTTTCTTAAAAAATTATCTTTACCTAAATTAGCTTGGCCTGTTCAGTCCAGTGAGTTTATTTGTGGATCAAAGGCACAAATAAATATGTGATTAACATTGTGTCTGTATAAACATGGCAGCAATTAAGCATGTTCTAACGTTATTTAAAGTGTTACTTTATATTTGACATAGCAGCAATTTCAATAACTTCAGTGGAGATATTACTGATTTGCAAGAATTGTGTCCTGATTCAGTTTCATTGACTTCAGTATTCATTTTCATCTGGATGAGTCCAGCTATCCCAGATCTTTAGCTTTTCGGTTCTGCAGGGAGACTGAGATGTCACTGGAGAGCCCAGTCCTGCCAAAAGCGATTAAGTGAGCTAGATCTGAGCAAATGTCTTTAGTTGCTCTCCTTGAGATGAAGAAATTCCATCATAAAAAGGTCCCGAAGGACAAAGGGCTTTATGGTACAGGGGGTGAACGGCCACCACCCCGATTGACTCACCAGACAGGGCAAACTAGAGACTGGGGGAGATAAAAGCACCCACTGCCACAGCCTCAGTAAAGAAGTCAACTCTGCAGCTTCTTCTGTAATAGTGCCACAGCCTCTGATCCACTCTGAGAGGACTCCCATTGCTACTGTGCTTCTTATTCATTAGAGAGACTTTGAAATGTCACCTCTGGTCACTCAGTGGTCATTTTTGATCATAACAAGTTCCTTGGCAAAGAGGAGAAGAAAGTGAACTATATGATCAGAAAGATCACAAAATGCTGCTCTGGCTGTATTGCAGGCTGTGTAATGTAAACTCTATCAAATAAACACTCCTAGATATTTTCCTACTCTCTGATTACTGCACTAGAAATGCTCAATAATGTTCAACAAATGTAAGAAAACAGCATATGTCAATCCAGCATTTCCTTCAAACTGTTCTATTTTCAGTTCCTGTTTTGTTCAATTACCACTGCTACAACTGACTCACTCTTGCTACATCTGATCTGCTTGGGAAGAACAGAAGGAGTTTTCGTTAGCACTGAAAATTTATAGTTAAGCAACTTTATAGCAGTGACTCACAGGTGAAAGTCAGAAAGATCTGAGGTGTGATGCTCAAAGGTCCTTCTCAAAATGGTAGCAAAATGTATGTCCCTAGGACTGGTATTAAGGCTAAGCAAAGTCTGTGACTTTCTTCCTCCAGCCAGAAAAGAACAGATGCAAAAAGCACCTTTGTATCAGATGTCATTAGTGATCACTGTTGTATGTTAACACTGGTAAGAGCAATAAAGTAATCTTTTTTTCTTTTTTCCTTAAGTTTCTTGTGTACGCTTCTTCCATGTGCTCTCTTTTACCTTTGTGTATTAACAGGAATTTAATTATTTAACAGAGGAGGATAGCAGAACATACTTTTGGCTTAGCCAAAAAAATCAGACTAAAGCTCAGCATGGAAAGCTTAGGGAGAAGGTCTTTATTGTAGCTGAGAGAGAGGTGGTCCCACACAGGCAAACGTATATAATTTACCTCTTTCAAAACCCCAAATCTCTTCATACCAAATAAGTCACTGGTGATTACAATGAATGTTATTCTACAGTGATGCTGATCGTGCTAAGTACCACCCAGCACAACTGTGGGCCCCATGTAGAAGACTGTCCAATCTCGTTTCACACACAGCACTCTGAAATAAAAGAAGTAGGTGGGAAGGACAGAGAAGTACTTCCAGCACTCCCACGATTATAGAGCAAAGCTTGCTGCCTGAGTACTGGCAGGTAAAAAGCTGATGGTGGTGACTGGTTAGCATGCTGAAGCAAAATGTGAGAGGGTCAGGGCCCAGCATGTGGGTGTTTGCCAGCTGTGTGGGCAGTGGAGAAGGCAAAATTGTTGCCAGTAGGATGCTCCAGTAGGAGTCCCTAGTATTCAAGAGGTTGTGTGGTCCTGAACCACTACTGCTCAACTGGAGCTGCAGCTTGTCAGCCAGCTGGGAGAGAATGTGTGCAGGCTGAGAGATGAAGAATAAATGGCAGGAAACAGGTCAGGGATGGAAAGATGAGTGTTGTGAGCCAGACAGTCAGAGCAGGTAGCTAAAGCCACATGGGGGACAAGATTTGAAGGTCATGCACTGGCATAACTCTTTTCCTACTGGGAACTAAAGAAGTTAAAGGCCCAGGACTCTGACAACTTCACTGAGACCAGGACCTAATGGTACACTTATTTAAAAACTTATTTAAGCATCTCATCACTGTTTCTATCTCAAATGAAAATACTTATGAGCTTGTCTGAATCAGAATCCAAAAAAGTGGGAGAAATGCAACTGGACTTCACATATGGTTCAGATAAACTCTGAGAATCAACGAACAGCACATTCATCCCAGACTCCCTGGTGAACTGTGCGTTAGAAATCATTTGTAAAATTATTTTTTTAGTCCTAAAGACAAATTCATTTTACACAAGCCTAGAAGACTCTGTTGCTATTAAATCATCATCAAAAACATCAACGAAAGGTCATTTTGTCAGTGTTCTCATTTTATATTGCTAGACCCAAATTTCCCTGTGCCTGCCTGGATCTCTCTGCCTGAGGCGCTCTCCTCCCTTGTTGCTCAGGTGAAGGCAGCTGCTATGTGGATATACTTTACAGTGTGTTTTGAAATTATTCTCTAAATAAAAATTGGGTTCTGTAGGCTGCAATAAGCAAGTATAAATAAGGACTGTGTCTCTGGTTTAAATACAGCAAGTAAAACATACATT
This sequence comes from Elanus axillaris, assembly GCA_026212715.1. Lineage (NCBI taxonomy): Eukaryota > Metazoa > Chordata > Aves > Accipitriformes > Accipitridae > Elanus > Elanus axillaris. Next base: position 17,992,296 of record JANZLQ010000037.1, on the reverse strand, counting down.
CCTAATGTAGAGTAAGAAACATTTCTGGATAGAGGCAGGCAGGTAAGATATTATGTTTTATATAAAAGCTAACACTAATGAGCATTTCTAAGATGAATTTGTATTAAAATTACCCTGAAAAGATTTTAGAAACCGGTGTATTAAAATGTTCAATTGAAATTATTATGAATTTTTGTCTGCGGAGCAAGTTGTCTTAAAGGTTCCATTTTCTAACACAGAACTGTTTTCACTTTATGAAATATTTTGCATTATATTTTAATTAAAGTTATAATTACAGAACTAAATATAATTAGCTTCTTTCTTCAAAAGAAATTGGAAGCGAACTTACTTTATTAAATTTTCAATTTGTTTCCTGCAGTGTTACATAGTTTATTCTAATTAATTGAATGAGATCTCATAAATATTTTATCAACATAGGGATGTGATTAACAGCTCAAGTTTTGTGTGGTTTTCTTTTTTCTTTCCAGCTTTCTTCTTCTCTGCATTACCATTCCCCCAGTTTTCATGTGTGCTCTCCTGCCTTCAGGGATAACTTAAATACACGAGCCCTGCCAGAGCCCCCCTCTTCCACAGCACAATGTTGTATTTTAGCAGTCTTGGCCATAGGAAGCCATTTTTAACTTCTCTTTGGGAATGTTTCTTATCTAAGGGAGCCCTCATATAACACAGACCATGGAATGACACTCATTTCTTGTGTGATTTATGACTTCCATACTGAATAGCTTCCTGCAGAATCTTCTCTGCTTTCAGTGTGTGAGTGTGCACAGCATATTTGTTTATTCTCAGAGCAGATAAAGCAGAAAGGAGTAAAAAGGACTGTAACCTCCCATTAGCACACCCTACTCTAGAGATTGGAAAATGGAGCAGAAGGTACATGATGCACAGCTCCCTAGTCTCTGTTGGGTTGTAAAGGGCTCAGTTTTTACATGGCTTCAGTGAGATTTCAACTTGTGGGTGCTGAATGGAGCCATTGTGGTTTGAACCTCTAGCTTGACCTGTTCGCCTCCCATTTGCCATGTGGATGTTCAGCACAGCAGAAACATCAGCACAGTGCCCTCAGGCCCCTCTTACAAGATCAAGAGCTAGCATCAGGGGGAAAACATACCAGGGGCTTCACAGACTCTCAAGGAAAGAAGCAATCCCTGCTTCAAAGCATGTCAAAGCAAATAAAAAGGGAAGGAGCACATGGAGGTGAAGTGACCTGCCTGTAGTTACACACTGTATAGGGACAAACATGAGAATTTGCTCTCCTAATCCCCAGTCCAATGTTGCCTCCCTCCCCACAACTACTGAAATGGGACAATCACAATTTATGCTGGAAACGCTGCTCTGCAGCCACAGCACTGAGTAGATATACTTATCGGTATGGATAGCTAAGCAAATAAACAGCATGTTGATTGTATCAAACAGAAACAAATGTAAGTACAACTGTATGCAAACTGAATAGTCAGAAAGTGAGAAGATAATAATTGACTCTGTATCAGATTGAATCTCTGTTAGTCCCTAGTTTGGAGGGGAAGGGACTGGTGTCAGAGAGTGTATTTTTTAAATATATTCCCAATTAATTTAATTAAGCTTTAATAATATGAAAGAAAAAAATCATCCTTCACCATGACCTTTGCCATCCAGCAATATCAAAGGTATAGGATAAACTGAACAAAAATTAAATTGATATATATTTTATCTATCCATTTAGCTCAGGCAGGCATTGTGTCACTTGCCCATTTTGTATTGTTGACAGCAACAGGCTGAGTATCTTTTAGTATCTAAAGAACAAATTGTTTTCTGGTAAGCATACTTCAAATGTCCGAGTGATGCTAGTTGGAAGTGTACACATTTCTCCATGCAAAATTGTTTTTCCTGTTCATACATTCCTTTACTACTTATTCTTGAATTTAGGGCAAATTGTGGAAGTAGAAAAGTGAATCAGATTTTTTTCTCATTCTAGTTGTTGTACAAAACTGGGCAGTCTCCACCTGCATGCACAGTAATGCTTCTTTTGAATTGTGAAATAAATCAGTGGAAATCATGTTGACAAGAACCTTGCACTGATGATTCAGTGATCCTGTTGCACTGTTAATGTTGTTTTCCAAAGTCTAAAACTATTTTCTGATCAGTCCAGATTTTGATTGATAGATGAAGTTAACCCTGATGTTTACAGGCATTTCTTGCAGAGGCTGAAGCTGTGACTGTTGATGCCAGACTTGGATTTGACCTGAGAGTTGCTCTATATTTATGTCTTGCAATGACTCCAAAGAAACTTTATTGTGCTTGGGTCTTCATCCTCTCTTAATTTACTTTACTTGTCTGAAATCGAGTAGACTGTTACTTGAACAGCTGCAAAGGCAGTAATAACAGTAAATGCAATTTTTATGTGGAGAAGACCCACATTTCTCAGCTCCTAATACACCAAGAAAGATGAAAAGGCCAGAAAACTTGTTCTGCTGTTAAAATGACAAGATCATGGATATTTTCTAAAATTATTACAAGAGAGGCCTGGGATTCACATGTAATATTTAAAGCACATCCAGCATACTTTAGGCACTGCATTATTAATGTCAAATGAAGTATATTCTTCAAGTATTTATTTACAACTCTCCAGCATTAAAGATCTGAGTGGGGATTCCTTCCCTTGGCTGTATATCCCACTGTAGCAAGCAACTTGCTCCTTCTCAGGGTAATGCAACCTCTCATTTTCCTAATTCAGACTTTCTGACCTTTCATTCTCTAGGTTGTGTCCTGATCAGAGCTACATTTTATATGGTTAGTTGAGAAGGAACTTTGTGCAATATCAGCATCAGCAAAGTCAGCTGGGCTAGCTTCCAAACACTTAAAAGTCCCTCACCACCCACTTCGACAAACTATGCCATCATGGTACTATCACTTTATCTAGTAAAGGGTATTTTAACTCATTCTCTTGTTTTAGTTTGTTTTCACAGCCACAGTCTCATCTTTTACCTTGTAACATAACTTCAGATACATCCCCTGTTACCAGATTCTTTACTGCCTGCTGCAGATTTTTTCTCAACATATGGGGAAAACAGTCTTCACACTTTTCTTTCCATTCCACATCCCTGACATAACGGGTGGTTTAAACAGTTTGCATATGTATACACAATGGAAAGGGGAATCTGTGATGACAGAGAGATGGATGCTTTAAGCATTTTGTTTAGAAAAATTTTAGAGAAGGTTCTACTATTTTATTCTTTCTTTTTTTTTTTTTTTGAAAGTTTGGAGCTGATTTGAAACCCAGATAGTATTAACTTATTTGTAATGTTAACTCACAACCATTGGCAATAGTGCATTCCTTCTGTTCTTGCATTTCATCCACTGATGAGGCAAAACCCAACTGAGATCACTGTGCTAGACACAGAACAGGCAGGTGCTCAGATCCAACCATGGCAGAGGCTCCCAGCTTTGTGGGCTTAGGTGATCCCTTTACACACTCATGGCAGAGGAACACAGTTCTATAGACTTACGAAGCTATATTGGAATGTGAAGTACTGGTGCACATGTTCGGGGAGCTGACACAGGGCACACTACCTCAACTCTGCTGCACACTAAAAAGATGTTGAATTATGAGATGAAGAATAACTCATGTCATACTTATCACTACCCATTTGTCTAGAATAGTTTCTATTTCATATCTCCTTTATCTTCAGAGCAAATTTTTTTATGATAGAAATGCTATGAGCTGGGTTATGCCTAGTTAGCATATTCTAATAACCAGGAGTCCTTGGAATAACTACAAGGGCTTTGAAGAAAGAGGTACTAAAAACAGCTCTGCATGTTTTCAGGTTGTGACCACTTCTGTAAGGGAAGACAAGTGAATAGATATTTTGATACTGGAACTTAGATCAATATATTTTTTTTACTCTAGCTGTAACAAAACCACAATCTGGATTATTCAGCCTCTATGGTTTTGTCACAGCATTCACATGGCATATGTACCACAGTATCCTGATCAGCAGGTAGCATCTGTCTTGAGTTTTGTTCCATTTAATCTCATAAAAGTGGAGCTTGTGCAAAGACAACTAATTGAGGAGCTGAATACACAACCTACCACCCACCATGTGTCATTACCGGAAATAACTCCACAAAGAGACCACACTTGAATCTGAAAAACTAAGACAGCTTTAACTCCTGATAGTATTCTGTCTTTCATTATCTTTCAGTGACCTGGGATACTTTTTATGACACACACACACACACACACACCCCACACATAACCCATGCAGAAGAAATTGGATCCAAAGTCATTCTGAGTAAGGGAACTTCAAAATCCTATAGCTGCTATAGTGTGGGCTTTACACTGACTTCAAGAGCAGGGCAGCTTGGCAGGAGGACCTGTCCGGAGCACAGATGCTCTCCCTCTGTATCATTTGGTACTATGACACCAAGATGATTATTGGACCAAAACTTTAGTAAAAAGCTGCCACATTGCCTGATAATACACAGGGCTCAAACATTGTTTAATGTGCACAGCAATTCCCTTTCTAGGACTTCACTTCAAAGGACAAAAGAGAGACATGACACTGAGGCAGAGGCAGATAAATAATGACATAAAGGACCTGGTGGATACAGAGTCACTTCTCTTTAGCTTCCTGGAGAATGATAGAAGAAGATCCTGATGGTTGTCAGGAAAACTCACTGCCCCAAGCCAACTTCCTTTGAAACTGTTGGGGAAAGTGTTGGCCACCCTTGTCCTCTCTCCTTGGCAATGCTAGACACTCCTCTCAGACATCTGTGGGGCACTGCATGACTAGGCAAGTTTCACTACAAGGAAATACCAGGTCTCTACAGTACTCCTGAGAGAAGCAAAGGAAAAAATAAGTCCATATCTGGCTTTTCCAAGAGCCTCTGCACAAGGGCCTATGTGTACATCCATGTCACCTTCAGTGCAATGCTCATCACACTCATTCAGGGCATAGCAGTTCAGATGGACAGACTACCAGAGGTATTTATTCTACCACAGTCAGTATGTCAATACACCTGTGGCTTTAAACTAGCTGCCAGAACCAGCCACTGCTCTGTGCACTCATCCCAACTTTAAGAGCGTCACTCACTCAGGCACCCCTGAAGTCCTACTTACTTTGTGGCTGTAGTTCAGGTCAGATTCCAGTTCATTCTCTTTTGCCCATGCCAATTCATCTCAACAGTTCTGTCTCCACACAGTATTAAAGAAATTGTCAATGTGGTATTTCCCCTTGGTTGTGTTTTTAAATGGGATCAGTGTGGCAGTTTCAGATAGATGCTTTATTTTATTGCTACCTGGAGAATGCCACTGCACTTCTCCCATTCCTGATTTACACAATATGGGATAAGTGGAAACATGAAGCTTTTATTTTAGAGGTACTGTCACTAAAATGTCTTTAGAACCTTCTAGATGAATAAGATGTCACCTATTTCTTTTGACCTTATCATTTCACGATTACAGAGCTACAAGCTATGGTTGAAGCCACTGCAAAAGGATATCCTTGTCTGCAGAGATTTGTTTCACTGATGACCAGCCCCCATGGCATTCCACACCTTGAACCATCATTGATACATTGCTGAAGATCTGGATCCAACAAGTAACTAGAATCACTCAAAAAAGGACATGCAATCTTTAGTGAATTATGTCCTTGACTCTTTATTGCCCACTCAAACCCTTGTAACCTTGTATTTAGACACTACTTAGATGCCATATCAATTTTAATAAAGAACTTCCTGCAAGTTCAAAAGGTCTACATCTTTTTTCATTGTTACCACCAGTGAAATCCTCAAATGACCTGCTATCAAAAAAGGCTAGTTAAGCAGGATTTTCCATTCTTCACATTTACTTAGATACTTGCTCCCATTATTTCATCTCTCAGTAGTTTCCATAACTTCTAACATATCTTGCTCATTTAATGCAATTAGAATTCAACATGAGTCTCATAAATCAAGACAATAAAATCACATCTCACTGTAACTTTTAAACTGTTGTAGAAGTTCAAATTCTTTCCCAAAATCTTTCTTTTTCTCCAATTAACTATGATATATTTAGTGCTTATTTTCAAACATTAAATGCTTCGGTTCAAAAGTGCACTAAGCAAATAACTAATGTGCAAGGCTTTTTAGCATCACTCAGAGGAAATCCTAAGAACTTGCGACACACTATTTTTTAGTAAGAAGAAAACAAGACAATTGCGGATAATTTAAATCAAACTACTTTGTAGATTTTTTAACACTACAATTCTAATTTTGTAGCCATAATTTTCACTTTATAATGTACTTTCCAAAAGTCAAAATGAAAATTTTAAGAGTTTTGAATACATGTGGGTGTGAAAATGTTATCAAGGGAAACACGACTTTTTTACTGATTTCTAGATGATATACTCTCATTTCTAGATGATATACTCACATTTCAAAGACCTGTGTTTTCCATCACCTTGCTCTCACCAAGCAGCTGAAAGCATGAAATAAAAAGAAATGGGACACTGTAGCTCTGTGATCAAGTAAATTATATGGAAATATGCAAGTTCATAAATGAACATGATTATTTTGCAATTAGTTGGAGTTAGGCACAGAGGAAAGCAGACGTTCATCACATTGACCATTGCGAAAATCCACTGTGACCAATGGCTTTTAATGCTATGTGGGAAAGTGTTCGCAGTAGATTTTAATGCCTTTTCTTTTGGACACATTCAGAAACTTTCTGATGTAACATTTTTTTATTGGCAAATGTCAGTTATGCAATCTGAAACAGTTCACAAGAAGGGGTTAGTTTCAATATATTTCCCTCCACACATTTCTGACTCACACAAAATACTGAAATTAGCAAACATCTTGTTTGCCAAGTTTCATTTCCTGGTCTAATAAACTGTCAGTATTTTCAAAATTATTGAAATGAGGATCTTAAGTGATACAGCATGAGAGGCTCAGTCACTTTGGATTTTTCCATTTCCAATTTAATCCTACTTCAAAATTATTATTTCTAAAATTTTACAAACCAGTGCAGACTAGGAAACCCATTTCCCACTCAGGTGCAGGATTAGGTACTCCTGCTTCCAGCCAGGTGTTCCCGCAGAGAGAGATGTGTCTGCTTCTGCAACACACTCTCATTTAGAACTGATTAGGAATTGCTTGATCCATTGGAACATGTTGGTTATTTAGCACTGGACATTCAGGTTCTCCTGGGCACTTTTTACCCATGTAGGTATAGTTCAGGGCTTAGGCATCAGGGAAGAGTTAGATGAGAAACATTATATTATGCCCAGGGTTTAATGGATACGACTTTATTGGACTTGGATGCAACTTTGATGTGAAAAAGGGAAGGGATGAACAGCAAGCAAATACAAAAATTAGGTAAAGTTTATAACCACTTTAACATCCCTGATAAATCTGTGACTGTGCTAAACTTGTTAACCTGCATGTCTCTTGGCAGCGTTAGTTCTGACCTCCTAGAAACAGTCTTGTATGTACTGTGTATCTGTGAGCCAAAGACATTCTACAACAGCACAAAGTGAATAGCCCATGGTAGCAGTATTTCTGCTGGGAGGACTAGAGATGGAACAAGAGATACCTCCTATCTGTGAACACCCTGAAGGGACCTCTCACATTGGTATCATTTTATAATCCCTTAAACTGCTGTCTGTGAAAAGGGAATAACTTCTAGAAAACCCCAGGAGACTGATGACCATTAGCAACTCTATAAAGGGGGAAGAAGTTCAGCTAGCAGCTTTTTACCAAAACTAAACAACAGATATTGCAAGTGATCTGGAATTCCAGCTCCACTTTATGAGGACAAAGCCACAGAACCACATCTGTCCTTTCTTCAGCCTACCTACAACCTTTCCTGGGACTTTGCAATCAAAGGAAGCAGAAATGGACTTTACCCTACTAGGAGCAAAATTGGAAAAGGTTGACATTACAGAACATATTTTCTGTCCAGTTTGTTCCTTACATGCAGGCTGGAGCACTCTGGTGAGGACTGAGAGTGGCATCTCACTAGATATGCTCACCAGAACAGATGTTGCTTTTGGGCTGTGGGAGGGAGCAGGGAGTTGGAGGCTCCTGCTAACAGATGTTAGAGCAACCCCAAGCCTGCTTTAACCTATGCCCAGGAAATGGTACCCATCCTCTCAGCCCCATACATATTAGGGAAAGCTGAACATGGCAGTGAAGCAGCACATGGCTTAGGAGTTTGCACAGGGGAAATAGGAGGAGACAGCTTAGCTGATTCCAAATGGAGCACACTAGTAGCGTTATTCAAATATTAATAACAGCTGCCGGAAATTTGGAAGAGCCAGCCAAATTGAAAAATGCCCTGTGCATCTGCCCTTTTGTAACCATGTGCCCAGCACATGTTCTGTCTATGCCAGGAGCAGTATTGTCTCTCTGCAAGGCATTACAGTTGGCACAAACGCCTACCTGGATCACTGCCGGTACCTGGCAAGCATGCTGCAGAAAGCAGTTGTTCTCCAGTCCCTAACCTCACCACATTCACCCCTCCAGCACTGTCAGGACATGGCCTGGGGGAAGAGGGGAAGTGCGTTATTTTTCCCAGTTCTCTGAACTGAATAACACAAGGAACTGAGGGGTGCTTACCATTTTGATAGCACTCATGGCTATAGATGGAAATATACAACCGTAAATAAAACATTTCTTAGAATTTAGCCCCATCATTGCCTACCGCATTTGTCTCCTGCAGCTGGTTGCAATGATAAAGTTAGCTAAGCAGGGGCCTTCAGCTCTTTGGATGGATTAGCCCATAGCTGCCACACCAAAGGCATGTGTACATGTGTTCCTTTCAGTTCAGTCAATACTTCGGACTACAGTAAAACCAGCTGTCTCAGGGAGCAAAAATGTGGTAGTCACAAAGGCATGCATCTCACCTCACTCTAAGCACCTCAGCAGATCTGTTGATGGGCTTGTTAAATGATCCCTATTGTTAGGGGCTGCAGGAGTCTCAACACTCAGGCTAGGTGGCTTAAAGCTACCTTAGATAAGTTTATAAGCTCTGTATTCATGGCAACTTAGAAATACTCTGAGAATACACACTGATTACTGCCAGAAAGAAGGAGAGAAGCATACCATAGCAATAGAAACATACTATCAGTCCAGTGTGTTATGTCTGTCTAGCATCCACTATCATTGTATTAGCCTATTTTATTGCAGTCATGTCAACAGTTCTGAAGGAAATTCTCAATTTCAGCTCCACCCTAGCTGTGCAGCTCCACACTTCTTGTAAATCAAGCATATCAGACAAAAGAGGACAGGGTGGGAACTGTTGGACATTGGCAACTGGCAGTGGAGGACAGAAAGTGCCAAAGAGGCAGGAATGAATGTAGATCTCAGCTCCTAATCTGTGGACACTGCATGTTGGGTAAATGACTCTACATATTAGACTACAGCAGCAGACTCAGAACTGAAAAGTCCTGGACGATCTTTCATTTATATTTCTTTTCTTGGTGCATAATTATAAGTACATCCATATGCATTCATCACATGTACCACAACTTCTGTTGAATGACTAGGGTTTTCTTGAAGAGAAAGCAGTACAGCAAAGAACTTTTCCTCTTAGAAGTATTCTGCTCCAATGAATCATGGCTGTCATTTCAAAGCTATTTATCGTGTTAACAATATTTTTCCAGAAGACTGTTTCATTTAGTGATTTGGAATGTAAGGACAAGTGTGGGGAATAAATAACCATGCAAGCCATAAGATTGAAAATCCACAAAGATTTCAGAACATATGAAAAGAAATGTATTTTAAAAAATCCCGGACATGCAAAATAAAAGATCCAGATTAAATTCTTATAGCTGTAGGGCTTTTGCTTGCTATTCATGAGAGCTATGGAATTTGCTTCTACTTGACATCAGAAATGCAGATTCAGTGAATTCATTTAAGGCAAAATTGAAATCTTATCTTTTTAGGCTGGCTTTTCCAGCCTTAAATGCAGCTCAGTTTTAAAGCTCCTAGATATTATTTTAGGTAAAGCTATTTGAGATGTTTTGTATTTTCTGCACTATATACATTTAGTTTTATTGTATTTAGTTCATGTGCATTATAAAATCCAAAGGAAAATAGTTGAAAGATCACATACTGAATAATGGGTAAGGCAAAGTAGTTATTTGCTACTGCAAAAGGATAAATACAACAGAAATGGGAGGAAGCCTCAAACTATGTTCTTAAATATGAAGAAATATTTAGCAAATGAATATACCATGGGGATTTCTACATCCTATTTCTTTAGCTGCCATGCATAGCTGTGTGACTACGGAGGCCAATTACAAATTGTACTGCTCCACCATACTCACATTTCTACTTGCCTACACCACAGCACTTCCTAATGTTCCCCTGTCTTCTTCCTCAATATGAAATCTCCATCTACTATCTCTTCATATTCAGTCCATACCACCTGCTTATGGACTATTGTGCAAGTAGCCTGCCAACCAGGCAGAACAAATAGGCCTGCTCCAGAGCCCTAGTAAGTTAGGGAATACACTTGTGTCCCCTTAACCGGAAAGTCAGGAGGACAGAAGAGCAAGTGTCTTTGCTCATTTGCCAAAAGGCTAAAGAATAGCTAAACCCTGATGTATAGCTTCATCATACTGAACTAAAATCAAGTTATTGTCAACAGAGGCATATTTCAACATAGCAACCTTTTCTGAAGGTTCAATAACTCCTTCATAAAACCATAGGCAACCAGTCCCCTTTTGCTTTTTTTAAAGGTGAATTTTGTTGAATCACAAACTGCTGCTTTAAACTCTATGATTGAGTATTGACTTCCCTAATATTTAGCACTGCACAAATACATGACCCTGACAAGATGTGTTATGTCACCTCTTGGGAGAAGTCTGGGAGTGAATATGGAAAAAAAAAGGGAGAAATCTGTTTCTAATTTGACTCAGGTGATCATCTACTTTAAATATCAAAGGTGCTTTCAGTGAAATCTGTTATAAGACTCAGAAGTTCTTGCTTATTCCAAGTGTCAAGGCCTGCCATTCCTTCTTACAGTTACCCTCTCACCCATTCAGAAGATACAGCTAAGTATTTCTGCATTCCTAAGTGACAAAAGTTTTAGTTCAATTTCTGCCTTTATTTCACTGACGAGTGGCTGCTGCTACCGAAAGTCTATGGTCACTCATTTGCTGTTTATCCTTCACTGTAGCCCCACGTACATTATCATGCTGTAGTGCAAATCCAACAGAGCTCAGTTCAGAATGCCCCTTCAGTGTGTTTGTTAGGAGCATGGACCAAACTAAAGGACTGGCACACCTACCTGCCTGCTTAACAAGAATTTGTGCTGACAAACTCATCATATGTTCTAACTGGTTGAATGAGCAGAACTCATTTTCTAAGGAAAAATGGGGTTTCAACTATATATTTTTCAGCTTTCTGAGAGAAATTTTCCTTACTAAAAATAGCTTTGCCCCAATCTGACAGATGCAGGCTGAAACAACAGTGTCATTTGTCCCTCCTTCACCATTCTTCTCCATGGGCAAAAGCATGCATCTCTGACTGCCGTGGTGCAAAGAAAAGGACCAGGTTCAGCTTTTTGCTATCCATTATGTTTCCAGGATCAGCTATCTATATCACATCTTCACCATCAATGAGTAAGCAAACATGCACCACACAGCATAGCCAGAACACCCTGCTGGAGGCCTGCTTGCCTGCATTGACCATTTCCCCTCCTCCTAATTTCAGAGAAAAATGCTGCAGAAGAAAAAAAAAAAACCAGATGAGCTACTTTCATGATTCTATACCCTGTAATTAAAGATTCCTGAACTATAAATGGCACCTACACTCCTGTGCAATGTACAGGGTGGTCTAGGTACACACTCTCATGTCAGCTATGTATATAGGTAGCATGCCATGTGACATTGGATGGATCATTGTCCTTTCACTAAAATAAGAAGTGATAATAGCTTCTGAGAAATTATTTACATTACACTGCATGTTTTCTCTTTTGAAAAAAAAAAAATTCCTCTGTGCCTGCATTTGCAACTGTCTATCAGTTCCTATCAGTTCCCTATAAGGGGGCAGGACTACTCAACAGGCTGCTCTGCTGCTAAGAAATAACAGCACTGGGGGTCTTAAATTGTAGAAAAGGCATGTTTTCTACATTAACACTTTGAACTTGTGGAGATGAAGTCTGAAAATTATAGTGACACTAGTAATAATCAAAAAAAATAAAGTCTTTGCTAGGATAAATATACATTGTTCTAGTTACTTTATTTTAATCAGCCTACTCCAGTAAGGAATTTGGCTTATAATTTCTGTTTTAAAAACCCAGCATCTTCTAATATTTATAATTGATTTTGGTACAGAATCATCAAAGGAATGCAGAACAAAAATTGAACAACTTCCTTAAAAAACATTAGCAGAGCTAAATTATATCATGAATACGAAAAAAAGCATAGCACACAGGCAGCAGAAAATGAAAGGCAGCTGGGTGAAGTAAGAAGAAAGATCAAGGTGCAAAAATATCAATTCAAATAGCCTAAACATGACTCAAATATTCATCAACTTGTTCTTCAGTATTTTACAGTTCATTCATCTGTGACTTAAGGGTCACATGATAGAAGGCATGGATTGAATTAGGAAACTCATCTTTTCCAGCTCTAGACTCAGCTTTGCATGAGAATAGGTAAACAGTATTTCCTCTTTCCCTGGGTTTCCCAAGCTATGCAATAGAAATAATGATAATTATCTTCCATTTTAAGATGTTTTGAGATCTGTGATGAAAAAGTGCTCTGTCAGAGCTTAGATAGGGTGATGTTGCAGGCAACTTTCTCCTCATTTGACTCCATTTTTCTTTTTAGAGGCATAGTGTCAATCTATGTTAGGTGCCCTTTTGAAACTCACATTTCTTTTAAATGACCCCAGGTCTCTTAAAGGTCTATGTCCTTTCATTCAGTCCCTCTGTGAGTACCCTTTGTACAGGTAACCACTAGGCATGTTCCTGTGCAGTCACACTATCCCTGGCTGCCACTGAACAGATCAGACTCTTTATGATGGCCCTCTTCACACACTTGCTTGAAAACAAGCCTTACATTTTGATCCATGATAATGACCTGAGTTGTGCCATCAGACAGGGAAATATATTTGGTTTGTGATTCAGATTTAGTTTAGGAGTAGCTGAAAGACAGACACTGCCAGGGCTGGAACCAGACTCTTTTTAGAGCAACCAATTCTGACAATATACTCTTTTTTCAGCCAGGTAAACATCCTTCAGATTTGCTGGAGTCTGTGTGCAGCCTTCCCACATTTGCATGGGTCTGAAACATAGTAAAACTCATTCCCACTGGCACGCTCCACTCTAGACCACCTTCTGTTCTTGGCACACATAATAACTATTTTCACTGCATCCTTATCAGCTTGTTCTTTCAGGAAATACATTCTATTTTCCATTAAGTCCTTTTTGCATAAAGTAATTCTTACATCAAGTAGTCTGCCAGGCTTTCTTTATCCTTGACTGACCTTTGGTAGGTTAGTCTGTCTAATGCCTTGCCTATCATTTCCATTACTCACAGTCTAGTGCTATTCTTATTGCGGGCAGTGCTTTCCAGGAAGTACAGATAGAGCACTACAAGCAGTCATTTCACTCATCTAGTATCGTGATGAGATCTATGCAGTGTCAAAATCTTTGGGTTTGATCTTAGTAAGAAGCCACTTGCATATTTCTGTCCAGGTGCAACACTTAAAAACTGAAGTCAGATTCTCAGCACCACCTGTGGATGAGAAAGGCAGAATCCGATGCCCATGCACAGGTCTGCTGCAGAGTGAGGACCTGCACACCTCACTATGCCAAAACGCCTTCATTTGCACAGAGCTGTGAAGGCTCCATGGCACTATTCCATACAAGAAAAATCATCTGAATCCAGCCTTTAGGAAGCACGTGCCAAATTTAAAACTTCTGTTGTTTTGATGAATTAACTGGAATCCTGATTGCTCCAAATGAAGACCACAGAGACTTTTTCTTTCTGTGAAGAAGAAGCAGGAAGTTCATAGCACCGTAGGATCTAAAAGATCTTTTTGTCTAGCACCTTGTGTCACATAGCCTTATGAATTTTATCCAGCTATTCATGTACTGACCCCGTTACCATAACTATGATGAAGGGTTAATGTCTCAGGCTAGCAATAGGCACTTCCAGGGTGTATGTGTTGTTTTGAAATAAAAACAATACAAAGACATCTAAAAGAATGTAAATTATATCACGGCTGAGAATCCGAAAAGCAAAGTGATGATTCCTTGTCTTTGATCTGCCTTGTTGTGTATTATTATATTTCTGAACTGACAGAAGGGAAGTTCATTTCAAGGCACCAAAATGTCTGAACTATTTAGGAATTGTCGCTGTGAATCAATTCTGGTTTCATATACTGCATCTTCACAGGCATTATTTCTTCCAAATCAATTCCATCTCTAAACTAATTGTTTAAAAGCCATGACTTCATTCCTGTGTTAAGGGAATATCTGTGGCACACCCAATTAAGACAAAAATATTTACAGTAGGATACACAATTTACACAATGGTATTGACAACAGTAAATGTTTCCAAATGCAGATCTTTCGCCTTTGTGCATACACAAAGCAGCTTTTTACAGGCTGAAGGGCCTATGTTAGAAAAACATACAGTACCTACTTCAACAAGAGAATCAGACATCATTTATAATTCATGTAAGTATATTGAAGTTTTCTACTGCCATCCAAGAAAGATGGTTTCAAATCTATGGAGTGCAATAAGCCAATATTCTGTATAGCAACTCCTATATATCTCACATAGATTTTACTCAGGAGATCATATCTACGCTGAGGTCTTCACATCTACAATGCGATACATTCAAAACCATCACTTTCTCTGCATATCTATCAGCATTAATTTGTCAGTTTGTACCCCGTGTTATTTTCATAAATGCTTTAGGGACACAGATTTGTTGAGCAGATAGAAGATAAGAGTTAAATGTAATCCTAGAGTAATCAGAAGCAAGAGGAAGAGTTATCTCAATATTACAACTATTTTTTTTTCATATCCAGTATAAAAACCAAAGAGAAATGAATGATAGCTCTGGTCAGTTCCTCTTGCATTGATGGGCTGATGCAAAACTGCTGCATATAATTCAGCTATTTCCTACAACCACACAATTTAAAAGCCCAACAAGCGAGCTGCTGAGCTAAGGGAAGTTCATTACAGTTCAACCACAAATAGTTCAGTTCTACTCAAAGACAGACTTGGATTCTATTTGCCAGTATGAGAAATTTGCACTATGACTGCCTGCAAGGCATCTAACCTATCCAAGACATCTTTGGATCACAAGAGCAATTCCATTTTCAGCTCTTTTCTTTTAATTCTCCAAAGCATGTAGTCTCTTAAATAATCCTCTGAAATTTTAGGGCTTATATTAAATGATCGTGTCTAATGTATAAAATCCAGTTTTACATTTTGGTAAAAACTCACAGAGAACTTGATTTCTAATAAAATTTTCCTCCATCTCTGCAGCTGGTGATAGTATTTAGCACAGAGCAGAAAAGGCTAGAGACTGTACAATGCATCACAAATGACTTTATTGGCTGTCATATACTTAAAACTGCTTTGTTCTGCACTTGATTAATTTGTAAAGCAGTTTATTTCAGATATTGAAGCTGCTTGTTCTGCATGATTATTAAAACTAAACAGAAGCAAGTATCCATTATTACCTAAAAATCATGAATGCAAAAGAGGCAGACACTTGGGACCCAAGGAAGTGACATTAATGTTCAACATCTCGAAAACAGCAGCATATCAAATTATTGATGCAAAGCGTTTCACGACTGTCTTTAAGAGGCAGGGACAAAGACTGTCTAGACATGATCAGATATCAAAGTCTACGAGTTTTGCAATCTGATCATTTTGTTTCCCTTTTACTAAGGTAAAGAGGCGCCTGTCAGTATTTGACAGGCTGCAGACACAATGATTATAACAACAATAAGAATAACTGCTCTCTGTAGTACTATTATCCCCTGAATAACTTTGTTGGAGGAACTCTGTTGCAGTTTGTTTATTTGTTGGTTTGGTGGTTTGGTTGGTTTTTATCTCTGATGGAGGGTAATGTCTGTATATTCTGTGACCCTTTGTTACAGCTCCCATTAGACAAGGATTTAGATACAGATTCCAGATTGATCTCGAACCACAGTAGAGAGACTAAGTGGCAACATCTGTAGAAGCTGAATTGGAATATATTCCAGATCCAGCAAGTTGTTCTTTTTTGAATTGGACTTAGTGGGTAAAATCTCACTTAACCCTTCACATGCACTAGAAAATTTCTGCAATCTTCTCATCTCATGATTGTTTAACAGGCTGAAGGCACAATGAATATAACAATAACTGCTTTTTTTTTTTAGCAGCAGCCTATGATAATAGATTTTCAAGTGGTACACTATATATTTAATAGATGCCAACAGCAATTTTAGGAATTGCTGTGTGCTTGTTTTATAATTCTAATTCAATATATCCGTCAATGTTGCTTTTTTTCCCCCCCAGACTTCATGATTGTGCTTTTGTCAACAGAAAATGGCAATATTTTCCTCTAAGGGAAAATTCAAGGTCAAATGAAAGTTGAGACAGAAAAAAATGTAGTAGCAGAAACTATGATTAGGGCATTTAGTTTAGTCTTTTCTTTCTACCAGATCGTGTGGGCAGCCCCTGCTAAAGTATACGTAAGAACAAATTCCCAACTCAGTATTAGTGTTTGATTTGATTTAGACAATGGTGCTGATGTCATTTAGGTGAATACCTATGAGAAAAATAGGATAAGACAGCTACTTAATGAGAGATTAAGTGATTCAATGTGAAACATCACAATTGTAGTTCAAAGAACGAGAACGTGTTCTGATTCCTGAAACTGAAACTGTCAAACCCGTACTCTATAATTTTATTTTATATTGTCATCTTCAAGCTTTCAAATGCCTCTTAAGTAATAACATCATATGATGCTGCATTATGACACTTAAGCCTCTGGGTTAAAATATCAAGTCTGCATCAAGTCATGTTGTCTCATACCCTGATGTTAAGTCACACGCAGAGATTTTCAAAGGCTTTAAAACCAGACTGTGCCCAACTGCTATTTAACATCACTAGGAACTGGAATTCTAACTTGCACCTCTGTGAAGGCTGATGTCATACTAGTGAATCGGTTTCCATATTGCAAAAATAATACTGTTGCTTGTTATCAAGAGGACTTTAGATGACTGGTCAGTAACCATTTTTTATAGCAGCCAGTGCAAACTTCTAGTAGAAAATCAGAAAACTAACAGGAGTAGCCTTGTCATAGCTCACTTATAAAAAGTGGTTCCCATTTCTTAGCTTCAGAAGACTTTGCCTGTTAACAAGACAGTTTCTGCTTTGCTTTGCAAAATCAGTACCCTGATATGTTGAGCATTAGATGCATACACAATAGGAAAATGTTCTTGTCCTTACAAAGTTAACTACATAGATAGATCAGAAAACATCTTATTGTCCCATTTCAGAGCAAGGAAATCAAGGCCATTGTCTGAAAACTGCAGCAGAAGCAGGAAGTAAATCCACGTCTCCAAATGTGCACAAATCATCTTTCTTTTGCATGAAGTCAGTGAAGAAAAGACAAGGAAAAGCTGTGAAGACTGCAATTATTTAGGCAACTGGAGTAGCACTGAGGATAAGGAGTGGGTACCCTGTAAGTAATCTTACCATTCAGGCCAAAGGCCAGCTGCTCCAAGGGCTGCATCCCCTAAACCCCATGGATGGTTCCTTGGATCAGAGCTGAAGCCTGTTGCTTACAGTCTAAAATACAATTTGGTCAGCACTCCTGCACTGCCAGTGAACTGAGTTCCTAAACCCCCACAGCTGTCATTTCTCCTCTACAGAGAATCCATATAGATATTTAGGTGCTTAAAGGTGCAATGGGCTGTGTCTGATCCAGAACAGTAGTGAATCCCTGACACATCCACAGTTACTGCATCATGGCTGGTTCACACAGAAGCACAGATGTCAAATTTGCTCCAGCCCCTGCTGGAACTTAAAAGTTTGAAGCAATGAACCACAGGAGTGATGGGAAGGTTCAGGGAACCAAACGGTTCAGGGAACCAAACGATCTAGTTCCAAGCAATGCCTCAGCCACACAGCATGCAGATGGAGGGGCCACAGCATCAACTGCCCCAATCCACTGCTCCACTCCCACTGTACCAAATAATCCCCTCTAATGTAGATATGATTATAGACACCCACACAGTGTGTAAAAATGCCTACACAAGTGAGGGATGAAAGGCAAACTCTTGAGAATCTTGGTGTGTTTGTATGTTTTATTAAATATTTGTCTGCACATCTAAACTCTCAAATGCTTTTGAATTCTGCCCCTCAAAGTGCAGTGCTGTTTGACCAGCCTTCAGGTAGCTGGGATTCCTACTTAACCAAAGGTCAGCCATGTCAATGCCCGATCTTCTTCTCCCCTTCTTACTCCACAGCCTCAGTTCACTAAGGATTTCTGATATCTCCTGAACTCTTGATCTGTATTATGAATAATGACAGATAAGCAGATAACATTACCAGGCTGCCCTACATCCATCTCCAGAATCTGGTGAACTTTTTCATATGTCAGTAGAAACACTTAATGGAAAAAGAGCCTTTGTCCCTGCAGAAGTCTTCATCTATTAACCCCTTTTTACTAAAAAAATGCATGTCTAACCCCAAATAGGAGGGTTTATTATACAAAATTTACAAGACAAACAAGTCATTACTTAAAAAGTTAGTTAATAACATGGCACACAACTGAGGAGAAATGTCAATTACTAGGGAGAAGGGGCACAGGATACTTTATGTAATCGCAACCATTGCTCGGGGCACTTATGTTTGAGTCCTTCTGACAACATCTACAACACTCTAATTGAACTGCCTGGGCATAGAGGAATTGCTTCTTGCTACTGCAAAATAGCTAGCAGAATTACAAAAATGGCGTATCAGAAAAATGTAGTGTATTTTCAAGCTTTTGAAATGTCACACTCCTGGGCACCAATTTATCTGAGTTACATTGCAACATTACAAATAGCCAGCAAGCCTTACAGGGCCATTTTTCACAATAAAAATACTTTCCTAACTGCTATTTTAGTTCAGTAATGATTGTATAGATCTGTTTATTATGCATTTATATTTTTCCCTAAATAATACCTTACTGTTGGCAACATAGTGAAACGGAGGAAAGTGTGTAATATTAATGGGGCCAACCACTTGCTTCAGTGTAAAAATATTTTTTACTTCAGGGAAAAAAAAGAGAGAAAAAAGAAAAAACTCATAAGAAATCCATAAAGAAAACAAAGAAATCCTTCAGCTATTTTTCTAATTTAATATCGCTTCCACTTCTATCTGTTGTCTTCAGGATAATGGCCATTATGATCATAGTGAAAAGATTACACTGATTGCAGAGTGCCAGGGAAGCTATATTAAAGGTCAATAAGGAAAAGTGGTACATCTCTCTGCTGGAGCTATGATTCAGCCTCTTGAGGACACTTCTTAAGATATTTCCATTGTTTTCTGTTGTATGTAGAAGCACAGATAAACTGCAACTTTTAGAAAACCACAGCCAGAAACACAGGGAATCCAGCTTCTAAATGCTTTAAAGCACCTATGTGTACACCATCAAAGACACTATTAGGCGTGGAAGTCCCAGTTCCTGGAGACTCCTTCATTATCCCTTAGACAGCTGTTCTCACTGATACATGTCCTACACCTGGCTAGGTTAGCTGGCTGTAAGGGCTGAACTTGGGATTCCTAGCCCAAATGCATATGCTAGGAATATTTTTTTTTTCTAGAGCACAAATATGTTGCTATATATCTGGCTAATCTTCAGCTCTCTGTGGCTTATGCATCTCTTGGAGGCATGCAGCAGCATGTCTCATGAAACGTACGTATCTGAATTTGACCACTGAATACATATTCCCTACAGTACCAGAGATTGCAGCAGTGAGTTAATTCCAGCCAAGTATGATACTGAACCATTTATACCTACGCTTCTAGAGCACCATTTCTTCTTGAGCTTGTCCTGGAGTTATTGAATAACAATTATTAATAGTAAATTAACATGCCATTGGCAACAAGCTAACTAATTAATTGTCTTAACAAATTGTCTGCATGCCCCTCTTACCACTGAGAAAATTGCAACTCTGAAAGGTAAGGATTTGATTTCAATGGTACCTCTACTGTTCCAACTTCATCCTTTAATATATGTGCATACCTCACACAGGCGCTTTCCTGATGCCAGGACTTATAGATGGAGTTAACTGATTCTAATACACTGGAAAGAGCGTACCTATCTACAAATGGGGTTAAAGTTTTATTTTCCTTGGCAGTCACTGAAACAAGAAGGCAATTCCTATTCCTTGCTTAGAGTAGTTCCAACCTAGTCAAGGAAAGGGATAAATTTAATCTCTTATTTTCCTCAGACACACAATGGAGCCTGCTTTCGTACCAGCTCAGCTCAGAATAAGTATCTACCTGAGGTGCCTGTGTTATAAATACAGTAATGCTATGTACTTTCTACAGTCCCTAGAGAAAATTCTGTATCTCCAGATGTTGGCTTAGTCTATTTCTGATCTGAATCATATCTGAGGAAGTTAGCATCTCTTCACCACCTACAGAAGGAATCTAAAGGGAAGCAACAAGTTAAACTCCACTTAAAATTATGAATACCCACCCACTATGTCTACAAGACAAATTTCTCTCACAAAGGGAGGTTTGGGAAATTTCTCCATTATGGTTATAAGTGCCAGTAACTTTCTAGCAGAAGGAGTTGTTAAAGGAACAGCTCTGCACTTGAAAAAATGGTTGGTTTTCAAAGAATTAATTGCCACCAGCTTGCTTGACAGTGAGAGCAATGGAAAATAGTTGGTGTCTTTCATATAAGAGCAAATGGAAATGTTTTAGGACTCCTTAGTCTCCCCCTCTGATGTCATGCAGAGGTGAGCAGAGACTAAAGATAAGTATTTTTTACACTGTAATAAAAAAAGTTTAAGTACTAATAACTATTGTTCATTCTGTTGGCAGGATTTTTATACAGCACCCTTTGTCTTTGATTTTTAGAAGCATAATACTACAACCCGGGGAGAACAACATTTATACTTTATATGGACATAAAGCAATTCCATGTATTTATTCTAAACATATGCCTTAGCACAGACTACTCCACTGGGGGGGGTGGGGGGGGTGTCTATAAACTGGACTCTTTAAAATAAACTCTGGGAAGCTTCCAGATTAATTAGGAAATAAAATGCATGGAAAGTAGTTCAGCCCACAGTTCTGTAGGTAAATAACATTCTCATAATAGTTTAATTTTATTTGTGCTTTTAAACTATATTTTAGGAATAGTTTGAGGAAATAGAGTTGTTGCTACAGGGAAACAGTGGGCTCAAGAGGAATCTTGGGATCAGCAAAAGCAGGGTAGAAACCACAAAAACAGAATACTGGCTATTTCGAAGGGAAATATGCTTGTGACTTCTACCACATACAGAGGGGTAACTAGAAGTTATTAGTTTTCTAACATATCTTCCTAAACTAACTTGCCTGTGTTTGTGTCTTCTCCCTCTTGTTTTGCAAAAGGGGAATATCTCTGTGTAGCATAAGGGAAGCAGCTGAAGTCAGGATTCAGTGAGGAACATGCAGAGAAGCACTGACCTGCAGGATCGTCTCATGGCTTTGAGCTTCAGAGCAGAAAGCTTTCATTATTCAGAGGGATGCTGAGGTTAGTATTCAGCAGACACCAGCCTATTCACACTTGGGAAGCTGACCCTTGGGACAGCCAACAGGTCTTTTTTTCGGTGTCTGCTCATCTCTAGGGACAAAGGCTTCCCCGAGCAGCAGCAGCATGACTTTGCTTAAGTGATCATCTGACCCACAGGAAAAGCTGTTTAGACAACTATGTGCTACTGAAGAAGCCTAAAAGGAATTGCCTACACTTTCTTGCCCTTTTACTTACTAGCATTGAGTGTTTTTATATGTCTATGAACACACGCTAATCCTGTCAGGAAAACTGATGCTTAACGCCCAGTGATTTTTATGTCTTTGATCAGAGCAGATAGGAAAAACTTCCTATCCTAAATCAAAACCTCAGCTTACAAAATGTAGATTCCTAAAGAAGGACACACAGTGTAACAGCACCTTGAAAAAATCTTTCTTTGTGATAAACAGACCAAGTTTAAACAGTCCAATTGCCTGTGCCAGTTAAATCAATGCCAGCCAAACATCTAACCCATCTACAAAGCATTCTTCCAAGTAAGAATGTTACAGAACATTAGAGGCTTCCTTTTGTTCTTTTTTCTTTTCAAACACATATTTGAACTTCTGCATTTTCACTCAACTCACAAAATCTACAGTATGAGCTAAGAAAATAAGTCCTGATAGAGACTGCATACTTTATCAATCCATTTGATGGGAAAGACATTATTTGTTTTATTAAACAGCGCATAATTAAAAGTCAATATGCAAGAATGCAATGGAATCTGTGTAACTAGTCAACTTTTTGTCAATGACTGTTTAATTTATAGGAAATCAGTAATAATATGTTTGTTTTCAACATTATCTGCAAAATGATTTGTATATTATGAAAATAAATCCATATGGCTTTGGGTCAGCAGATAAACATCCATAGGCAAAGTTCATGGGAAGGTGATCCCACTTAGGCACTGAACTGAGAAGTGTTATTCAGGGAAGACAAATTATAGTTTACTTCTTCATGTCTCTAGCACATTGTGCAGAAATGACTTTAGTTCCTTTGAGAATATCTGTCATATCCAAGCAGGGAAGAATACCTTAATAGGCTGTGCCCATTTCATAATGCATACAAGATAGATGTCTCCAGAGGAGGGAGAGGAGGAGTCTTATGTTTAAAAGTTTCTGAGTACAAGTTTGTTAAGAAAGTTGGCAGTCAATTATAGAAACTAATCCACTCACTGAACTACTAGTGTTTGTTAGTAAAGCACCACTAGTGTGAGATAATTTCATTAACGACATAAATCCTACACCACACCCTAGTCTCCATTTGCTCTAGCAAGTATAGCAGCCAGTTTTTTAAAGTCTGACATGAGTCAGAGTGGCAACTACCCAAATCAAAGGAAACAAAACCAGTAATCCTAAGGATTTTACTTCCAAAGGAATTTAAAAGGAAATGGTACCTATTAGTGGTAGTGCTTGACAGGAGCATGTACAAGAATAACAAAGAGAATCTACAGACTGAAGCGGGATACTTCCAAACAGTTCTTTGAAATGCGTGAAAACATTTCCAAAAGGATTTGTTTACGCCAAGAAAAGCACTGTTTTTTCCACTGTTGCTCAAGGTGCCAGGCATGGTAGGAGCTCACAGAGACAGGGCATGAAGCCAGACCGAACCAGCTTCTGTGCGGATTGGAAACAAGCTAAAAAGCCAAGTCTGATTTACCGAGCTCAGGCTGAGATCTTGATCTGAACCTTCCCACTGCCTGGGTCAGTCTGAAAGCAGACTCCTTGCTCTGGACCTCTCCTGAGCTAGTCTTGGCAGAATGAAATTTTATTTTGTTGTTCTTCTCAGCAGAAATGAGGGGGTGATTTGACATGCAAACAGCACAGCTCTGCAGCAGCAAGCACATGAAAGATAAGAGACATACTGCTGTAAAGTAAGCACCAGAATTTGTTTGAATTTTGAGCAAGGACATAGCTACTGAGTGTGCAGTGTCACAGCATTGGGCTAATGGACCAGATCTCCTGGGAAGGGGCTACAGAGATGTGAGATGCCATAGGGACTGAGTAGGCAGATGGACCCCCTTTGATTCTGTGATTTCTTCCACATTCCTGTTTACTAGGCCGTGGGACTGATGTGCTGATACTACAGCAGTGTTAACCTGCCATAACAATGCTTAGAGCCTGAAGCACTTTCTAGACCTGCCCCAGTTGTCCCTAAGTGACACACTGAAATGCAACTGTGCCAGCGCTTTCAGGACAGGCAGTGTTTAAATTCTGTATCGCAAACAGCCTAGAAGTACTCTAGAAAACCAGTTTCCCTCTGTGACTATAGGTGGGCAGAATCCATTTCGGAGACATGTTGAATCCACACATACTTGAGCTTTGAAAAGCTGCTGACTGGGGCTGAGGCATAAGGGGGACGGAGAGGGGCGGAAGGGGAGCGGGGGAGAGAATCAAAAGATGCCTGATTGCCTACGTGTAAAGCAGTGGCAAGGCATCAGCCTCAACATCTGTCCTTGC
>JANZLQ010000037.1:17876719-17967996 GCA_026212715.1 Elanus axillaris | reverse complement strand
CCCCACCCCCCACTGGCTGCAGTTACACCATCCCCTTGCAAAGGCTTTGAAAATCTTCCAGTCATAAGAGAGGAAGCAAATTATTACTTCCCCAGCACATGAGCAGCGAGGAAGCACGCTGGTTTGCTCTGTGGGCCATACATATCTGTGCTCTCATTAAAGCTACAGTAGAAATTTTACCCTGCTGAAGTCATCAGGAGTTTGGCACTGGATTTCATCCTCTGCAAATGACTGTGCTACACCCTTTGAAAGCACTGGCTAATATCTCAGCATCCCCAAACTAGTAGAACCAGGAATTTCTAGTTTGGAGGAGAGGTTTTAGTAACACACACACACGCCCCAGTTTCTTCAGCTAGGACAGCTTAGCAAAATATGTTCCGCATTCCATGAACAAAAGCCCCCCTCCACATGCACCACCTGTAGCCTATTGCCCACAAAGTATTTTCACAAGCCTCTCAAAAGCTCAGAGCCAAAACGCTCACCACCTCTGCATCAGCGGGGAGTCCACTGCTGTGTATGGCACGTCCCTGCTCACACGGGACGTCTGCCCAGTTGCCCGCTGACTTTGGGCACACGTCCCAGGAAAGGCTACACAACTTTGCACCAGCCTCTGTCTGCAAGGCCTCTCAGCTGCACTGCAGGCTGCGCAGCCCCACGATGTCTTCGATAGCCAGAGAGGTGTATCTTAACATCACGACCTATAGAGATTGTTACTATTTTCCCATTGTATATTAGCTGTCCATATGGCAACATTTGGAGAAAAAATTCTTTGAAATAATTTTTTAGTCTCTGAGCTTCTTTTAAAGTTGAGTTTCTGTCTTAAAGGTCCCCAAACTTGTAAGCTTGACCATTTTCTTATCCCATGTGTTTTGGAGACACTTTAAAACACTGTGAAAGGTGGTGATTTTTTATGGAACATTCTTCTTATCTGCAATCACTCAACTACTTAAAAGAAAATGTATTTTTCAAATGTGTGCAGCACTGATTTGGCATCTTTATGTTAAAATTAACTAATTTTATGGTGTTACCTTCTCGCTGCTGCTCATGACAATTTAGACTTTGCAGTTACAGCCCCATTATAAAAGGGAAGGGCTGCAAGAGGGTGTTAACAGCCTATTTAGGATATAAAGCATCATCGCGCAGTACACAGATTTAAATTCAGGTGCAGTATAAGGTCAGCCTTGAATTGTATGTATAATATGTTTGTCAGGCACCCCATGTGTAAAACTGACAGCTCTAACCTAGTTGCCACAGGCTGTTTTATACAGTTGGGTATATTATGTCTCTTTGACTTCGGTGATGTACACTTGAAAAGAAAATTGTTTCGTTTTGAGGAAACTTGGAAAGCCAGAGCCTACTGCAGTAATGAAATACAACATAAACTTTCTAGTTAAAAAGGCTATTTGGAATTAATTACTATCAGCTCATGCCACAATTACATGCAATATATACACATTAATAATAATAATAAAAGAATAATGAAGCTCACATAATCCAGTTTTCTTTTTGTATAAACTTGACACATGTAAAGTCTGGCTTTGCTCTGCTACACCGGAAACGTGAGCTGAATGCTTTGAGCACTCCAGATTCCAGCGAGCACTTGGTGCATGTTTCAGGAGCAGTGCACAGAACCAGCAGTGGTCACAGCTCTGTACCTCCTGCAGTAATTGAAGCTCGTGTTTTCTGCATGATTGTGAAGTGCACACTGCACCAGGATAAGGGGGCTAAGCTCCCACTGCTAACTTTAAAACACAAACTGTTCCCCCCTGCTGCTCCAGCCACCTTGTGGAGCTGCGAAGCTGTGGTCCTACCTACTCCCAGCTGATTTGGTAGTAACTAAGTTCTGTTGTCCCTGTTTTACATTTAGTCTGCTCTAACATGGACAGAATAATCCAGTCATTGAGTGAAACATGAGAGTCCATGGCAGAGGCAATGCTCTAGTGCAAATCATTTGAATTTAAACACCAGACCACTCCTCACCTACAGAAAGGCCTCTCACCTTTCAGAGAGAAAAGGGTAGTGGAAAGAGAAAGGGTAGCTTAGAAGGAGCTTGTTGGTAAAGAAATTGAGGCACACGCTAGGACTGTAGCTTGCCAAAGTGATATAATGGATCTGGGATAGAACTGTTTCCCAATCTACCCCCTCAGCAGAAAGCCCACTCTCTTACACCACATGCAACCACCAGACCAAAATGGAGGAGGGAACCTTTTACAATACTTGCAGAAATGACAAACCTGTAGGCTCTGAAAAGATGAGGACTGACCAGTATTAGGATACTGCCTCTTCATTATGCCCTACAGCTTTCTTCCAGAGAACAACAGTGCTGTTTCCAATCATTTCTCCCTCACTTTCTTAGAAGAAATGGACGATGATTTATCAGGTGATTGCACACTGATATAAAAAGTCCAGCTCTTCACAGAATGGTTTGAAAATACCAAAGTTTTTTATGAACGCTCTTGGGAGTTAAATTCTCAACTGGTGTAAAACAACACTCAGTAATGTCAAATGGAAATATGCCAATTTACATTGCCCATGGATTTTGCAGCTTTATTTCTTATATAAGTGTTCTCAATATCTTTCAGTCACCTCCCTAAAAGGTACAATTCAGATCGAATATTTATCATCCTTCTATATTTCTTATCTTCACTTTAAATTGGAAAAGAAAATAACAAGCTGTCTGCGGAGTAATCAGTTGCTATAGTAAACATTACTTTAGTATACAATGCAGAACTTATCTCTGTTCTCTTTAATTAAATCTGTGGTGTACTCTGTCATTTGTCTATGCAGAATAAGTGTTCTTCTTACCAACCAGAAACTTAACTCCACTAATTAACTCTTTGGTTTTTGAACAAATTAGGAAAGAGGTTAAATTAGCAATTTTCCTCCGGCAGTTTTCTCATTTCCTATGTTACTGCAAACCAGTCATTTTAGTCCCCCAGCACCTCTGATGTGCAGAATCTATGTTACTGCTCTGAACCAGCAAACTTCAGCACCCAGTTGTAGTGATGGAAAAAATACTTACATTATGTATGAACAGCCACTTTTATGGGCCTTATTTATCTTCTAATGATAATGAATATTCCAAACCTAATGCTTAACTGAATATATGAATTTTTAAGTTGGGAGGATCACATGCAAGCACTGTGTACCACTACTGAAGGACAAAAGTATGAAGAAGATACTCATAAAATAGATGTGAGACGGATTATTTCAAACATTGAGATGAACAGGTATTTGGACCTGAACTGCTAATGTGTACAAATATATAAAACAAGTATAGGTGTTAAACTTATAGGTAATTCGTTCAGCTGGTCCAAATCACTGAAAGGTCCTTCTACATTAGAGAAAATGGTCAGGCTTATGTCAGCAAAGCGTTTTGTCCTACAGTCTGAAGAGAAAGGTAGTATGCTGTCTTGGGACTGTCTCCAGGAAAAATGTAGCCAAAGGCAAGTTTTTCTACCATTGAGAAAGCACCTGGAAAGGAATTTTAACTGAAGGCTCCAGCTACTAAATGCAGGCATCACTGAGAAGTGAGATGCCCAGACAGAAGTACATAACAACTCTCTTCAGTGAATCTTTCTGCTCCAGTTCAGAGAAGCAGCCCAAATAGTGCAACACTGCTCAGCTACACAGCCCAGAAACTGCACTGAAATCAATGTAAACGAATGATGCTCTAGCTATTAGTCATATAGGTTTAGGACCCCACTCTGCCCCCAGACATGTGCAGACCTTGGCTCAGTATTATACTTGATGCACAGTTTGTTTCTGAGCTCACGGCTTCCAAATGCTGTGCTAGACCCTGAATAATCCAAAAATGGACTATTAAAAGCAGTAGCAACACAGCATGGGTTGTAAAATATTGCCTGAATTTTTTGTCAATGCACTTTACAGATACAATGTTTTCTTCTTGTGTAACACATAACAGTTCAGTCACTCTACAGAGTTAGTGTATATTCTTGGTGCAGAGACATAGAAAACATTTTGTTGTTTCACAGTTCTGTGGTAGGGCCCATGGGCACTGATCTAATTTCACTGCATCACAAAAAGGCATCTATAATATTACAGCACAACCTACAACTGAGCTGGAGTTAGCGCAGCCACCACACTACTGGTACAACCCTGTCATTTCAATTCTTTACGCTTTTTTCACCAGTAAAGTCTCATCTCCCCAGTCTAATAGTGTCAGCTAATAACCAATAACAGTCTCAACAATGGAAAATCTATAGAAAGTGAAAGGAACAAACTGGAATGATGAAAAAGAAGTTCACATTCTTGATCCAATCCCAAGTTGAGGGAGTGGGACAAGAAGGGTATAAAAGGGTTTTTTGATTTATAATCTAAAGGAAAATCAGGAAGCCATACTGTTCAATCTTTATAGTGACATTGCTTAAAAATTACATCAGTGTGACCCAAAGTTTTAGGATGATGAAATCAAAATGAACCAAAGAGTGAAAATCTCTTTGGTTTAAGAATTTCACAGCTCAAATAAACTGACATTTGGATGGACAGTTTTGGTTTCCATAAAAATAGTATTTCCCACAGAGAGCAGCAATTGTGAATAAATAAATAAATAAGTAACAGTGAACCATCAGAAATACAGGTTTTGACAGGAAATTCTCAATTTACTTAAACATAAATGGATTATGGTGTGCTTAAGAATTAGCTCAAATGGGTTTGCTGGGATATTACAAAAAAGAACAGCAAAGCCATGCAGCACACCAGGAGTCTCTGCACATCTATTTATACCATACCAAATTCTACTGGTACTTTTATTTGTGCAAACCCATCATCTGTCATGGAGTAGTGCCCGTAAGTAAAAAGATACCATAATTGATCGGCACAGTGGACAATACAGTGGAACCTCCTTGCAAAAGTTTCATGTACTGAAGATCTCTTTCATTAAGCATGTCTCTGACCTGCCTTCTCCTTTTCTCTCCTTACTAAGAAATTTTCAAGGAGAAAGAAAAAGATCAACCCTGTGGAAACCACACAGACGAAGGAACTTGCAGAAGGCTATGCCACCTGTGTGTACCAAATTGCATTTCCAAGCAATCTCCTTGGCCAGTAATGGAATGAAGCAGGGAATACAACCTTATACTATATTTTCTTCAAGGACCTAAATGTGATATAGAAACATAAATTAATTAAACCTCATAACACCTGGAAGAGGAAGGTAAAAGATCTAGGACTACTTTACCTGTCCTAGAGCAGGAGCCACTGCAGCTCTTTAACAGTAGACTGCAACAGTATACATCTATGAAAGGAAGAGAAGGGAAAGAATTAATATGCCCAACAAAATATTGAAGGGAATTTAATTCAGTCTCATCTTTTATTCTTACAAAAATGGCCCCAAACCCTCTATTATTCATAGGTGCCCAGGGCGTCTATTTTATCACCCATCAACAGCTCCAGAAGGCAATGCTGACTGCACTACTGAGGCATAGCTTCTGCACTAACTCATGGACAGGAAATGCTGATTCTAAAATCAATTAAGCCTTCACTTGGAAGTGTGTACTGCACCTGATTATTTTTTTAGTTATCTTACTCTGTACGTTGCAAAACAGAATCTCATCTTAGCTACAGCACCTTTTTCAGTGCAAGAACACTAACTTTGCACAATGGAAATGGTGATTAGTATCTGCCTGTTCAGACTATCACTTGGTTACAGTCCAAATAACCCTTACATAGATTTAAATCAGTAGCTAAGATTTTACAATAATCCGGAAAAAATGTAAACAAAATTAGGCTTTTTTTATGAAGATTTAGACTATCCTCACACTATTCATTCTTGGCCACATAAGGTAAAAAACTATATGATCTCTTTCATAAAAAACATATTTAACTGTAAACTGTATTGCATACATAAAAACATGTTCTCCAGCTGCCAAAATTATTCTCCAATGATGCTAAATAATATTCCTTGTCATTTTTACTCAGACAGTATATTAAACTAATAAATTTGTTGATGAAATACTGCATAATGGAAAAGGAAATATGTTTATTTTTCTAATAACTTCCATGTTTTTTAATCAGTTCAATGTGAATTCAATACAGCCAATCTTCTCTTGGTACTGCTTCTCTTATTGCAATCAATCCTTCAAAAGGGAAGGCAATTAAAAATGAGGGAATGTAAGTGTCTGAGTTACAATCAATGGAAATAATTCCACAGTCGACTTCCATTTCTGGGAAACAAACTGACTGGGGGCTCTGCTTTCACACCTGTGCAAAGTTCTCTCCCAAACAAAGCACTCAGAAGTGATGCATCTTTGGTACCCACATGTGCATTTCAGTCTGGCCAGTTATCAAATCTGTGTCTTCTGCTTTTATCATAATGAACTACACAACTTCCCTCTGGGTTTGAAAACTGCTATACGGTGGCTGACTAAAGCACTTCAGATGATTTCTTTGTCCCCCATCACAGTCTCATAACTAAATGCAAAATTATTACCTAGTTCATAATCAAACCACTATGCATTCTAGGACGTGTGTGTGTGATTTAATAGGAAACTATACAAAACAGTGTCATACAATATACAGAAGACATAAACAGTTTTCACAGTTCCCTATTGTTGGACAAAAAAGTCAGTTGTTTGGTATGATGATGATGCACTACAGTCTTCAATGACCAAATAGCAATAGATCCACTCAGCTAACTACAGGACTCAGTGTAATGACTGTTGAATCACAACTGATGAGAGGTGTGCTGCCAAACCTCATGCCTGCCCAGTTACATCCCCTTTATTTTTATAGAAAGATTTAAACATAACCACAACTATTATTATAAAGATAATCCCACACCACAGCAAAGAAATTAAAATGCAAATTCTCTGGGGAGTGGTATCAAACACTGTGAATAATGCTTTAAACATGCAATGGTAACAAATTTTCTGGGACAACATGACTGTTCAGCTTGCCACAGAACTAATTCTGGGGGCTTTTTACATTGTCCATGTAGATAGCCAGTTTCAGATTCTACCACTTAATTCAAGACCTGAGACTGGTAAAAAGAAATTTTGTTCAATCTATGGGCCAAATATTATTTTACGAAATTTCAGGTTCAGGATCTTGTCCTTTTGGTTCGGGCTTTTGTTGTTTTGGAAATATCCTGTTTGATGGTTTATTTTTAAATGTCCTCAAATGCAAAATAATTGCATGTGTAGGAATTTAAAAAGCAAGGGTTATCTAAAGAAAGTGGTTTACCTTGTGATAAACTATTGTGTCAACGCTTTAGCTGAACTTCATATTTCTTCATTCCTGTGAAGAATATAATATTCTGGATCTCTCTCAGACAGGATTTTTAAAAATTTTATTTTATTTTATGAGGAGAGCAGAGTTGGCATTTGATTTTCTACAGAAGAAATCTGCCTACTCATGCTCTTAGTGCGTGGATCTCAAACAGCATTTGGTAGTTTACATCATTAGTTTGCCCCATGCCATTTCCACCAGGTAAAGGACATTAGCTTTTCCTTGCACTGAATAAAATGTGTCTGTTCTTTACAATAATTAAGAAAAATAGAAGTATCAAATGGACTAGATGTATCATGACATTCATGGTTCAGATATGATCATCAGAGGAGTAATGTGAGTAGGATCTGCATGACTCTGTAGTTGTAGGATACTAAGCGTAAGCTAGTGTGCTCCTGTGCTTATTTTGCTAATTGAGGATGGGGCAAAGCAGAATAGCATTGATCCTCCTTCAACTCTTCCTTCCTCCCCTATTGTCGCAGCCTGTTCCCAGTCATCCAGAGAATGTAGCTCCAGCAGCAGAAACTTCACAGATGTCAGATCCAAAGCAAGAGATAATAGAATTAGCTGCATCAGATTTACACAGATGAAGATTCCCTCTAGCACAAGGTGTATTCTCCAGGCGTCAATCTGGCTAGTTAAGTTCATTTTGTACTGACTGAACTGGATGGACTGCAAAATCTATTTCACTATAAGCAAGTCTTATTCAAACGCAGAAAGCAAAAATAAATCCTTTTTGAAGCCAACACCAAAAGTCCCATAAGTTTCCTTGCAAAGTCTTTTCTTTCTTAGTGTGATGCCACCTTCTCCACTTGGGAGAATGGTATATAAACAATCTCTGAAAAATAGTATAAAAGTATTATAAACAAAAACACTCCTGCTTCCTCTCCAGTATACTATTACAAGTCAGGAAAGGGCATTTATGGACTTTCTTCTCCTTCCTTCATGAAGTCCTGAATTCATTCTCTTCAGCCAAGACTCAGCCATGCCGGTATTCATCTGTGATTTGCTACTTGAAAGCATCTGATGCCCAGAATAAAAGCCCTGGATCAAGGATGCTTGGCTGAAGTAATTTGGCTGGGGAACAAGTCATCTTCTTTGGGAAAGATTTTCCGTCATAATGGGAAAGATAAAGTGAACAAAAACTTTATCCCTAGCCATAGTCACTATCAGGAAAGAGCAAAAACCACCATGAAGATAGGAGGAAAGTTCCATGCACTGAATGTACTAGCCCAGAAAAATTCAGCTACTGCAATGTTAAGCTGCTGTTTTCAATACCCTTTGGCAGGCAGGCTGCAGTATGCATTGCAAAACAGTTGCTGGGGCAGGGATACAATAAAATCCATGCAGAAACACAAGTGCCTGTGCTATATTGGCTTCATGCAATTAGCACTGATACTTGTCTGAAATTCTGAAATATCACCTTTAATAAAGGTAGTATCCATGAGTTTGTCTTCAGAATCCCTCCTGACTGATTAGCATTCAATTTTTTTACGCATTGCAGGCATTTTTGACATTTGTACCATCTGAAAGTTATAGCTGCACTCACAATCTTCACTTGAAGGCATCCTCACCACTGAGAGTTTTTCTGAGAAATGGCAACATCTCCCCTCATCCACAAGTGTGATTTTTGAATGGAGTGCAGTTAGATGACTTCAGCTGATGGGTGTCTTTTAGAGGTAGACTCTTACATCTTTTACACTTCCTTAATTTCTTTTTGTGATAGCAAAAGCCTGAGTTTATTTATTCAATTACCATGTGTTTGAGCCTACAGGCTTTGCTTGCTTTTACCTGGCTAAAATAAGTCTTTCCACTGCTAAAATCTAATTGAAAGAGTTCTGTGCAGTCCCATTATGAATTATTCTGTGTTACGCTAGGAAGGCTAGAGGTTGTGAATCTAGTTATATTGGCAAAGCTGGCATCTGATTTCATTAGCTTACACTATAATTACCTTCCATATGATGGGCCTGATACTACTACTCCAGCTCAGAGAAAATTTCCACTGTCTTTGTTTCAGAGCCATCAGTTCCACTTTGGGGCTTATGGCTCTGTGATTCTGCACTTCACACTAAAATGAGTATCTGGCTGCCAAAAATATCCCAAGCAGTCAGGGTGGGACAAGGAACATGCAGATGCCATATGTATGTCTTATAGGAAAACACTTCTACTAGTCTAGCCAACTCTAGAATTAGCCAGTCCATTTTAGACCACTCTTCATCATTACAATCCTTTCATTTCTTTAGAAGGACTTCCATGAAAGGAAGCTAGGTATTCAATGCAGGCATGGTTAGAATGAGGAGAGGCCATTTTGCTCACTAGAAATAATGTCATTACAATATCTATCTGCATTGTGCAACAGTACTCCAGGTAAAGCAAGACTAGTAGGTCTCCATAACACTACATAGGGCCAGATAACAATGACAGTTCTGAAAGCAGAACACATGGGTCAGTGTTGGTACACAAGTAGTGACAAGGTACAAGTGTTTCCAATGTCATCCTATTCTAGAAACCTTGACCAATGTGGAGTTTTCCAGTAGGATTATGGGAAGTGGTAAGGTCAGTATTAGCATCTCTTTCCCCTAGCCTTTTTTGAGCATTCATATCAATCACTGCAGTACCCAAATCGTTGATCAACAAGTTTTGTCTCTCCTCCAGTGGGAAAGCAGAGTGGAAATGGGATCCTCTGTCTCTGCCATTCACAGGAAGAAGGATGCCATATACCAGTTATTAAGCTTCACCTAGATTTATGGTATGTGTTTGCCATGCAAAATGAAGACATTATCCACAAAGATTCTATGATTTATTACCTGGAGAGGTGATGCATCACTGAAAAAAAGGATACTGTGAAGGAATAATAAGAGAGAGATAAGCACAGGCAGCAGCAAGGTGGCAAACATTTTCTTCCTTTGCCTACAGGAATTATGCTTCCTAATCCATGCACCTCTTTTAGCTCAAGGAAAGGAATTGGAATTCACAAGGATTTCTGTAGGCAACCTCAAATTGCAGCTGGAAGGCACATTCTTATATCAGTTTCTTATCACTGCTCTCCAGTTCAGTGTAATATTTACAACTATCTTTTCCTCCTTTTAAATTCCTTGAGCCTCTGCAGCAACTATATAATGAAAAATAATATATCCACCATTTCTGAAAAACTTGTGAACTTTAGTCTGCCATTTTTTTCCACAGGTAAGGAGATCACATTGTTCCCTCTTCTGGAGCTTCAGAAGATGTGCACTTGGGCTTTTGATATGCCATTGACTGAGCTGAAGCAGGCAGAACTCCTGGGGATCCAGACCACTAGACTGTAACACCACTACTAAGAATCACAGTGAGAATCACTATCAAACACCTCCCAAGAAATCACATTCAATCCTCTCAAACTCCTGGGATAAGAATAGTACAATTGTCCAAAATACATCACATCATGTATGAGCTCTTCAGCTCCTTTTAAGTCTTTTCTTTGAAAGTATACAAGAAAGTATAAGTTACTGGCACCTTTAGTAGAATGTCACCCAGTTTCCTCTGTCTGCTATTGGATGCTTATGAACTATTTTGATGTAAAAATAAAATGGTTTCATTAAAAAAAGTTGTAAATCATGAATAGTTTTTAGTGAAAAGCTATAAAACAGTCTGTCATAAACCAGCTACCTTCTTACAGAACACAGGGTGCTTGCAATACATACTCTACAGAAAGGTTAAATGGCTGAAGCATTAGAATAGTTTAATACAGTATTTGCCATTCTTTCTACTGCAGGGGTAGAAGATACCAATATAGCTAGGGTACATTTTACTTGATTCTATGTACTGTTGGAATACTGCTTTAATTTATATAAAGTTTCCAGCTATCCTTGGATTATTCAGCTTTTTTTTAATGCTTTACTATGCAGTTTTATGATAGCAAATTCTTCTGGAACATATAGTATAATTGAGCTGGTCAAGCAACCATGATTTCCTATAGAAACACATTCTAATGGGGTATAAATTATTGAGTGATCTTGAGGAAGAAGGTGTAATTACATACACAATGCAATATTTCCCATGAAATCTCAGAGTAGGCTTAAGAAAATGAATTTTCAAGGCATTTGACCATGAAGTCCATAATGTGCAAGAATGAATCTGAAAAAAAAAGAAAGAATCAAAACAGAGCTCCACAGGAAAAAAATCCAGCATTCACATCTGTACAGATGGAACATCACTACAGAAATAGGTGCATGTGCTCAGGTCAGGTAGAAAGCAGCTGAAAATAAACAGGCCAGGTACATCTGAGAAGAACAGCCACCCAACTCAGTCACAACAGGAAGGCTGACAAAAGTACTTCTTTATGACAATAAGATATATCTTTGCTACAGAGTCCCTTGCAAGGAAAATGGATCAGAAACATTCACCCCACACTGTGTGGACAAGGGAGTGAGAAATGATGCTGAACAATCTATTAAACAGTTCTGCAATGGAGCTGTAAGTTGCATTGTAAGGTGAAAAGAAACTGAAGCAGAGTCTGTGACAAACCTAAATAACACAGCATTTGTTAACAAGTGACAACAATCAACAAGCCAGGCTGTCTGGGCAAAGACTTTGTAGCTCTGAACTTTCAGGTGACAGAAAAACACACCGATATTTTTAAAGGCTTTTTTCCCAGAACCATTGACATGTCACTATGGAATGTCAGCAAATAACTAGACAATAAAATTTTATTGTAAAAAGATACATTATGCAAAAGAGAGTTGCTATGAATATTCAGTCATTGTTTTAACTAACACTTCTGAGGCATTTGCAATTGATTATTTCTATACTGTTTTAGTGCACAAAATGCATTTTGGGCCTAGAACTGTGGGAAGAAGATTTTACAAAGAATATTATTATGAGTGCCAGAAAGACTGTTGTCTGAGACAACTTCATATGACTTTGCTTGAGTAGTGACAGTGGGTAACATATCTAAGATGTAGAATATTCCTCACAAATTCATTGAATCTAAAAATGCTGAAAAGCTATCCTTGAATAACAACTACAAGGAAGGAAATGATAGCAGTTCACAGGCATCTCCTGAGCCAAAAATACCAATTAAATAGTGCTAATTTAGTGCTCACCAAAATTTATCTACTTAGTTCCAATCAAATCAGATATATGCTCTATATATATTAGTTGTAAGCCATATTTAACTACAAGGGTGCAACAAAGGTGGAAAGGGTGTACTTTTCCTATTTTTGTGGACTTCACAAGTATCATCTGTGGCTATTTACTCTAGCTAGGGTAGAGATGTAGCCTGTTGCTTCTGACATGAAACTCTCTACCTGTCCCTCCACCAGGGAAAAAAACAACTCTGAAATTCAAATCTTGAGCCTAGATCATAAAATCAGACCCTGTGAGGCAAGTACCAGCAATGCCCTATCAACTAATATCAGTGGCTGGAAAAGAAGTTGAATGTTCTCTGAGTAAGGACGACACACTTGATTCCACAAAGAGCTCTTGCTGTATAGCAAGGCATTGATGGCAATATCATCAGCTACACTAAAATAAGAATCTAGCAGAACATTGATCTGTAGGATCTGAAAGCACTCTTAAGAAAGTTGGCCATCTAAATATCAAGCAGTAGTAAACTATAAAATATGTTCATTGCTTCTTAGTACACCTTGCTATCAAATTTTTTTACATCCCAGAAAAATTTACTGAGCTTATATATAGAATGAGTGAATAAAATAAAAGTACTCTATCTTCTGTGTCATTCAAATGCAATCAGATTTGCTCAAAGAAAGACTACCGTACCAGTCTCCATAACCAGTGTTAACATTCAGGACTTCTTCCTAGGTTTGCTTATCTGATAACAAGCCTCTCCATCTGAAGTCTGATATTAATGCATAAATCGCAGAAATGTGTCTAGAAAAGTTCACACTATTCAACTAAAAAACATTAAACAGAACATGAAAGGAGGATAAAACCCTTTTGGGATAAATATGATTTCTATGTTTCCTCTGGGAAGAGTAACAACAGACCACAATCTCAAGGGAAATTGTAAATTCTCCAAGGAACAAACAAAATAGCTGAAAACTTTAGAGATTAATGATATTTGAATAAAAATGATTTAATAAATTAAATATTCGCAACAACTCTGTTGTTTATTTAGGCCTCAATATTGTAACAATGTTAGATTGCAGCACGGAGATAAGCAATGAACTGGAGACCTCTGGACCTAAATATATCAGCTATTTCTGCTTGAGTTTAATGACCAACCCTGGAGCTAAAAGTGGTAACAGCATATCATATGTGGATTGGGACCTGAGAGGATAAGGAAAAGGTACTGACTGCTGGCCAATAAACACTTAATCATGTCTATCCATCTCTCTTAGGGTTTTATACTGCCGTCCATCACTGTACCATCTGAGTGTCTTCATGTAAAATCAATACCAATAGTGAAATCCCTGGAGAATGTCACAGAAGCTCTAGCACATCTTCTCTTCTGGGTCAAACTCTGTGTTTGCATAGCCATATAGTCATGCTCCTTGATTTTAATGAGACTATTCATGAGTACTATGTTAAGGAAACTTCCCATAATGATACAAACATTAAATTATTCCTCCAAATATTGTTGCTAACAAGAAGGACCAGGTTCAGATATTATGATTTTTTTCTCAAAACTTGCAAATACTAGCTCAAAATATAATGTATAAACTCATAAAAAAACCTAAAACATTTTCTTTGAGTTCACCAAGAAGTATTAAATCTTTCTGAAGAGCTTTGCCTGATTCTGAAACTAGCAAACGAAGATGAAATAGATTTCAGCACTGATTTGCACCAACTGCTTAGCCATGGTTCTACAAAATGTTGATATTTAAAGTATCTCTGTTGCATCTCTGAAGAAAGACACACATAGCATCTTTGCATACACTCTATAACTCAGTTTGAACATCTAATGAACAAATGATTTTGTAGTTTACCCATCAGCTGCACCCTTTTCATCATTTACTGTCAAAAAAGGAAATAGTCAAATCCACAAATACTCTCAAGAAGGGCTGCCTCTTTCCATAGAGGAAGCAATTTACTGTCTCCCCCATTTACACCTTTTGCCAGTGCTAATCCCATATCATTGTACCTAAATGATGCTACCATCATCTTCTGTCATGTTGATGTCTCCACTCCATTTTTCAGCACACTAAAGACATCAGATCAGTTAGGAATAGATGTACTTACATATTCATACAGACTCAGCTTCATTTACTACCCCATGCAAGACTGAGGTTCAGTTATAACTCCTAAACAGATTATATTTAAACACAGTTATGATTTTCTTCACCTTACAGCAAGTATAACATTATTTCACTTCTCTGACTCTCCAAATGTTAATGATTCCTTAGAAAAGCAGTAAAAATGCCCCTCAGGAAAAAATAAATGGCAAATAAATATGCCAAAAATTTTGTACATACATCTCCCTCTCTTCTCAGTTCACTGAGAGATGGCAGCAAAGAGTTCCTTTCCTAAGCTTCAGAGCTGCCACAGTTTCATACAAGTATTTTGTGAACACATGAGCTAGATATCTTTTCAGATGGATGATTGAAAGCTTCATTAACAACTGCAAGTTTTCTACAAGAGATAGGGTTTGAGTCTTGCTATTGCCACATTCAAGGAACAGATAAATATGACCATTGATATATGAAAAAAAACACCCCATGAGCTGCCTAAGCCTATGTGACCTGTTGGACTGGCATGCTGAGGGCAAGCCAATGTCAGTGGTAATGGTATCCAAAGGAGAATTATGGTAGCATCATATGGAGCTGCCTTTGGCACTCTGACCTGTAAAACAAGGTATAATGTATGGGTGGGCTGGCCAATGAATCACCCCAGACCTTAGAAGAACAGCCACAAACCCAGCAATACCCTGAATATTCTCTATACATATGACCATATACTGGATATTTATACAGGGGAACTGCAATTTCAGAGATAACAAACAAAAAGGCTTGAGACAATAAATGGGCTAGAGTATAAGGAATCCAAGCTTCCTACTGCTCACTTTGAAAACATATGCCAGTCCAGAAAGTTGAACACAATTAATTTCTCCAATTCCACCTGATTGTACAGTTCAGAATTGAAGTAACAGTTGCTTGAGTACCAAAGTATTTTTTAATATGTTCCTTTTTTTTTCATATAGACTATTTGATTGTTGTTTTCTTGCCATTGAATGTCCAGACTAAAAATAAACTGGACTTAATTGTCATTAACAGCAGGAAGAAAAAAAGTAATGGAATGTCAGTGTATTGCTATGAATCTTAGATTTTCATTATCAATAAAGTGTAATATGTATGTCACTAAGGCAGTAGAAAGCTCATAGCTGAAAGAACTGTGAATAGCTACAGTTATATACATTATTTCAAGAACAATCTAATAAAGCCTAATTGGTTGAATATTAGATGATTGAACAGAAACTACTTTAAACTCATTGTCCCCAAGCAAAAAGTCCATGTTCTTAATAAAGCTTAGAACAAAAGCTCCCAGACATGGCTTTGGAGCTGTCAGGGTATTGTATCAAACCTGCCCAATAGCCAAGACCTCTCTCTTTCATAGATCCTCCTCAGCTATTAGCAGAGAGCTAGTCCTTCTGTTATCCTCTCTGTTATCCTGCTAAAGTCATAGCATACTGGGCAAAAAACCAGAAACCTTGAGGTTGCTCCCATTGCAGTGTCTGCAAAGGCAGATGGGATTTACACGCAGGCTGAGTTTACACAGCCTACAAAGACTGTAGGTAGGGATGCAAAGTATCTTATCTGAGCATCTGTCGTTCCTGGGGCTGGTCAGTTAAGTTACCCCGCAGACATGAACAATATTCTTGCATTGCTGCACTGAAGCAGAGAGAGGCTTTTTCTCAGCATTCATTATACTCATTAAAATAAATCCTGCTAGTAAATTATTGGATGGGAATTGAGCTCTTAAAACAAATATACTTAGTTTTGCTACTTTTATGGTATGTACAATTGTATGGGTATCATTTTCTAATCAAGTATTTTATAGGTTTGTATTACAGGTATTTTCTGGATGCTTGCAAGGGAAAATGGCACGTTACATTTTAATTTCCTAGGCATACAGGAATGTTGGGATATGGATGGAGGAATCTTCACTGGGTTTGTCTCTTAAAATTGCCACTAACATATAGCAGTATTTTCTCACCCTCTTCTTCTCTCCCTTTGGGGAAAATGGTACCTCAAAGGTTCCTGCTTTTACGCAATGCTCCCTAAGCCTCCTCTCCTCCAACTCCACAGTCCCAAAATAGAGAGCTACATCTGCCCCTGGTTTTGTCTCTGCTAATCACCAAATTTCTTCCTAAAAAGTTTTTGACAATTTTTTCTTTACAGTATGTTTTAAAACTGCAGAAGAAATGATAGAAAACAGTAAAAACATTATAGCGTATCCCCTTCTCCTCCACCCCCCACCCTATAATCTCTGTAATTAGAAAGCAATTCTATTGCTTTTTGTTTTTCTCAGGCTTTCCAGAATAATTCAACTTTCAGCAAAGAACATATCTGGAAATACATTTGTGTTCTAAACATAGAAATAAAAATGTTCTAATGGAAGTTAAGTTGCACTCTTACCTACAGCATTCCCTACTGTGAAGGTTATTGTTTAAAAAGTCTGTTTATAATGAACCATCTGCTTGGCTTCTTTAGACTCGCTTTATTCTTTATTGTGTGCTGTAATTAATGAGCCTTTCTGTATTACTACCATAGTAGCTGATGTTTTTCTTTATAAATGAGAAGCAATAGCTCCCTGATGAAAATTTCAGCTTACTTTAACAAATGAGGAGAATTGCCTTAAGACTGAACCGTTGTTCAGGTGTCATTGTGGTATCTGAGCAGAAGTCTTAGCAATACTGCAGACCACTTGCCTTGAGACACCATGAGCATTGTTATAGATGAGCTGGATGAAGTTAGGATGGCAACCTTGTCTGTAAAGGAGAGTTGTCATATGTAACTACTGTACTCTTTAGCAGATAACAAAAGAAACAAGACAAAATAATTTAACACCAAACCTCTCTGTGAGCTTTTGCTTCATCTTTGTTCAGTGGCTTCGAAATACATCATAAAGATAAGGACATGCTCTTAATGCCTTTTGACTAGGAGGACAATTTCTGTATGCTCTTGCTGGTGCCTGTTTTTTCTTTTTTTTTTTTTTTTTTAAGTTGCAGACCATCTTATCTTCCTGGGGAACAACTGAGTATTTTAGATATACAAAACCAGTGTTCTTT
This sequence comes from Elanus axillaris, assembly GCA_026212715.1. NCBI lineage: Eukaryota > Metazoa > Chordata > Aves > Accipitriformes > Accipitridae > Elanus > Elanus axillaris. The sequence continues at coordinate 17,950,523 of JANZLQ010000037.1, read as the reverse complement.
GCAAAAAAAGCAGAAATTGAGTAACAAACATGCGTTCTGTTTTGGTTTCACATAGACGAGCGAGCAAAAGTGTCACACAACACAAAATAATCCCTGGCTTTCAGTTCACTGGTAAGCACGTTGTCCTAAAAGGAAGGACTCCCCTTTTCATGGACTTTGACTTTGTCTCTTCTCTTCAACTTTCATCTACAATAAACACCCTTCGTTCTGCAGACTACAGCTGTACATATGAGATTTTCCACTTGCCATTTAGTGTTAGCTAAAGCCTAAGAGATAATCAACTGAAACTAAAATGACCTCTGATAGTTGCCTTTCAAATACCTAACAGCCTTCTTTCAAAAACACATTTCTCCATCAGCCCATCAAGAAAAATGATTTCTGATGGTCTGTACTCACTGTTCATCGAGGACTGATTTTCTCATTTGGGTGGAGTTTTATGGAGCTGATTCTCACTCTCTCAGCCTTTCGGGTTATTAAGAAAGACCTGTTCAGTCTGACAGCACAGATGCCACAGGGCAGGACTGGGCTACATTAACAATTCTATGCAATTTGGTCTGTGTTATATGCAATTAATCTGTACATGCTTGCTTGTGATCTCTGGAATATTAGGTGTACTGAAACCTCTACATAATTTTGAATAAGCAGGAAGAAACTGGAGGAATTAGAAAGGAAAATATTGCAGAATTCCTAATGTCACAAAAAACAGTAGAAGAAAGATCTTATGTAATATTTTAGCATATATTTTAATATAAATCTTCTATCAGTAAAGGTCTCCATTATATATATATGCACACACACGTATATATGTACATATATCTTCCGTGCTTTATATGGTGCCAGAAATTTTCGACTTACTACTCCCAGTGGCCTGAAAACAATGAGAGACTTCACCCGAAATAGTGGTTACAAGTTTGTATAAAGTGCAGTGCCACTCCTTAAGTCTGTGCTTCTGCTGTAAGACAGCATGAGCCCAACTTCTCACATTGAGAGGTTAGAGTTTATTTTAACACTCATTGCTATTCTCCAGGAACTCTGGACAAGAGACGAATCTCTTCTCAAGCCCATTTATTGTCTGTTTATCGACTGGAGTTCATATTTATATGTTGTATCACAAGATCATACTTAGCATTAAAGAAAAGTGATTAACCCATAATAATTATTGCCTAACAAATTCTTCTCTTCTTCACAGAACACTGATGTATTTTGTAAATTCCTCAGTTATTTGTTGTTCTGAAGTAATTAATTAATTGTAATAATCTTTGGTTTTATAGAGTGGTAATAGTTGTATTTTCAGTTGAAACATAGCAGGCAGTTGCATGTGTCATACAAGTCATACAGTATTGTTTTTCTTTCCTGGCTAGCAAGATTATAGGCAATTATTGAAGGAAGCACTCATAAACTCTTACATACATAAAAATTCCATTAGAATTTGGGGGAGTATTCATTGGCAATGTTAAAATTCTTTAAAAAACTTTCAATTATAAATAACACTTCATGACTTGGATATTCCTACATTATGCACTTGCATTAATATCTGCACGCTGGTTAGTATTAGTAAGTTCAGTATTTTACATAGAACTGAACCATGGATCATGGACACTGTAATAACTATGTGCCCAGAAACCAGGAGAGATAAGAAAGTTTACTCCTGGCATTTAGCTCTTCAAACTCTGTTATTTTTGGGAATCCTACTCCAAATTCCATCAAATAAGCCACATGTAGCCTTGAATAACAAACTGATTCATTTCACTATATAGCTCAACAGTCATTAAAAATACGTTAAAAATCTAAAGAAGATAAATCCAAAGTGAACAGAAGAGTGATTTTCTCAAAATACTGCACTTTAGATGCATATTACCTTAATTTTAAACATAAAATCATCCCAGCCTTTAAATGAGCTGTCCATGTAGATTTTCTATTGTTTCCCTGAATTTTTATTACAGTATGCATTTTGAGCCTAAATGACTCTCAAAACAAATCACATACCTCCTATGGCAGTTGTTTTTAATGAATTGGTCTTCACTGGTTTTCTGCTTAAGATAAAATTCAGCATTTTCTGAAGCACAAACTGATAGTACAAAAATACCCATTGGGGTAGAATTTTGATTGTAGACTTGCTTGTATGCACTAAAACATTCCCAACTTTCCTAGAGAAATAAAAACATCAAAACATTTATTAAGGACAAAAAATATACATAGCAGAAGCTGTACCTGATAGTGTTAAATTTAACAGCTAAGTTTGCAAATGCTACTTTACTAACTCAGATGGATACTAGAACGATCAGTTGCTTGGAGAAATTTTATTCCAATTTCCTTTTTGATGCAGAGTGCAAAAGACAAATTTTTTAGGCTCTGCTACAGCCAAGCTGATGGCTAAAGCATTCCCATTTTGATTTGCTTAACAAATGCATATTAATTAAAAATATTGTAATTCCTACATACTTTTGTAAAAGCTATTAAAAAGACAGGCCATGAGGAAGTTCTTTTTGATTCCTCCTAGCTCTACTAGTAGAAAAAAAGCTTTCTATTATTATTTCCTGAAGCATGAAAGACCTGTAGTGTATATATGTACATGCACATAAGATTTGAAGGCATGATTATTTGTGTATGTCCATATCCATGAGTTTATAAAATTAGCTGAATGCTTATTTTTTATTACAGATTGTAAAAATCTTCATAAGCAAAACATTTTGGAGTTAATTCTGGTTACAAGCTAAAAGAAGTTTTACCAAAATTAAGTTGTTCCTTAGTCTGTAAATGATATGACTTCTTTTACTGAATAAAACACATCTATGTAGAAAGCAACCATGAATCTGTACCCTCCCTACTTACCTGTTCATATAGATACTGTCCCATGAGGGCACAGCCTTTGATTTTTGGCAGGCTCCCCATCTTCTCTGAATTTCCATAGATTTGCAAACAATATTCAAACAGCAAATACTAATGCACCTTATTTACAGTCCTCCTCTCCTCTGTATAGGGGAGGTGATGCTTGCAAACGTAGCAGGAGCAGGAATTCTAGTCAACTATTTAGGCTATATGGTCAGGAAAATACTTAAGAGTCTAACGTGGCCATGGTCAGTTCGTATTCTATTATATTTTATGTTCTCATCAGGCTCCTAAAGCCTTCCTGAATGCAATTTGAAGGGACCTCCAGAAACATTCACAGCGTGTTTTTTCTACCCCAGAAACTTACACTTTCACGACACTTTCATTTTTGAACAATTGATACATTATCTGGTAATTGATACATTAGCTAGCAAAAGAGACACCTGAAAGCACCCCTTACTAGTACTATGCGTAGGAAGATTGCTGTTCACTGGTAGTTTCTATTCCAAAGGGAACAGATTAAAAAATAAATCACCACAGCCTTATGTGTGTGGTTGCATTTGTAGATATTCTTCTCCTCACAGCTGGTCTCAGAGCTGATCCCAGACAACATAATAAAAATGGAAAAAAAAAATTTACAAACTTTGGCCTTTTTATATAGAAGCACTTTGGGTGAATTCATGTTTGACATTTACATTCTCTCACTGCACACCATCCAAAGCTTGATGATGACACTGTCCAATAATGAATGACATGAGGTCAGTGCAGGAAAAAGTTAAAATGGAATGACTTCATGTCTAAAGCACAAAGAGTATGAAATACTGAAACACTGTCTGAAGAAATGGAAGGAACTGTAAACTGGAAGAGAACAAACAGTACAGAGAGGCAGCAAGACGATAAATTGTTGAACGGCAAATTGAGGGAGGACACCCAGTAACCCAGAATAGTCTGTACTGGGTCTGACACCAGCACATACAATGTCCTCTATATAGTATAGTGCAGTGTATATTACATACCAGATCTCTGCATGGTATAAGGTACAAGCCCAAGATTTATGTTTTATAAACATGTGCTATTCAGAGATCTCATTAAGGCACTGAGATCTTTTCAAACCACTGGTGACTCAGTCTACCTACAGTTGTGACTGCAGACAGCACAGCTCCATTAGGAGTAACTACTCATGTCACCAGCTAAGGCAGAAAATCCTTGTAAATGTCCAAATATGAGGTTTAGATAACAAACCAGTGAAAATATGCACCAAATACCATAATAACTCTTGTTACCCTGCTTTATGTCTAGGCAGTTCAGTTTTCTCTACTGGTGCATTAAGGTTTTGTTGTAAGATTTTTTACATGGTGCTGCACTTCTTTGTTAGGCTGTTCAGAAAGGTTATGGTTTTCATGAACTTCCGTGATCACTGAACCACTTGCTGGTATCCAACCAATTGCAATGAAAGTGAAACCTGCATCTGTGCCCAAAGATTTTATTGAAATAGGAAAACACAGCAAGCAATCTACAAAATCCACTGAAATACTACCCCATGACCCCAAACTAAATAGCATAGAAAGCTACTTTTAAATCAATACTTAATTCGGCAGAAAAATCAATTTCCCTCCCTCTGCAATCCATAAAATTAATCAGAAAAAAATTAACCCTCACGTATTAGCAGCCCTCTCACCCTACAAGTTTAGAAATTAATTACAGTAGGTGACTTCAAGCCCTGTAACAGGTTGGGACAACATGCTATAAGGTACTTTGCAACCTGTGAATTAAAACATGGATTAGACGTGACGTGGACACCTATAGCTTTCTTAATTTGCTTAGCCTCCCTTTGGTAAAGGCAAACACTGCTTTTTTAGCTACAGCTGTCTACAGTCTCAAGCAGTATCCAGGTTTCATTCCTGAAAAATGCTCACCTTTCTGCAGATACTGTGCAGTACACAAACAATCCTACATAACAAAGCTTGTTCTGTCAGCATCCAAGTAATTTCTCTTAAGGCAGCCACATCTTGCCTTTATTCTTCCACATGGGTATTCCAGCCCTGCTGTGAGATAGTTAAAGAGCTTTACTGCATGGCACACACAGAGTTCACAGATTCCTATCAGTAAGCATGTGCCCTTGGGTATGGATGTTCCACATTTGACTGTCTGGGCAATCTCTTCATCTGTGAACTTTCCTTTACGCTCTAGACAGCTTGCTGTTAAATATGTTTTTAAATATAATGGCTTGCTGATAAATATGCTTTTAAATACAATGTACAGAATATTATTGATCTAGCCAAGATTCTGCTTCATATTTAATAAATCAGTTTCTTTTCAGAATGGTTGCCTGCATAATAGACTGAATTGCTTAGCATACACATGACAGAGCCTGCCTTTTCATTCCATCACTGTTTTGCTGCTATTCTAACCTCCATTCCTTTCCCTCAAGTAACTCTTTACCTTTTCTTTTTTTTCCCAGACTGTTAGACGTTTCTTTCCTGAATGTAGATTGTCTATATTTTTTAAAGGCTTCAAAGTCTGTGGGGATATAGTCACATCTTATCAAAGAGGTCCAGCCTCTGAGAGGTTGTTTTCTTCCACTGTATCCCACAGCTCAGATCTTTACACTTTTTGTATTCACAGTCCTATATTGTCTCTGACAGAAGTTCAATAAAATTGTCTTTCTACCCACAATATCAGGGTTCTCAACGTTGTTGGAACTGAGTGTTATAGACCTACAGTCTATCTCTGCTGAGAAACCTGAACTCCCCTGTCTGCCTTATTATACAGTCGGCCACTGGCAAAAGGTAGCAGTACATCTCTTGTAAATTGATGCATCACTTCTACTGTTTTCAGCCAATTAATTTATGTCATTATTCTTGAATGTTTCCTTTTTACACAGAGTCAAATGGTTAGATATCAAAAAGGTGGAGCATAACTGTTACTATTGCTCCCCCTGGTATTGCCTCTCTTGCTATAAATCTTTTTAAAGTCAGTTGCTTCACTACTTTTTCTCTTTATTCCTACATGTTATTATTTAAAATCTTCCCTGTTTTAGGCATTTCTTTTCAGTTTCTAGCTTTAACCACATGTCAAAGTTATCATACACTGTTAAAATGTGGCACCCTGGCTTCCCATCAAACAGAAGATACAAAGACCATTTTAAGGCTTCACTTTATTCTTTTGCTCCTAGGCACATGTAAGTTCCACTACGTACAGCAGAGGTGCACACAATTTGAAAATCCAAAAGGCAAACTGATATTTACATAGATTGATGATGCAGCAATAGATAGAGCTCATATATTTACTGAAGACAGTACAATTGAAAATTCAATCCTACCTAGCCAAAAAACACCCCATCTTGCTTGTTTCCAGGATCCCTCCCATTATATTAAAGTAATTTTTTAATGAATGGAAATTTTGTGGCTGTATGCAGTGACTGAACTCAGTGACCTAGGAGGTCATTTACAATTCTAATATGCTATTTTTCATTCTTTATTTTCATCCTTCTTTTGTTTTCTAGACTTGAACATTGTTAATTCAATTTTAACCTTTCATTACCCTTCCTCCACTCATTGCTATATTTACCACTTATCATAGATTTTTCTTTTTTATTTTACTTTTGGAGAAAATCGGGCATGACCAGAGAAAAGGAATGAGGAACAATGAAGGCCAGGGGCAGTATCATAGACTAGAGAGGGATTTGTGCATCAGGACTCATACTCTGTAGTCACACCGTAAGACTCAGTCTATGATCTTGTTTCCCATTCTTCAGTCACCTACTGGTGGGACTACTGTAGTGAATTTGTTGCAGTTTTACTACCCTCTTGCATTATTGTTGGGGAAGCTGTGTGTAGTGCATCTTTCACATACAGATTAAGCTGTTTCTAGGAAATGTATGTGGATACGAAGCTCAAGTTCTATAGTTGACACAAGAATAATTACAAAGTAATGTGCACATGATGAAATGTCTTTCAGTCCACTGTTTACAGTTTTCTGAAAAACGAGGCTACAACCCATCAAAACCAGACTAGAGCTACCGTATTATCAGTGAGCAAAAGCGAAAGTGTGAGGGCTCACCTGACTTGCAGGAACTCTACTGAAGTTGTAAGACTAATCCTGTGAATAGGAAAAGATGTGTTTTGCCCAATTCTATTTCAGCCTAAGTTAGAAGAGTATCCTACCCACAAAAACGTAACTGCTCCCTGCTTCATTGCTGTAATAGTGGTTTTATTCCTGATATGCATCAGCATGAGCTCAGATATGTTACTCAGGAAAAATTGAAAAAAAACCCCTCCATTCAGCTCTGCTAGCTATAATGAGTTTGCATTTGTCAAATGGTTTTATGGTTAAATGAAAAGTTAACGATAAACAACCTTTCTGAATGGCTGGATACACCATCCATATGCTGGGTGTGACATCCATCTTCAGCAAATAATGGTTTGGGAGGTAATCTGTGTGGATAAGAAAATGCTGCAACGAAGAGGAAATGCAAAACCAATTATGCTTTACCTGTGATAAGGTAACTTTTTTGGTCTTTAAGTGTTTTCACTTGAATGCTATCAACTATTTAGGCTTAAGGATAAGTTCTTAAGAGTTATGCCTTTTGCGGTGTTTTTTTAAACTTAATTGCAAAAACATTACTGTTGTTAAGTAGACCATTGCTAAAAAGCTCAGCTGCAATCTAGCTTTTTATGCATCCTGAGGAAGATATGAGAGAGGCAGCACCATCAAATGCTGCATACCCATGACAGATACAGGGACAAATGTTTGGAAGCCTAAAAGGAATGTCCTTTGACATCATCCTCTCTACCTGTTTTTATTTTTCAGGTCACTCCCCTTCCCTCCTTATTTGTGAAGACACTCCTTAGCTGTTCCCAAATTCCTGCACCCCAAGTGAGTTTCCTAACAATAATCAATAACACGTTGCCTCTTCACTCACACACACACATCCTTCCTTGTACTTCATACTCCAAGAAAGCTGGCTTTTGCATGCTCTGCTAATTGCTTCAGAGACCTGTTTGATCTAAATTTTCTTTGGTTTACACATACACAGAAGGAAACTGAATGTGAAGACAATGGACCCCCATACCTTTTCTCCCCATCCTTTAAAGATCAGGTATCTTCTACCCTAGAGATACAAAAAAAGTCATGTCTTGGTGACTAACCCAGACTGCGCATTTGCACAGTGTTTTTCCATTTACTATATCAAAACAATAAAAAATATAGTAAAGAAGGTTCTCCACCATTTATATTATGCAGTGAAAGTGCTCCTCATAGCATTAAATGGTAGCGTTGCATGTAATCCACACACATTATCTGAAAGCTTATATACCTGTTATATATATAAACCTAATGCAGACAGCCATAATAGTTTGTATGAATAGGAAACACTGTGCTTACTGAACCACAGTCACGAAACTAAAAATGAAATTATATTTCCTCTATCACAATACCAAAGTCAGTATATAATATTCTGAAAGAATAAGTGCACAGTAATACCTAGATTAATACTGGGTACCATACATTATTGCTCAGTGCTATCAAAAAGCTGCATCTTCAGATTCTTTATTGAAACATATTATGTTACTTAAATTGTCATGACAAAGACAAAACTGCTCAATTTCAGATTTTTCTAGCACCTCAGTTGTTATGAAATTGCAGATTTTTTCTAATTGAAGTATAATTTATTTGCTGATTAAATTCCAATAAAGGAGTTGTTCAGTCCTGATTTTTTTAAAAACATGTTTAGGGGTGCGAGTTCTATGCACTGACAGGGTATCCTCCTTTGTTACCACTCACATCCTGGACTAGAAGATGGGGATTTGACTGTTTTGTTTATCCAACTATTTCATCATAAACCACTGAATAAATAATGTGCAGCATAACTAATGCCTGCATATAATGCTAAAGTCTGCATGCTTCAATATAGGTGAATTTAGTATGAACTGTTGTAAAATTGCAAGGGTATCTCATCTGCTGCTCACTTTTTTTTTTTCCAAACCATCATTATTAAGTGGTAATTTGTGTGAACCATTTAAAGTCAACTCTCCATTACTCACAAGTGGATTATCCGTGTGCGCTAACCAGAAACAGAAATGCTTAGTGGGCTGACATAGAGACTGTATTTGTAAAGACCAGGACATTTGACTCTTGAGCTTGCTTCAGATTGTAGACATGCTACACCTGTGTTCACACCAGCCCCATAGTCACTCCTGAACGGCATGAGATGTTTTCACAAATCTGGCTTCTGGAACTCACTTTCATGAAACCACAGCTCAGACTGGGAACTCATATGCTAGATTTTATACCCATGTGATAAGCCATGAGCTATCAGGGCTCTGGTCTTAAGCACTGTCTCCCAGCTGGGCCTGAATTCAGTGTCTCGGTTTGGGTGTTAACTAACAGGTTTTACCTGTAGATGAAGAACCAACAGAGGCGTTTTGTGGAGTTCAGATTAAAGTGCCTATGAGAGTCAGCTAGGTCCTAGCAGGGCTTATTATCTTAGACTAACTTAATATTTCCTATTAAAAAAAAAAAAAGTGCTTTTAGTCATAAAAAAAAAGGCGGTAAACCAGTCAGGGCAACACCTCCAGCAGGCAACGACCCGCAGTCCGGGGCTGCCACCTCACGCTACCCAGCCCCTCCCCGCATGGCTGCCCCCATCGTTCCCAAACCCCTCCTTCCTCACAAAGCCCCTCCTGCTCTAATCCCCCCCTCGCAGCCGTGCTCGGCACAGCTACCCCCTAACGCGCCTTTCCCCTCACCGCCCTCAGTCCCGCACCCTGCCCCAAGATGTCCTCCCCGCGCCCCCACACGGCACCCCAGCCCTGTCAGCCCCTCACAGCCTGCCCCTCGCCCGCAGCCCTGCGGCGAAGGCCGCCCCGCTCGGCGCAGCCCGTCCCCTCTCCTCCCCTCCGCAGGGGTGGGCGCCGCGGGACCGCGCCGAGCTTCCGCCCGGGGAGCGGGGCAGGGCGGAGACAGCGGCCGCCGGGAGGGCAGGCGGCGCGGTTAAGATGGCGGCTCCCTTGACTGGGCAGGCGGGGGCTGTGCTGCGGGACCTGGCCCTGAGATCCGCCCGCCTGCGGGGCAGCTTCGCGGTGAGTGAGCCCGGCCCCGGCCGCCGCATCCCGCCGGCTCTGTTCGTGGCCCAGGCGCCGAGGGAGGGCGGCCGGCCGCGCACCTGGCGCTCTGGGGAGCCTCTCCTCGGAAGCCGCCCGGCTCCCCGTCCCCTCAACCGCCGCTTTCCACCCCCCTGAAGCCGCCTTTCCCCCGCGGCCGCCTTTCCCCCCCCGACTCGCAGCCTCCCCCTTGTACGCGCCGGTTGCTCGCAGCTGGAGGGAGACCTTTGGCTTTCCGCCTTGACGGAGCTCGGGCTGCTGCTCAGGCTTGGTCGCCTGGAGGATGCGTGAAGCCCGAAGCCCTGCTGTGCTTTTGGCGGTGGAAATCAGCAGAGCAAGCGGCCCACGCTCCACCGGGGTCGAGGCAGAGGTCTGGTCAGCCGCTCGGCCGGGTCAGGGCTGAACTGACCAAAGCGTGAGCTGAAGCGCCAGCTCTGAAAGCTTCCCTGCCTCTAAAACTAAAAGTGCTTTTAATTATTTCAGTAGCAGAAGTAGCGACAGTGCGCATGAAGTAATACCATTTATCTAAACACGTTTCGGGTGGCGGCATCGGGTGGCCTTTGGCTTTCTGTTGGTGGGTACGGTCCGGCTGGAGTGAGGACACCCAGTTGTGCTCACCTGGAAAAGCTGGTCATAGCTCTGACTTCCCAGTGGTCTTGACTCTCAGAAGTGCAATGGGAAAGAGTAAAGGGGCCTTCTTGAAGGGCTCGAGTTCAGGAGCTCTCTTCAGGTGTATCCGGAGTTCTTTATTCACCTTGACAGCAGACACGCTAAGGTAAAATGAGATACGTGCATTTTAGACAGCTCTGGTGCCTTTGGCAACCAGCCTCTTTATTTTGTCGTTTTATCAGTTCAGCAGCTGCATGGGAATCTACTTTGGTCCACGCTTCTGAACATAAGTATTTCCTCAGAAGTAAAAGTCTCCAGAGTGAACAAAGTGTGTTTCTGGCTGGTTCTGCTCCGCAGGTGCCGCTGCTGGAAGTGCTCGTGGCTGCCGGTGTGCGGCTGCATGGGATGGCTGACAGATAAAGCGTGGTGTTGGTGCTGAGCGTAACTTGCATTGTACATCTACTTTCGTGTGGTTTATCTTTTAACCTGGAGGAAGTTAGCTAGCTCGGTTTTAAATCTGAAATCTTTTGTGCCCAACTTTCCTTTTTTAATGGTGGGTATGGTATTTGGCAATTCAGTGCAATTGATGAATCGATTCAGTCTATGTTCATGTATAAACACACAGACAGGGAGAGACTGTGTATGTGTGTGTATATATACAGATCCTTCAATGTGTATATACATATAGTTGTCTGTATACATACAAACCTAAATCTGTTTGTGTTGATGAGCAATACTGTCAGTCCAACAGTGTTTGGTGCATATGTGTTACATGGTTGAAGATGTGTTCCTGACCTCATGATTTACATGACTCTGAATATGCAACAAGGAACTCAGAGGTAACCTCCCTGGTTTTGTGTGCATCCCTACTGTTATTGTAGGTCTCTGATACCAAGGACTTTTGTAGGGCTTGAGTATGGAGCACTGTCTGGACAGAGTCATCTCAGAGTGAAATGTAGAAGGTGCGTTGGTTGAGCTCAGTTTCAAGCCCTGCCTTTATCTGGTGCTGCATTTGGGATTTGAGGTGAGGTGGAAATTAGGAGTTAATGCTCTATTCTGCCATCTTTCAAAGCGTGGAGTGATCCTGTATATTACCCCACTGAAATCACTGGATATCTTGGGATATTAACGTGGCCAACTTTTAAAAAAAACTTTATCTTTTTTTTGCTGTGTTACTTAAGAAATGGAGATATTGAACTTGTATTATAAATCACATTTTATTGTTTCTGAACTCTGACAGATATTGAAAGCATCTCCCAAGATCTGTGCTTTCCAAGTAGACTACTTTCAAGAACCACATCAATACTGTATAACAACAAATCAAGTTCTTAATTTCAAAGTAAAATACTTTCCTGTAGGAAGGTCTTAATTTTTGCAATGTTACTTTATATAATTCCCATCTAAATAATTTCCTAATTTTTCATTGTTTCAGACTTTAAACTTCAAATAAGTTCATCAACCAGAGTCTGGATTCTGTATTACAAAGTAGGATAAAGCATCTGAGAGTGAGAGTCCCTCCACTGAACGAGTATTTCTTATTTGTATCATTTACTACTGAGCTCAGACCAGAAGTTACACTGTTCCATTTATCTAGGTATTTACCGTAAACCAGCAAAACCTGTCCTCTTCTCAAAGCCTATCACATTGTTCTTTTCACAGATAAGGGTCTTCTATATGGTAAGGATAAGAAATACCAATCTTAAACTTAGTTGTTTTGGTAACTCTATGTGTACAGATACTTGGTGAAAATTAAAGTCTTTCTTCATAACCTTCACAACTTACTATTGGAGTGGTGTTTGTATGCTTCGTATCTGTTGCAAAATTTCTTACTATTTCAAAATTGTTGATGTTGTTCATGGTTGTGTTGAAACAAGCTTTTGGAGAAGTTTGGTTGTATAGTCTCATTATAATCTGCACACAAACATTTTTCTGTGTAACTTCATTTTAGAGGTAGAATAAATGGTATTTGATCATATCACATGAAAATATTTTAATCATCCTTCTGCTTTCCCTTTGGCTCTTTACCATTTATAACTGTTAAACATTTTTACTTTTTTTACTTTTTATGTTCTTGATAAATTCAGTACTTTGTGCTTTTGGAGTTTAAATCTGACCAAGTGTTTCAAGAAGATAAAAAGATAGATTTCACTTGTCTGTGGTGCATGTGGACAAGCGTTTTAGACCTGCTCTTACTGGAGCAATATTTGTAAAGAGCTGTGACAAACGCTCCAGGGACCACTCTGCAGCAGAATTCAATCTTGTTGGCTAGCAACAAATAGGCTCCATTGAAGGCTGTTTATTTGAATGGGAGTTGGATTGGGCCCCTTTGGGAGAATGCTATGTTTTCAAAATAGCTTCAGATGCAGTGGATTTCAGCGATGAATATAAATGAGGAACAATTAAATCAGAATCATAAAAAAAATGCTTAAGGTAACTCTCCAGTTTTCTAATACAGTGAGCAGATTGGCTGGTGCATTATGCAACCCTATCCTAGCCTTCAAAATGCTCCTCAGTCTTGCTGTAATGTTTCCAAATTTCATGCATGTTGAAAATATACAAAAAGGGAGGGGGGAGATGGAATTAAACATTATTCCTCTTATAAGGTCTGCTGAATGCTATGTATATTAAAAATAGGGAACTGTACAAGGTTGTTCACTGCAGATGCCCTCAATTCCTAGACTTGAATACCTATAAAGCCTCATTAATGCTGAACAGAGAAAGTTCTGTCTTTGTTAAGAAGCTATCAGCTGTGAGTTTAATGATCTTCCATGCAACTGAACATTACTGAAAATAACTTTCAATGCATGAATTCCATGCCAAATTCTTACTTTTTTCTTGGCTTTGTGTTAGTTCTGGAAAGTTTCTTGAAGATTCAGGCTGTTGCCCTGTGACTGTTCCTGGTAGACAGTTTTGCTATAATTTTTAGGGTTTTACATTTAGAGGCAGGAAATACATGAGCCTACAGGCTTTCACAAACAGTTTTTTTTCTATAGTTACCTAAACCAATTGACTTCAAAGCCCTCTTCAAACTCTACACAAAACTGAAATGCCAAAGTGGAGCAGATGTTTGTCCCATTCTTCTCTGGCAGTTCAATTAAACACATGGCTATTGAATCCTTTTTGGAGATGAAAGAAGGAAATGAAAACATAAATATAACTTTAGACTGTGATTTAATTTTTTTTTTCAATTTTTTTTTAAAGTTAGTTTTATATTGGTGGAACTTCTGCCTTGGGAGCGATCTGGCTCTGGCACAGATATTCACAGCTTTATCTTGAAGTAGAAAAGTTGCACATTGCTGCATTTATTTACCTTTGTACCTCATGTAGGTATAATCAGGGGATAGGGCTGGTTAGATAAGGAGACAGCCTTCATGTATGTCCCATTAGGTTGAGAATTAGCTGGGACACGAGCAGTCTTAAACCCGGCTATGGATAAGGAAACCTTTCTTCCTGACCCTCCATCTGAACTCCCAACCAGTTTACCCAAAGAAACTCTTACCTTGCTTGGGTGTATTTAGGATTCATTAAAGTTCTTGCTGTAAAATCAAGTGTTTTTTCATTGATCTGCCACCTGAGGTACTAGGTAAAGTATCAATAGACAAACTCTTTTCTTTACGGGTATCTGGGTGATTGTTTCCCTCCATTTTTCTCTGGAATATTGTCAGTGCATGTGGCAATTTTTTTTAGTTTTATTTTTTTAAAAAAAAACTTTCATTTAGTTTTTCTGGCTGATGACTGCCGACCAGGATGCTACGAAGAATGTGTGAAGATGTTGAGATTCTTTTGGGAATACAGAAAAGTGAGATGAGGGTTTAGAAACACTTAGGGTTTGGTGTTTTCTTAGAAGTAGATAATTTCTCTACTATATTTTTCCCCCTCTTGTTTGGAAGGTTCATTTTCAGCAAAAATGGGAAATGTATTAATTTAGTGCTTAGAGATATGATTCTCCCTCTCCCCATTTTGGCGACTCACTCACAGGTACAGTTCCAGGATGACTTAACCCCAAGTAATATATTTTTTTGTTGCCGTTGACAACACCTGTAGTGAGTAGTTCAGCTCGTTATTGCCTCGGCCAGTCCAATCTTTCTGTGCATGTTTGAGACTATAAATCTGCAGCTTTGAGCATATACCCTGAGGATTTTCTCAAAAAAATTTTCTTCTTTAATAGTCTGCTGAGAAAGCCAATTCAAGCCATCTGTGAATCAGCTAGCTGTATACTCATGTCTTCCCCGCTCCATAGCATTTTAGTAAAACACAGGACGTAGAAATCATGTTATCTGTGCAACTGATTATGACAGTAACTTTGGAACTGGTAATTAAACATTGATCCATAATTAATAGCTGGCTATTGATCTTATTTTAACTAGATAACACAGCAGGAGTAGGCATGAAACTTAGGAGAAGTTAAGATTGACTGTTCTGAAAAATTCCTTGATAGTGGAAGTATGCTGTGCTGTTGAATAGATGCTGTTGAAGCCTCTGTAGCATGAATGATACTTAAAACAGATTCTGAAGTGTAAGCTAAAGCCCTCCTTTAATATGGTAATGAAAATAAGAACCCAAAATTGGTGGGGTTTTTGCAGTGGTTTTTTTTGTTTGTTTCTGACATTATGCTGATGGTGATGTTCTTGTATAATTAGTTACTAAATGTTGACACTGAAGGAATTGAAAAATAGCAAGTATTTACTTACACTGATTTGTTGGAACACTTTTTAAAATCTTAAGTTAAAATTTTATACTGATAGCACAAAATATATTCAGTAAATGAAAGTTCTTGAGTTTCACTTTTTTGTTTTGTTTGTTTGTTGAAAAGGTGCTGGTTTGTTGAGCAGATTTACCCATGAGCTTTTTTCTTCCTGGTCTCTGTCTGGTCTCTTTCTGCTTGCTTGTAGGTTTCCTAAACTACAAGAATCTGCATGCCAGAATTGAATTACATTTTGTTTTATTTTTTGTGATGATCTGATAGTGTATAAGCTTAGAATCCAAAATCATAAAGCTCTAGGGCCTATCCCCGTTGGGCATGAAGGTGGGTTGGGCTATTTCACTGAAAAACTGTTTCATTTAAGAAAAGCACTTTTAAAATATTTTGTGAGTCATAGATTACTATTAATTTGCGTTTATTTGCCTTGCACATTGGTAGTACTTGGTGACAGATCAATTTCAGTCCATCCTGTTTGTGTAGCATAGAATCATAGAATGGTTTGGGTTGGAAGGGACCTTAAAGATCATGTAGTTCCACCCACCAGTGCCATGGGCAGGGACAACTTCCACTAGACCAGGTTGCCCAAAGCCCCATGCAACCTGGCCTTGGACACTGCCAGGGATGGGGCATCCACAGCCTCTCGGGGCAACCTGTGCCAGTCCCTCACCACCCTCACAGTGAAGAATTTCTTCCTTATATCTAGTCTAAATCTACCATCTTTCAGTCTAAAGCAAATACCCCTTGTCCTACCACTACATGCCCTTGTGAAAAGTCCCTCCCCATCTTTCCTGTAGACCCCCTTTAGGTACTGGCAGGCTGCTGTAAGGTCTCCCTAGAGCCTTCTTTTCTCCAGGCTGAACAACCCAACTCTCTCAGCCTGTCTTCACAGGAGAGGGGCTCCAGCCCTCTGATCATCGTCGTGGACCTCCCTTGGACTTGCTCCAACAGCTCCATGTCCTCCTTGTGTTTGGGGCCCCAGACCTGAATGCAGTATTGCAGGTGGGGTCTCACGAGAGCAGAGGAGGAGAATCACCTCCTTCGACCTGCTGTCATGCTTCTTTTGATGCAGCCCAGGATGCAGTTGGCTTTCTGGGCTGCAAGTGTGCGTTGCTGGGTCACGTTGAGCTTCTTGTCAATCAACACCAAGTCCTTCTCAGGGCTGCTGTCATTCCATTCTCTGCCCAGTCTGTATATGCGCTTGGGATTTCCCTGACCCATGTGCAGCACCTTGCGCTTGGCCTTGTTGAACTTTATGAGGTTTGCATGGGCCTACCTCTCAAGCCTGCCAAGGTCCCTCTGGATGGCATCCCTTCCCTCCAGGCTGTTGACTGCACCACACAGCTTGGAGTCATCAGCAAACTTGCTGAGGGTGCACTCAATCCCACTGTCCATGTCACCAACAAAGATGTTAAACAGCACCGGTCCCAATACCGACCCCTGAGGAATGCCACTGGTTACTGCTCTTACTTGGACATCAAGCTGTTGACCACAATTCTTTGAGTGTGACCATCCAGCCAATTCCCTATCCACTGAGTGGTCCATCCATCAAACACTGTCAGATGCTTTGCACAAGTCCAGGTAGATGATGTCTGTTGCTCTTCCCTTATCCATCAGTGCTGTAACCCCATTGTAGAAGGCCACCAAATTTGTCAGCATGATTTGTCCTTTGTTGGCTGTCACCAATCACCTCCTTATTTTCCACATCCTAACATAGTTTCCAGGAGAATCTGCTCTATGATTGTGCTGGACATAGAGGTAATACTGGCCTGTAGTTCGCCAGGTAAAAATTGATCAGCATAGCACAAGATTCTGGTACTCCTGTGTGCAGGGACATACGTCCCTCTCTCTGTGTTTCCCCTTGTTCTTGTATTTTACCTCTTGCTAGTAACATTCAGAGAAGCTGTTGTATTTGCTTGATTTCTGACTGCCATCTTTGAACTGAAATTGGAGCCATTAGGTGCCTGACAGCATTTACCATCATTTAGCAAAGAGCACTCTCTGGTGGCCCAGGCCTTTGTTACCAGCTGCATGTGCAGGGTGTGTGTCTAGGGACACGGCGTGTGGTCACTGGGTCAAATCTGTGCCTCTTCTTCTGGGTAGTTTCTATGGCTTAGGCAATGGGAAGCATCTGGAAAGCTGGAGGCAGCTGGTGAGGGTGGCCTGTGACTTGGCCAAGTGACCATCACTCTGGTCCCCATTGATACCAGGCATCTTTCCAGGGAAGGAGACAGCCTGAGGGCTCCTCTGCTTTCACTTAGTTCTGTACCATTATTTTGAAGCCTCAAGAAAACATTACAGATTTTAAGGCACTGTAAACACTTGATGACTTAGCATCCCCCTTTTCTCTCATAATCTTTCTGCATGATGTGTTGGTTTTCATTATTATTTTATCACAAGATTAAATTTATGAAAAAAAATCAGCCTGCATAAGGCATAGTAAAAGAACAGCAGAAAGGTCACATCTTCTGCCAGAGCCGAGACACACTCAGAGCAACAAGGCTTTGAGGGGAAAGTTCCTTTCCTCAGAGTATGCTGCCTGCAGCCAGCTAAAGAGATGGAAAGCAGCTCCTCGGTGCATATGCTCCAGCCCTAAGGGGTGTTTTGAACAGCATTTTGCTTTGCTGCATAGTACATTATTGATTGGCCCTAGAGAGCAAAGTAGTTTAAATTTGCCTCCATCATTTGTGTCTTTGTATAATTAATGATTTGGATTTTAGTTTTCTGCTTTTCATAATAAAAAGGTATAGATTGGTGGTGTTTACAGGTGAAGGACCAAAGGTTATGTGAATGTTCTTAGCAGCTAAATTAGTTTGTACCAAAGCATTATAAATGTTGCAAATCTGTAGTTTGTAAAGTGTAGAGTAAAGATGTGACTCTCTATAAAGTGCCTAGGCATTTTAAGTTAATAAATTTGGCAATTTGTCTTAAGGAAGGTGGAACAGGTAAAATACTGACTTGGAGGATTCAGCAGACAGTAATTCAGTTTGGAACAAAAGGAATATTTAATTTTTTAAACAAACTGTAAATGGCAGAGTTCTATTTGTCTGAAAATGGGTAGATGTTTTGAGAGCATCAATAGCAGCAACTTCTAAACACCCATTCGTACAGCGTGTGTTCAGAATACTTCTGGAGCAATAAGAAAGCTCATGGGAACAATAACTGGGAAAGATGAAAACCAGCAAGGTATTACAGGACTAGACAGACTCTGAGGAATATAAGCAATGAGCAACAGCCTCAATTTATGTCAGGAGGAGAATCACTCTTACCGTAGTTACTTACCTTTGGTGTCTTAACTCTTGTCCACTTAAATTCTTTGTGAGATGCAAAAGTTTTGTAGGAATTGTAAGGAATGAAGAATTAAGGGAGATTTTTCATCATGTTTGCTAGGTTTGTCTGCTTGTCCAGGACTTTTGACTAAAAAAATACGAAGCTGCAAATTAAAAACCAGATACAGATTACTGGTGGAACACGACATCATTCTTTTGAGATCTTCCTCTGAGGGATCCATGGACAAAAGAACAGTCTAATTTGACATCTGCTAATTTAGTGGCAGTGAAGAAGGCAGTTACTGCCTTGTGGGGAAAAAAAAGAAAAAAAAAAGGTTTCACAAACATAATATTGGTATGAAAATGTCTGGGAAATTCCAGTTATGGGAAAAGTTATATTTGCAAATTATAGATAACAATGTTAAGTATAGGTAAAAGATATAGATACTTATGATAATTATAGATGAAAGGGCTATTAAAAGCAACCAAATACTTTTTTATTGTCAACATATTACTTGCTTGAGGTTTGAAGATGGCATGAGAAATTTATTTTCCCTTAGATTTTCTAGCTTCTTCAACTCTGCCACTCCAAGCACATTGGAAACAGTGAATCTATTTAATTGAA
Source organism: Elanus axillaris (assembly GCA_026212715.1). Classification (NCBI taxonomy): domain Eukaryota; kingdom Metazoa; phylum Chordata; class Aves; order Accipitriformes; family Accipitridae; genus Elanus; species Elanus axillaris. The sequence goes on along the minus strand of JANZLQ010000037.1, from coordinate 17,931,389 downwards.
TTCTTTCATGCAGAGTTACAGTCTGGATTTGTTTTTCAGTTAAATGGCTCAGATTAAAATAGTCTGAAGTAATGCCATAAATTTTGGGAATAGAGGAACGGGTATTTAGAGCTTGCTTTAAGCATGATGTGAAATGTTATGTGTGAGAGCAGCTGGAATGTATGGAGCGCCATCTCGGGGGGGTTGATGACCCAGCTGGGAACCTATGGGGTCAGGATTAGTGGGCAGACCAACATTGACAGTGTTGTTGTATGTATCTGCTACAGACAGCTTGATCAGCAAGAATCATATGAAGCTTCAAACAACTGGAGGAAGCCTCATGTTAGCAGGCCCTGGCTCTCATGGGTGACTTCATTCACTCCTGTATCTGCTGGAGTGACAGTGCAATGGAGCAGAAGTAATCAAGTAATCCAGGAGGTTTCTGGAGAGCATTGATAACAACTTCCTAATGCAGATGACTGAGAAGCCGACAACGGGAGGTGCTACTGGATCTCACACATACAAACAAGGAAGAACTGCTTTGGGATGTGAACATTGGAGCAGCCTGGATTTATGGAGGCGAAATACATGGCCAACCTGATAGCTTTCTCTGATGAGATGACTACATTGTATTTGAGGAAAAAGCAGTGGATGTTGTTTATTTTGATGGATACAGCATGGGCTGTAATAAGGCAGTAGGAACGAGGCTGGGAATATTCCAAATTTCCTTAATCAGTGAAGTAATCCCATCATCCTTTGGGCTTGGAAATTCTGTTCCATTGGATTAAACCCCTTTTCCTCCCTCTCCCTTCATATAGTCAGGCCGTATGTTTTAATAAGTTTATCAGTGTCATTCAGAACTACGCATATTCCTACCTTTTGTTTTTTTTTAAAAAGCTACATTTAGTTTACTCGTGATCTATGTTATGACTATAATACATTTGGATTTTAGGAGCTGCATAGATATGTTTATGTCAGGCACCAACCAAGGGTAGAAGAACCCTTGTCAGTTTGGGATTTTTTCCACGTCTGCTCAGTTAGTACTTCTCTGTGTAGTGCTAATGGAAGGGTTATTTTGGTCAGTCCATTTTCAAAATCTTCTGGATGCCTGATAGCCTATCCAAGGTGACAAAAACATGGCAGAGGTGTCAGTCTGTCCGATGAGGAAGTGAGGAGTTTCAAGTTCTGTGCACTCTTGCAGCATGTTACAGATTATGGATTGTAATGTCCAGTCATTTTTCAGTATTTTCTTCCACTGGTGCGGTGATGTCTCATCCTCCACCACGCTGGTAGAATCTGTTAAGAGCGAAATAAAATTAGATTTTAGGATTAAAAAGCAAGATACCTGTTTTTAAGTCCCTGACCTCAGCAATACATGTTATTCCTTTGAAGTCTAGTAACGGAGATATTCCGAAAAACCATCCATCATAGACAGTTGTCTAGGGTATTTTTTTTAGACCATTCCTATAGCAGTGGGAGATGCGAGTTGAAGATGGGGTGTTTCCATTGGTGTTTGTCCCAGAGCAGCCCAGGGCCAGGAGGAGCACCTGGGAGTTTCTGACCCTGCAGAGCTGGCACTGGCCGCCTGGTGCGGGAGGTTGGCAGGGCGTTCTGGCTGGTTACAGACTGCATTTCTGCCAGCGGCTGAACACTTTGTTCACTGCTTTGCTGTCTCTTATGAACAGCCGTTTTGGGTTGGCATTGGCTTTGCTGATGACCTCTGTCACTTACTGCCTGATTAATGTTATCAACTGGCAGGTAGGCGTTGTTTTGAGAGAGCTACTCAACGAACGTGCTTCTGATGAAGGATTGCTCTCCCCTACTCCCTCTGCTCGCTGATTAGCTTTTACTGTACACCCAGGTTCCCTGTGTCTGCAAGTCTCAGTCACTCCAAATGGCCATGCACAGGCAGTGAATATGCCTGCGTTGTCAGGAGGCAAGAAATCAGAGATTGCTTTGTTTTAGGGATGACTTGAAGTAGGCTTTTATTTGCCTGGAGTGTTTGATCAGTGGTATTAGAAATGTAGAAATCTACTCTACTCAGAGTCCGTGATGATGAAGAGATGCTGCTGCTTGTAGTGTCCTAGGCTTGCTTTGAGATTTGAGAATGTCAGCGGGGTGAACGTCCAGTGTGAATAATGGAGAAATATTAATAAAGATGTGACCTGCAAAGGAAGGAACACTGTTCGTAACTTTTGGCTTCCTTTTAGAGGCATACTTTAATCGATTATTCTGTGGCAGTTTCTGGTTTCTCCACACTCTGAGCAAGAAGTCAGAAGGCTGTCTTCCTCTTGTAAGTTTGTTCATTTGAGTTTGCTTCATGTCAAAGTCAAATGGTCTAATTAAACCCAAGATTTATTAACAATAAAAGGTGTGAAGCATTCAGATTTAAACAAAAACTGCGTACCAGTCATTTTTTTGGTGCTTCCAGGATAGAAACTGTTACAGTCCATTCTGCACTAGTTTGGTAAACCAGCTATGACTTAGGCATGCAGTAGAACTGTTTCTGTAGATACTTTTCTATATTTCTTTATTCTACTGCTGTGGGCATTTGCATCTTTATTGCTTGGGAGTGCTATGCTGCTTAGTGCTCAAAGTCATAATCTTCTGTGATGACATAATTAGGTAGCAGGGAAATTATCATGATTTGACTTCAAGTATTAAAGAGCTGGAACAAAAAACTATGATTATGCTTCATATTTGCCTCTCGCTGATGAGAATTGGAACTCAAACTATCTAAATTGGCATTTTATTGGTGTTTTTCTTAAAATATCAGTGACTCCTAACACTTAATTAGGATGAAGTGTACAAAGAATTGATAGTGGGGATACTCTGAAAAGCATACTCTTTGTATTTCGTGGTTGGTGGTAAAATAGTTTTAGAATTAATTTTTCCTGGTTATATTTAATACTGAAAGCATTTCTTCATAGTTGCCTAAAAGTATAATTTTAATCTTGTAAAAAAATTAGGAGGTTAAAGACTTCGTAAGATGAGAACAAAAATATTAAATTTCCCCTCAAGATATTTAAAATAAAAGAATATTTCTGATTTATGTGGGGAAGAGCTCATTTCACTTTTTGAATATGTGGTACATATCACCAACAATCTTCTTTCATTTGCAAAGGCAGGGAATGTATTACAGTATTTTCTGCAACTCATTATGCAGCTGTGTATGGTAGTGAGTTTATTTTCATCAGATACTTCAAAGCCCTTACTTTTTAGGTCAGGAAAGTATGCTTTTCCTAAAGCTTTGAAGTGTTAAATAAGCAAAATGAACATAATTTGACTAAAATTAATTACTAATGCAAAGCAGAGCTACTGATGGCCAGCACACTGACAAAAGGAGAAATTGAATCTGTGAATTCATATTCTTGTTTCCTTTACCCAGGCAAAGAGTCTGAAAATTGATTCCAGAAGTGTAAAGCTTCTGTAGGCATGCTTGCTTCTTGGGCACATGTGGATGTAAAACAAGTATTTTTAATACTGTTTTATTCTGCTGAAGTTTGTTTGAAGAATGCAAGACAAAAAAATGTTTTGCAAGCGTTTTCTGAAGTGGGGAGGGCACTGTTTGCCCCTTTGAGTGGACTAGCAGCTTTGTGTTTGGGCAGGCTGCTTTGTTTTCTTGACATTGTTTTTGTTATGTGACCTTAGGCATGTTGTTCAAACCAGAAAGTTTTCACTTAGTCTCATAGAATAAGTAGCCTGCTGGGTTTTTAGAAATTGCTAATGATTCACTGCTCAGGTGAACATTAGTGGGATTGGAGTACGCTCAGATCTGCTCAGTCAGCTTTCCAATGCTAAGCAGAACGCATCAGAGAACTTCTCAGTGCCAAAAGTGTACTGTCACTTAATTTCCAGCAATTTCTATTTTGGTGTTTGCATGTAAGTAGATTCTCAGTACTCTGCTGGGTGGAGGGGCACGTTGCAGGTTGTCAGGGATTTGGCTATGTCCTGCTTAATTTGGAGGTCAGTCTGCAGCAGGATGAGTGAAACTGCTGAACAATAGGCTGGCAATGGGAAATAGAGTAGTGAGGTCAGGGGTTTACTGTTCAGGAGGACATTCTTTCCACTGTCTCCTCTTTTACTTTTGAGGAGTGCAGTCCTCACAAGACCATATCCACAGACACCCAGAAAGATCATCCAGGTGGTAGCTGCTAGGATCTGCCTTGTGGTGCACAAGGATGTGAGCTCAGATTCTGGTTTTCTGAGATAAGGAGAGTAAGAATGACAGAAGGAGCTCAAGTCTGACCCTGTGCATGTTCCTGGTAGTTTACAATGGAGCTTAGTGGGTAGGAGAGCGTATTTACAGAATAGCTGTCAAAATCCCTGTGTGTAAGCAAGCTGTAAATAAGTCTATAAAGTATAATCATTACTGGAGACTTTAAATCTGCAATGAGTGAAGGACTTGCTTCAAGTTCATTCTTGTCTCTGCTTCCTTGCATGAGAAGTAAACAGAAGGATAAATCAGAAAGCTGAGTTTATAAATGTGATTTAAAGGCACATTGGAACAGAATTGTCTAATTCCTTTTTTTTTCTTGAGCTAATGACCCAAATGAGTTCTGCAGTGTAGGAACATCACACCACACTGCATCATTTCCAGGGGAGTGCAGAGGTTAAGCTTGAGATCAATCAGTTTGCAATCAGACTGTTTATAAAAGGACAAGGAGGAGTACAAGATAAAATCAAAAGAACATAGCAGGACAGAAAGGTATAGAGAGACACATTCGGGAACCCTTGAAGTAAAAGGGTTTCTTGCAGTAGACAGCTATCAGGAACATTCAGGAGAACTGTTAAGGGAGGCATTATGGTTTTGTTAAAATAGCAGTTCAGGATTTTCAGCCCCACTTCCACACTGAGTACATTTACTAAGAGACTGGCAAAGCTTAAATAATCCTTACCATTTTATCTGCAATACTGTGCAATATCCAAGACATAACTGAGATGCTTCTAAAACTTTGTGGTTTTTATGTGCATCTTGCTATGGCTTAGGTAAAAGGGAAAGGTTCCTGAATAAATACTGTTCCTTTTTTTTTTAATCCAATCTATATGGCTTTGTAAATCCAAGTTTCAGAATTGTGAATACTGTGTGAATGAGTTTGGTGCTGTCTTGTGGAGATCTCTTCTGTTTCTGTGGCATTTGCTAAAGTGCAGCAAAATTATACTGTTTCATGTTGGAGCCACTGTGGAAAGATTTAGGAGGTGGGTTTTAATGAAAGAGGTAAATAAAGCAAAGAAAGCCTTGACAGTATCCAGCCAGTTCAGAACTGATGGACGTACTCCTGATGTTCCTCTTTCCCAGCTGAGGGATTCTACCATTGAGAGAGGAAAGAAAATACTGAATCAAAAATAAAGAGGGATGTTGAAGTATCTATCGTTACATGTTTCCAAACAGAATTTTGATTAATATGTCATTACAGTTAAATATATTCTTTTAGTGGCAGGGAGTGTTGGTTTGGAGATGGAAGAGGTAAATCCTCACGAGTATTTTACATATTTATTATGAATTAATTTTGAGGTAGTGGGTAGTGAATGGAATGTTCAATCCCCCCCAGTCATGATGGCATTTGAGTTTTAATCTTAAAAAGCTCAAATAGAGCCACATATTTTTAGATTCAATTATCTTGCAAAGTTGACAGTTCAGCCAGTGGGCAAGTTTTGGGAATGTTCACCCAGTTCAGTGAAGAAATCGGGGGAGAGTGAAGGAGTTTGATTCATGACTTTACTTTGGGGTCAAATCCAGTAGGCTTATTTCTTTAGTTAAATCATTCACTCTCCCAGCTTAATTTTAACATTCAGGGTAGGCTGTTCAGGTTGAGGCTGAAACTGTGCTTTTTCTAATAGTTTCTGCAGGATCTTGTTACTTTGAACTGTCCTCTGTTACACATAAATGTCAGACCTTCTTTGACTAAAAGTGCACCCTGCTGCAGTCTCTTGTGTCTGACTTTGTATTTTCTCCTTAAAAAGCAGAAAAGTGTGGCTTATATGGCCATAACACGTAGAGAGTATTTTATAGGTGTTTATTTGATATCACTTGCTGTTCATTTCTATGATATTATTGAAATAAAACTCCTTTGGCAAGACCTGAAATTTGAAGGAGAAAGTAATATTGTTTCTCATTTAAATTGTGTATGAATAAATGATTACAAATTGACAGATACTGCTCATAGTGATTCCTTTCTTGAGTGAAAAAACAATTTCTATTTCCTTCTTAATTTAGGAATTTAAAATTCTTAAGAGATAAAAAGAGAAACTAGATGCAGCCCCAACTCGAGCAAAGAGAAATTATGAGTTGAAAGCTGCTTTTGTTTTCAGGGCCATGTTGCACTGCACTAAATCTGCAGATGGACAATCTTTTGCTACACTATTCCTGTAGATAGGTTAGAATTTATTGGTAACAACAACAACAAAGAGGTGGAAAATGCAATGTACCCCATTCTTCCGTGTTCCTAATCTGAGTCCTTCAACCTCTGCCCTGGTGAGCTCAGTAGAACTGGTGTATCCTCTGAGCCACAGTTTCTCAAACAGTCTCTACCTGTTAGAGCAGACATATGTTAACACATGCCCAATTCAGCATGTGCCTCTGCAAGAGCTGATAAGGCACTGACGCTTGTGTGCCAGATGGGCTCTTTCTCTCACCTGTGTTCAGGAGGGTCAGAATCCCTGGGTGTAAGTTCCCATGCACATAGATGTGAAGCTTTCTGCTACAGCAGTAGGTTTTTAAGTCTATGCAGCTCTGAAAACCTGTGCCTTTTTGAGAGAGCTCATCCTGAGGATTCACTCACTACCAGGCTTTTATTACTGCTTTAAATAGTGTACAATATGTTCTGGTTTAATTTGTTTTGAAACAATTCAGCCATACTTTATAATGCCTTATGGAACTCATCAATACTGCCTGTATATCTGTCTAATAAGAGTTCAGTAAATTAGCATAATCATTAAACAAATTCTCATTCTATTAGTTACTGGTGACTGCCTGTTCTTCAACAGACAAGTGATGTCAACTGACCTTTATTAGTTTTTAGGATGCTTTGTTATCTACAGGTAGGTAATCTGTAGTTTATATCCTTGCTTTAGTATGTTGCATTAGATTAATCACTGCTGCCTGGCGATGGAAGAAAAGTAGTTTCTTTTAACTAAAAAGGATGAGATGACTAAATATACCTTCTTTAGCTTTTCAGTTAAAATACCTTCCTTTTCTAAAATTGACATGTTACTAGTTCAAGAAAGCTCTTCCCTTTATTTCTTTGATGTTTGTCAGCATCTTGATGTTTCCTGCTGTGATGCACTGTGATTCCTGCCTTCCTATCTCTGTTTTGCAGTGGCTCCTATTAAAAGAACCTTGCAACACGACAAGAGAAATTGGCTTTTCCTTGAACTATGTGGAAGTCTTCAGGGGGAGATTTAACTAAGCACTTGTTTTGATTACATGATCTAGAACTAAAATGGTGGCACAAACACCTAATAGAGTAGTAAAAAAATAAAAATCCTTTGATTGCTTTAAACCGTAGACTTCTGAACTATAGCTCTTCAGGAGTGTCAGTGTTCTCTACAATGAACTGCAGTGAATTTCAGTAATTGCTTCAGAGGGAAATGTGCAGTTGAGTCATCAGCATGTAGTTTCACGTTGTCTTCCCCAGGCTTGGTTTGAAACGGGCAGCGTAGTCTAGCGTGTCCCTTACCCCGGGGTAAGGGCAGGCTGTTGTCAGAAGGCGTGCTCCTGCCCTCACCGCCGCATTGCTGCTGTGTCTCTTGCACTGGCTCTTGTCTTCACCTGGTCCTCTGGTGGGTTGGGTCATGGAGTTGAGCGGGCAGCGAAAGAAGCTTTCTGCAGGGTCAGCTCCACTTCAGGCTCAGGGGACGAGAGGGAAGGCGTCTGAGCGAGCGGCTGGGGAGCTGTGGTTGCAGCTTGCCTCTGGGTCATCTGAGCAGAAACGGGAAACCACAGCCCCATAGTAGTGACTTCTTCCAGTACCTTGGCTTCTCCGTTTCAGGTAAGACAGAACTTTTGGCTATTAGAGGGCTGTGTGGCTGTGCGAGGCATGCCAGCAGTATATGGAGAGTGGTGGTGAAGTCTAAACTGGTGTCAGCTTTGGTTGGGAGACTGCACAGGGCAGAGAGGGGTAACGCAGCACTAGTTTTACTGGATTGCGGGAGCACACGGGAAGCAATTGGTTGATTACTCGAGTGTGCTGCTATTTAAGTGTCACCAAACTGCCTATGGATTGAGCTGATACACTTCTCCTTCAGTTTAAGAATGACTTAAGGGTGGATTAGTGTTTGCAGAGGCTACAGAATGCTCAGTTTTGAATAAGCTCATTTGGGTAATTGAAAAAATATTAAGGCAATGCTGGGCAAAGATTTTCCAAATTAGGATTTAACTTTGGGTTTTGATATCAAGATTTGCTCTCTCAACATGATGGCTAGATTTTCAGTAATGTGGACTTCGGACCAGAAACAGTTGCCTGTTTCACTCTTCTGAAGTTTTTTAAAGTTTGTATACTTAAACAAAACTTATGCTTTCCAAGCTCTTGGCTGTCCTCTCAGCTGTTTGTCTGAGTCTAATTTTTGTAAACAATTTACCAGTAGAAATCCTAATCATAATATTAACTGTGTGCTCCTTTTATAAGCAAGGCCCTAATTTTTATGGGGTTTTTTTTTGCGCATATGAAGAGAATCATTTATTTATTTAACATAGCTTGTTTCAGAGAGTCATATGGCTGATAGGAATAGTAATAATTATCCACCAGAACAGGCTGTCTAGCTTTAGTAAACAATGATGTAGTGGCATATTTCATGTTTTTTTTTAAATTTTATTTGAAGATGAGTTACATAAACCTTAACAATTGCAGTGACAGATCTCACTCATTCTGAACTGCCATTTAGTAGTACAAAACAGTAAATTGCCCCTACAGTTTATTGAACAAAATGTTGTAGCCTTTAAAGAACTGGGAAGTCTGGTATTTATTTTTTTTCACTGAGACATACTGCGTTTTACTGCTCAAGGTATTTTGTGTGGTGTATTTTAAGTAATAAATTCGGAACTAAAAGGCCTGTAACTGTTAACTAGAGTTTGTGTGTTACCTTTGTATTAATTCAGTTAAAATGAATTCCCATCTGTAGGAATAAATAATGGAACATAACTCTTAGAAGGTCTTCAGCTGTACCTGTGGAAGATTTTAAAATCAAATGCTGATGTTTAAGGTCAAGATTGCTTACAGCGTTTTGATATGAACTATAAGAAATAAGCAATTGCTAACTGCTGTGGACAAACGTATGGAAACTCAGTTTTTGTCAGGGAAAATATTCAAGACTTCTTAAACTAGCTAAAAGAATCAATTTTATCCTTTATAAATATATCATGGAAGTCTAGATTGAGACTTGGATCAAAATGCTCAGTGTTCGATGAAGCTGATGGTCTCTGCTGATACCAAAGGGACCTGGATATTGTATCCAAAGTGAGCAATTTGGGATGTTGATGGAAGATGGTTTCCTCTGTGGCTTTTAAATAGGATGGTCTGGATGCTAACTCCTGCCTTGGATGATAAAAATTACTGTTTTGTGGTAGCCAACAGGACATTACTTGGGAAGGACGTTTGCTGTCCTGTTTTTCATAATATACCCATAGGTATGTGGCCTTAATCATCTTTGGAGAGAAGGGGATGTGTGGTTTGACTTAATGTGGCAGACCTTATAGCTGATCAGTCTTACCATAAGTCTTTCCATTTTCTTTTGTGCTTGAAATACATGCTTTCATACAGAGCAAAGTGTAGTGGTCTCTGTATGTTTGCTTTTTATGTCTTACATTTGTGATAAACTTTTTCTGTTTAGTGTAGTGCCTTTTTTCTAAATTTTTGTTTCTTGTCAGACTAACTCTATGGATACTTATTCTTTATGTCAGCACTGCCAGCAAAGTGAAATAAGTGTTTTAGTTTGTTTTCAGTGGCTTACGTGGTATATTTCAAGTATATGATCTAATAAAATGTACCTGTACCATGGTGGTTTATATGAAGTTATGCCATTTAGTTGTATTTCTGATGGCTCCTTTTTCATAGGAACCTCTCCTACAACTTTGTCAATTACAGTAGCTGTATATCAATAAATATTATAAAGGTTTATTTCTTATATTGATGAATGGTATGCTGTTTCATTACTGTCATCTTTGTGTATCTGTTTTTTTTTCATATGCACTTGGAATTGTATTAAAGGTCAGAGTGCACAGATTGAATAAACTAGAATGGTGTAGAATGTGTTGGGTAAGCAAATAGATTTTTTTTGTTAGATGATTTTATTTTAGATAAGATACTCTAAACACACTTCCCTTTTGTTTTGGGTACAGAATGCATCTAAAAGACCTCTGAATAAACACCACAGCTTTTCTCCCCAAATGCCTTATTTCCAGTATAACCATTACAATATAGTCCATATTTATAAAACTTGATACTATATACATTTGACACATAATTTGCATTCATGCAGAGATAATTTGCCTTGGTAGAGCTGTTTTTTACTGGCACAGGATCTGTTAGCATAGTTACAGCTACATTACTTCAGTGGAGCAGCAGTGTGTGTGTGTGGGGGGGAAGTAGTGTGCATTTATTTGACCAGCTTTAGCACCAGGCACTTTTAAGAGATCCATCTTTGTTTCATGATGTTAATACTGGCTTCCATTCATACTGTGAATGAAAAGGGAATGTTGGATGTTGCTAAAGTGTGTCTTCCTTTTAACAGTCATGCAATAAAATGCATTAAGCTGTGTTAATGCAAACAGTAGAGCTGCTCAAATTATATAGCTGTGTCAAGGGATGTTCAGTTATCCCAGTAATTTGCTTAGTGGTAGTTTTGTTGTTGGACATTTTTCTTTCATAGTGCTCATTATCACTGGATTCCCTTCCCTTAGCTAGAATTATTTTGCATTTTCCAAAAGTACAGGTTTGACCTGAAGAGACTGGCTAAGAGAAAATAAATATTTAAAGGTATGGGGGGGTTAGTGAAATTGGCTAAACATGATCACTGAACTCAATATGGCGAAATACTTAGTTGTGGATGCTTAGCCAAGTAGTTCCACGTAGAATTAGGCATGAAATGGCACAAAATTTTTTGAATTTAAATTTCTTAAGGCCATAAAGTCTCAGTTGTAATAGAGTTTATAATTTGAATCTTCAGTTGTTTGTCAGACTTGACCTTTCAGTTATTTTCAGCCGTTTCTTCATACACTTGTTACAGAAGAGAGTTAACGATTCATTTATGTTTAAAAAAATATATGGTGCTTAACAGGTAGAATTGTGCTGGTAAGTAGTGGGGCCTGCCTGAAAACACTGCTGTCCAGCCCTTGTTGCTATTTTCAAAAATGTTTTTGCTTTTATTTTGGTTTTTTTGAAGAGTGGTATGTTGTACTAGTAACTTAATGAGTTGAAGGGTAAGTGCAAAGTTACAGTGGTTGGTAATACTGCTGGCTAAAAATGTTCCTGTCATAAGTGTCAGTTGTTCTACTGACACAGCTACTTGTAAGGCCCTGCTATGAGCTGATTCGGCTTCAAAAAGCCACTGATTATTTTACGTGTGTGCATGTCATAATGGTGTTTTCTGCTTGTTTGTTTATTAAAGCTTGTCTGCTTTTCTTACTTGCTCCAGTGTGACACTATTTGGTACCTGCTGCATACAAGCTATACGGCAGTATTTATGTGAAATCATCAGTCTTGGAGTCAACCTTAGATGTTTTACCAGGGAGGCCAAAGCATGAAAAAACATTATACTGAGCTGATACTGAGCATATAGGTTTAGATAAGAAGTAATCAGTAGTCTAGTTTGACAAAGCTTGCATTTACTCATGCTGCTTTTCTTTTGTGGGTATATGGAACATTTATTTCTGAGCTGATCTTTGCCGAGGTAGTTAACATGCAATTTGCAAACTTCTTAGTGTATATGTTAAGAGAGTTTCTCCTGGTTTTATGTGTGTTTTCTTTTTTCAAAAGTGAGCACTCAAAAGATACCTCCTGGGTCATCTGAAAGATGCTGCATATATATAAAAGGACAAAGAAGTCTCTTTGTTGCAGTGTTTTCTAAATCTTTTTTTTTTTTATGTGTATTGCAGTTGATTCCTGCTATAAAATGTCCTTGTAGTTTCACTCCTGTTAAACTATATTGTTATTTTTAAGCCCATATTATTCAAATAATGCAAATTATTTTTTGTTGCCATAGGACAGCTCAAGAATTGGCAAACTGAGCAGTGGAAGAATCTACTGCAACTACTCTCCAAATACATTATTTGTTCAGAGCCCTTGACGTTTTATATATAAAAAAATGAACAAAAAGGTGGGAAATAAGAGATTAAGTAGATTATGTGAACAATCAATTTTTTTCTCTAGCAGTAGTCAATAAACCACGGATATGCAACACCTGGCCTTGTTAAGATGGTCAGGAAGAGAGGTTTGATTTCTTGATGTGTGTGCCATTTATTTTAATAATGCTATACACATGTAATTGGACCAAACATGGTATCTAGGTATATAAAGAAGTAACTTTGAACAGAAGGCTTGCTGAGAATAAAATACTCAATTACTGGTAACAGTACTTCTCTGAAATCCTTGCCTGTCTATAGACCTTTGGTCCATATTACTGTGATTGTGACTGGTCACAAGAATTTTGTGGGATGGAGAAGGGAAGGAAGGTGAGAGGTGAACCCCATGCCAAATAATTCTAGCCAGCAGGAGAGAATCCAGTGTGAAACTTGTACTTGAGTAAATAATTCTGCCTTCATCTCACTTCATGTTACTGTTCAGTTGAGGCCTTTCGTCCCACTTACTTGAGTTTGGGAATTTTTGATGCTGTTGTCAGGCTCTAAGGAAGCATTATCAGTTGTAATAGAGTCCTATTTAAGTATATTAATCTCTTTGATAAGCACTTATGTTAGAAATTTAATCTTAAGAAATATCTTATTAGGAAGAATTTAATTCCTCTTTAAAACTTTGTTATTTTAAATAATGAATTATATACAAACATGGATATGTGCTACTAGTGATTTTTTTCTTAGTTTTATAAAGTGATTTATTCTTAAAGCTTAATTGTGATTTAAAATAAAGGAGAAAAAAAACCAAACCTTTCAACTCACCTGGAATATCTGAATCTCAAATAAAAGCTACTCTCCATCCACAATGTGTGTATCAATACACAAGACACATAAAGAGTTCATATGAAAGCTTTTTTTTTCTTGTAGTAAGGTCTGTTGGAAGTCTTCAGCAGAGCCACAAATGATACTTATTTTAGCCTTTTAATAAGAACTTGCTTTCAAAAGACTAAATCCTTTACTTTGAGTTTTTCTTTATTCCCTTCTGTGAGAACTTATTGTCTGGATTTTCATTTAGGCTCACTGGAGTGATTTTAAGTTTTTCTTTGTTATAGAAACTGTAGCTAACATGCTAAGAAGTAAAATGCCACTAAAAACAGGTTAAGAAAGATGTTTTTAAACCTACAGCCCTTCTTTGGGCTGTTCAGAGCTTGAACAGGAGTTAATATTCAAGATTAAGGTATATTTACAGTAAGGAGAATGTGTGTAAGTTTAGTAAGATGGTTTAAAACTTTTTTTTTTTGTAAGAAAAAAATGGTTTAAGGACAACAGAAAAATGCCACCAATGGAAAATGTTCTAGTTCTTGCCTGTCATCTTATGAAGATGAAACATGAGATGTCACATAGAGAGTCAGGTTTTACTGATGTTTGTGTACTGTTTCCAGTCTCTTCTTCACAGACTGGTGTGACAGAATGTACTCCTTGTACTCCAGTGCAACCTTGCAATAAAGAAACAGATGAAACGCAGATATATCTTAAACTGTTGGAACATACTGTGTTTCAACCATAGACAAAGCTGCATGGAAAGATCTGAGAGCTGTATGGCGTTTTCCAATATGGTTTTCTGACTAGTACATGGGGAGAGAAGATAAAAGTATTCAAGCAGGGAATAAGCTGGGGATAGAAGGTGGCAAGAATCAATAAAGAACAGAAATTCTTAAAAGGTAGCCTCTGCTTTCCTGTGCTTTAGTTTCCCTTTTACTTGCTTTGCTACTGCCCCCTTTCAGATTGAAATTATTTTTCTGATGGTAATTTACAACCTAATTCCTCAGTCTGTCTTTCATGAGAGAGAGGATGGCTGCACTGGTGAATCTAGCTAGCAGTGCCGTTTAATGCTGCTGAGAGCAATTAAATTGTTGACAAGACTAGAGCTGTAGAATGGGAAAATAAATAATACAAAGACGCGTGACACTGGAGTTGTATTCTGTGCCACGTTAAAGTGTCCTCCTAATAAGTTTCAGGGGGAAGAGATGGATTATGCCTGCCTAGGTATGGAAAATAGTTTTCCTTCAAAACTTAGTAGACTCTTGTCTAAGCTGTCTAAAGGCTGAATGTTTTGTGCAATTGCACTGTTATGGTCAGTCTCAGGTATATATCTGTAGGATATCTGTGGAAATTTATGACGCCCAAGAAACTTACACTATTTGAAGCCCATCTCAAATTTTTGTGAATGCTTGGTATAAATGTATTTGGGAGAGTTGGGAACTATATCTGGCAAGGACTTCTCAAGATTCTTGTGCTAATTAATTCTTTTTATTGCTGTCCCTTTTAAATCGTTCATACATATATTTTTTGCAACCAAAACATCTTTGAGTTGGGAGTTGGTTCAGGGAATCATCTGTTTACTCATATTTCTAACATCTCATGATAACTTTTTTTTCTTTGTGCCTTAAGCCTAAAATACATATGTTTGCAACTGTTTTGATTTTTCAACATGGTCTTGAAAGAGTAGTCATCTTCAAAGATTCAAAGTTTTTGCTTTATTTCATCTCTTGTAACTGCTTTATTTTGCCTGCTCTTCTCAAGACATATAGTGTGTATACTGCAAGTGCTTTAAAGCAAGTCTTTCATGTTCCTTGCTCTTCAGAGCTTCTAATACAGACTTTGTCACAGTTCATTTCTTAAATATATTGTACTCTTATATACAGTGGTAGGCTGTACTAACTCAATAAAATGAGTAGTTCATTCACAACCAGGAGTTTGTGCTTTGTGGAAAGTTTTGATTGAAAGTCTTCAGCTGGCGCTCAGTAAGATGCTCTCTTTTAGAATCAAGTAATACAGGAGAGGAAAAAAAATGTACGTGCTTACTAACCTTAAGTTTGTAGGCTTCGCTTTTCTGTGCCAGCAGTTCTTGGCCAGTTCTTTGTTTCATCACCCTTAGGGCTGTTTTGACAGTTCTTTCAAATGAATTAGTCTCTGATTTCCTTTCTGTGTTCCTCAGACCTGTCTGGTTCATAATTTATGAAGGAAATATTCCCACAATCTCCTAATATTAAATGTCTAATTTTTATAAGAGAACAGACCTGTGTCCATATGCTTAAGTATATATGCACTCTATGTATGTAAAATACGATTTTTAACATCTTGCCGATGATTTGGAGTATCCCCTAGAACACTGAGTTGTATCTTCAAATTGTAAAACTGATATATACCAACAGCTTTTGTAACATGCCAAGAGGGTGGTTGGGAACAGAGCTCATGGCAGGTTCCCGCTGGAGCTGTTAGGCTTGCTTTATTCATGAACTAGGCTGGAGCTGAATTAACGTTGGAGTGCCACACCAGATGGGTGGCACTGGAAATGACCTTTCTTCATAAAACAAACAGCTTTGGCTGCTTTTCTTGCTGTCATCTCTGTTCTGTATCTGTGACGTGTTGTGAGTTATCACTGGTGGCCTTTATTAGGTGGTGGCCCTTTGCAGTCCCTATTATAAAGAATTTATTACTAGAGCCTTGCTGGTTTAAACTAAGAGTGGACATGTCAGTTGACACATTGTGCTGCATTGCAAATTCCTTAACTACTTAATTCCTACCCAAACAGAAAATTTGAAAGCAAGTTGTGGTGAAAGAGACTTTTGTCAAGGAACAGCAACAAAAGTCTGCCTCAGAACAAGATTGTTTGAATATTTTCCTTTTTATTTATTTGATTTAGATCAGCTTGGTACTACATACGTGTGAAACTGATTTATTGTGCTAAATGATGAATAAAAACTGTTTTAAAGACTTCTTCTTAAATTATAAACTCAGTGACCAAAATTTTATTAGCTGTATTAGTGAACTGTAGAAGCCTTTATATAAACCAGTTAGTTGTAAATAAACACATGTGAGCATAAGGGACAAATAAATTGTAAGTAAACATAGTTTATATATAAGAGAAATCCTTAGTAAAACTTCTAACTCAGCTTTATATTAATACAGCAACTTTTAACATTGTTTTTTCTGTATTTAGTTCTATCCAAGATCAGCTTGACATGTGTCTCAGAGATCTTTTGGCTTCTAGTAAATACAAGACTACATAAAATAAAAAACTGTATCTACAAAATTTGTAAATATATAATAGATGAGCAAAAATGCTGTCAAACTTAGCATAGACTTATCCTTTGTTTCAAATCAAGCTAAGGAGAATTAACCTCTCTTCTGGAAAGTACAAATACAGAATTTGAGTATAATTGTTTGTTTAAGTCAAGGTTTCTTCCTTTCAGATTTAAAATGGAATTGATGGTTTGTTTATTTTGGTCTAAGTCAATCTACTTTAACTAAAGGTGTGAGCTTATTTTTCTGAACTCTGAAAGTCAGACTGGTAAATTCCTTGTTGCTCAAGAGAAATGGATTGAGAAATGTCTTTGTAGATGTTCTCCTTCTGTAGCTCCGGATCCAACTTTTAACTAGAGCAGAATGGCTGAAAGCTAGTTAGTCAGAGGGAGATGCATATTGGTTTTTCTTTCTTCCTTGCCTCCCCCCCTCTGTAAATGAGGTTGGCTTCTGATTGCGGTTGGGATATTCTTGCTTTTGCTGCTGCTTACAGCTGAAAGGTGGGGGGGTGGGCTTTGAAAATGTATTTTAGTCTTAAGGTAGCTGTCAAATAACACGTTAGTAGACACCTGGTTGCCTGTGCAGATTCAGGTGATGCTTCTCTTCGGGGGGGGTGTGTGTACACTTATGGATTATATGCATGTGTCAGTAATGAAGTATGCTGAAGTCCTCATAATAATAATAATATTGTTATTATGAGGTAGTCTTTAGAGAAGCAATGGAAAAGAGAAGGTTAATGTCTGTCAGGGATAAAACTGGTATTTTCTCCAATCATGCTAAAAGCTCTCTGTAGCTTGATATTCTCTGGCCTTTTTTTATATGAGGCTAGAATTGACCTTCAGGGTCCCTCTTGGCTCCTCGTGTTAATCCCCTTGTGGAAATGGTCATGAAATAATAGCTGTTAGAGCCTAACACACAACTTAAAATAGGAAAACAGATTAAATGTCAACAGTTATGGAAGTGACTTTAAATTTTGACCCTACATTTGAAGGTATTGCATAAATGTAATAACATATTGTCTGTGAATAACATGGAGGAAAATAAAACGTACTGAGGTGCCTGTATGATGCCTAGAATTAGATAGCCATAGAGTGTACTGACAATATGTCATTTTATTCTTCCAGGATATGTTAACCAGGTTATGGTTAAAAGAATTTGAAATCTGTCATTCTGAGCTATTTGTAGCTGTTTAAGTTCTGTGGGAGTCACTTTTACGGAAGACGTGGTTATATACTGTAAAAGATGGCATTTGTATTGTCTTTATGCATCAATCTTTTGTGCTGTGTTTCAAAGCAAATAGGAACAGATGGAGGTTTGCTTTTGATACAACACAGCATTTAAAACTCTAGTATTGTGAAAAGGGTATGTGTTATTGAAAGACTTTAGCATGGAGGTTTTTGTTTTCAGTATAAAGTTGCATTAGGATAATATTTTTCATCACGCTGTTAGAGATCAAAGTATTAGTATAGTAAATAATCCTCTTTGTCTAACATATCTAAATATGTAGTGCTAGCTTGCATACTGTGCTCCTTTCTTCAGGCAAACCAAGTATTGATTGCGGGCTGTCTGCCAGTAGGACAACAGTTTGTCTCTCCATGTGGGAAGAGCATCTTTTGCTGGCACAGAATGGGATTATACCATTGCCAGGAGTCAGCTCCACCTTTGCCATTATACCATTGCCAGGAGTCAGTGACAGCTCGTTAATTATTGCTTTTGTCTGTAACAATTTATCCTGTGTGGAGAATGTGTCCTTTCTTAAAATCATTCAGTAATGATCCTGTGACTTTTTTATAGTGTCCACATTCAGCGTTTCCCACCAAGACAAGCAAACGTGATGTCTTTGGGTGCATGTGTAAGTTTGCCATATCTTTGTATCTATGATAGAGATACATATATATGCACACACATATATGCCTACGCCGGCATCTAAACTAGCATGTTGAGAATGGAAGGTAAATTCATTCTCCAGCTGTTGTTGTCTTTGCATGGCTGACGTGGTTGTGCTAGCGTCCTCAACAAAATATACTTAGAAGTGCAACCAGCTAAGCACAGATAACATATCACTGAAAATACATCTATTGGTATATAGTTTCCTAGAAGATGATGCTAATTCCATGTCAGTTGTCTTTCTTCTCAGATATGCTGCAGTGCACATAATTTTATAGGGAAGAATTATATAAAATTTAGTGTAAATAAGGAGATCTAATAGGAAACAATGAATTTGTTTTAAGGTGACAGTCTATTAATGTTTTTATAGCACAGGATAACTTAAAAACATGAATAGAGTTCAAGCCAAGTTGGCCAATCTGTGTTGATATTAAATGCAAAACATTTTGTCTAGCCAAGATCACCCAGTGAGCCTTGTGTAGCTTTTAAAAAATACCTGTAGCTTTCAGAGTATTTTGGATGCACAAATGTTAAGAAAAGGCACTTAGGTAAATCAATACATATTTTAGCTTTTCAGTGAAAGTGTTGTTTAACTGCTGGTTTGAGATACCCATAAGGCAGAGGAGCTCAGTTGGCTGTCTCATGAACTGTTCTTAATGAGCATTATGTTATTTTCCCCTCTCGTTTTTCTAGGCTGTTCAATTAACCCCTAGACGATGGCTGAACCTGCAGGAGTACCAAAGCAAAAAAATAATGGCAGACCATGGGGTTACAGTTCAGAGATTCTTCGTAGCTGATTCTGCAAATGATGCCCTGGAGGCTGCTCAGAGACTAAGTAAGTTGACTGATAATGGGAGGAATCTGCTTCACCAGATAGCAGTCTGGAAAATAAGTTGCTTTCTAATAAGCTGTACACAATCTTCAAATTGATGGTTATTGAAAAGGTTTGATATATTATCCAGACCATAAATATATGCTTAATTTCATATGTGAACAACAGTCTCTAACAGCAATATTTCTTTAGAACTTTATTTTTTAAATGTTTTGATGCAGCTCGTAACATGAAGTCTTTAATTAACATGTAATTTTGAATAATTCAGAATTCAGAATAACATCATGAATGGTTGCTGAGGAAAATTATTATTATTGTATACTGGATATAATTTAAGGAACTGAAGTAAATGAACTTGTGTAAAAAGTTGTTTTCAAAGAAAAATTTGCTGTATTAAAAGCAAAAGAAGAAAAAAGTTGTGGACTCTCCATTTTAAAAGATTTTCAGAACCCAGTTGGACACAGTCCACTTTAGCTGACCCTCCTTTGAACTGGTGCATTGGACTAGACAATCTACAGAGGTCCATGCAACCTCAACTGTTTTATAGTTCTATGAATAAATAAAATATGTATGAGAGAATTATATACATGTATATTTGTTCACATGTATATTTGTCCATATGGAGAGAAAAGAAAAGGTGAGTTGAGTTACCTACCATCGCAAAAATCTTGACAGTGGTTGGGGGAGAAGACCTTGCTTCCAGAACTTCATTTTGGTTCTCTGACAACATCCTCATTTTAGTGTGGTGAACATAAAATCATAAAATATATCAGAAATGAATTTATATAATACCTTTTCTCTCAGAAGGAAATGTGTTGAAGTACATTTGTTGCCCAATTCTAAATCTGAAAGTTTTCTACTTTTTAAAGTTAATAATAGTTTGCGTAGTTTTCCTCTTTTCATTTAGCTTTCATTAATATTAGTATATCACACATCAAAATGCTAGGGACCAGACATTATTGCAGTCTCATTGTGTAGTAACAAGAAGGGTTTTTTTGTTTTGTGTTTTACATAATGCACAAGCCACTTAGTTAAATGCATTACAGTTTTTCACACTGGAAAGTAAATTGACACAACTTACTCCTATCAAAGATCTCATCAGACCTCAAGTAGCTGAACAGGATTAGTGTAATGGCTTGCTAAATCTCTATAACTTTATTAGGGTGATACATTTTTCAGTAATCAAAACCTTCTTATGACAACCAGTATATTTGAAAATATATTTGAAACAAAAACATTAAATGCAACTGTTATGGTCATTTGGCAGTGCAAAATGAAAAATGCTGACACAACGCAAAGCTCATAAAATTGGAGGGTTTCCTCGTGTCTGAATGCTCGAGAAAATCAAGAAATGCTAACTGAAGCTGTGGCAGGTTTTTCACAAATTTTGCAGCACTTAAACTCTCCTCTTCATAATTGAACTCATAAATGGATTGGTCTAGCCAATAACTATTACTGTTCTCGATCTCTATAACTATTTGGAAAAATAAATGACTCCATTAAAGGCAGTGAACCTCTTCTGTTTTATGATGCCAGATTTATTTTAAATAACTTCTGTAGCTTGCTTGCTTTGCAAATCACAGAAATACTGGTCTATTAAAAAGACCTAACTGTGTTGAAATTTAAATAATCAAAAGTAAAATCTAAACCCGAAACATATTTGCTAATGAAACTTTATCAGGTAAATTGCATGTATTTTAACTGGGTTGGCTTGTTAACACCTAAAAAATTATGTCAGTGGTACCTTTTTTCATTCTATGTAATTGCATTCAACCATGCTGTATTAATGGGCGTTGAAGAATTCTGGTTTATAGTGTGGAAGCTATTTCATGTTGAAATGATTGACACTTCATTGATCCACTAAATAATTAACAACATCCTTGTAATCATTCTGATAGTGTTCTGTCATTATACTTCTAAAATGCACTTTGAAAACTAAGCATCAAGAACACAAGTTTTGCTACTGTGGTCGCAGTTCTTCCAAGATTTCATCAGATTTATCTTCTTTATGATCCTTCAGACTAGTAGCATCTCTGTTACTCAGGTTTATCTGCACAATTTGATTTGGGCTGCCGTCTTCTGAATATGCAACCACACAAAGTAAAAAGTTACGAGCAAAACAAAAAAACAGCCTACAGGAGGCACAAAATATTCCAAAATAAAATAACAAATGGAGGCGGCTTTGGGATGTTCTTGATAGACAGGCATTCTGCGGTAAAAGATGGTGAAAGGAGAGACCAATCACACCTGCCAAGTCCTACTCAAAAATCTGGTGTTTTAGCTACTTATGCCACATTGCAGCTGTCCTTAACTTTTGCTTCTGCAAACAAGAAAGGATGCTAGCCAATGTATTTCTAAGATTAAAATAGAATAAAGTTACGAAAACTTGAAAGTCAAAGGTTCACTATTTTTCTTGTGAAAGCAGGTTCTTTCTGTAGACCTGTCATCATGAATACAGGAGACAAAATAATTTTCCTTGATAATCTTACAGCATTTCATCACTCACATAGGTCTGTGTGTGTGATAAAGGGGTACAGAAAAAGGGGTAGAAATTCCTGACGTGGAAGTCTTTAAGAAGTCTGGTATTCACAGATTAATTTCACATTTTCACCAAATACTACATGCTTGACAGAGCTGTCTGCACTGCTGCAGTGCCTGTGCTCACCAATCCTGCTATTGTTGGATTTCCTGTTGATGCAATGGAAAGAGATGGGATGCGATGATTTTTGCTGCTGTCTTCACTTGTCAGGAAGGTGTTAATGCATGTGCTCTTGAAAGCGTTTGCCTTTATCCAGTATCAGCAGTTTTGTTATAGTTTGCTCATTTCCTCTGTTGCTCTATTTTTATTAATATGTACACTGAATACACTGAATGTTAATTTTCTCAAAGATTTTCAAAACTTACCAACAGCACAAAAGGCAGTCTACAAGGAATCTTTAATGGAATTAAAGGATTGTTGTTTTTTTTTTCTTCTTCTAAGATAAGAATGGCAGATGTGAAGAAAATTAAAATGACATCACTAATATTGACTTCAAAAGAAGCTGTACACAGTAAGGAATATGGAATTAGACCCCAAGGAATTCATTGCCTTCTACATGCTAAGCAATTTTCAGGTGTGACTCTCATAGAGAAGGCGATATTTACAGAATACCGAGAAATGCGGTCACAAACGGTTTTGTGTTTCGTGTTAAAATTCCTACATTTTCAAGAGCAGAAAGAAAAAGACATTGTGTTCTTTTGCTACAGCAGTGTGGTGTTGCTTGATCTGCCATCTGAAGAAACACAACCTGTAAACAAGTTCTTACAGTTCTAGTGGAGCTACTTAACAGAACAAAGTGGAATATTTGGGAACTGAGTTTTCGTCTGAAATGTAAGATCATCTGGCTGTTCCTGCATTAACTCACAAGTCTTCTGAACTGATTCTCACTTAATGCAGTGGTACTTTAAGGGCTTGTTTAGCCAGAGAAGGCATTTCCTTTCTTGCTATTTCTTTTCCTCATACTGTAGTACCGATGTAAGGAAAAAATCCTTATATATGCGTGTGTATACCCCCACTATTAGGGTGTGCACAATTTCATTGCTTGTATTGGGCAGATGCGCTGTGCATCATTTCAGGGTCCATCATTTTCTCTAGCCTTCTCCACCAGAGGCCTTTAAGTCTGCTTCAGCTCGTGCACCCTTCTTTATGTTCTGCCTGATGGAGAAGTTATTAAGGGAACCATCATTTTAAACTAGTAGGTGGACAAAGCCGAGAGGGATTATAATTATGCTGGAGGGTGTTACTATGTACTGTCAGTTGGCTCTTTGAATCAGTAGAGAACTTACAGGGGTGGTTGAAAACGCTGACAATCCTAAATGGATGCTGGAAGCTTGGCATGCATTTCTTTTTCTGATTTTTAACAAAAGCAATAGAGTGCTGCTCGTTGCCACTTAGAGTGTTTCATTACATTTAAGAATCAGTCAGGTGCAGTGTTCACACTCTTATCACAGAGAAATGCAATTGAATTGAGTGCAAGGCTTTTATTCACTCTTCTTTAAAAAAAATGTATAACAAAATATAGTCTCTGCATGTCCTATTTCTATTGCCTTATGCATGAGGGAACTCATAAAATTCGGCTTTGGACTGAAGGCATGCTTTTTATATCGGGCTGGAGAGGTAAACATGTATTTTATAAAGAACAGAAGAGGTTTATTGAAGCCTCTTTCCATGAGGTCGTTTACCTGTCACCTATTATTCACTATTTTTAGAATATTGAAAGAGTTCTCAGTCATGTGATCACCAGTCTCCTTCCTATCTCAACCTGCTGGGTTTTTTCCTTTGGCTATGTTTAATTTAGATGGAAGGCTGCATTTTTAGATGCTGTTTCAGATCCCTTATCTGAAAGTTCATCTCTCCAATACAAGTTGGGAAAACTGCTTGAAAGCATTTTATGTCTAGAAGGGATCAAAAATTGACCTTTAGCTTGGTAATGCCCCTTTTGTATAGATTATGAAGAAATTGTTGGTGATAATGCAGTCTGCATTTAATCAAAGCTTTTATGTTAGGAAAAATGAAAAAGATCCTTGAACCTGATGTTTCTGATGATATTAAAAAATGTGAATTCAGATTCTTTATTGTTGTATCAGAAAGAGCTTTTCTAGGAGTATCCTGTACAGACCAGCTCTCTGTTAAAGTTGTATTTAAGTAACTTAATTTAATCCTCAACTTTTGAGTTTGTTGGCTACTTAGCTGATCGTTTTTTACTGTCATCATGTGCTTTGCTTACATTATTTAATTCCATTTCTTCTTCTCTGCATCAGGATAGGTAGGAGAGGAATTTTCCTCCTTGCATTTTTGTGATTTCCATATTTATTTCCACTGTATGGTTCACTGTGTAGTAATAATTCTTCACCTGTGCATAATGACTTATTTCTCAAAAACTCCTATGTACTCAGTGGTTATAACAAGTTATTTTTTAGAGCCCTTTGGATTATGCTTCTCTGCATATGTTGAAAAATCACACGTTGCTGAAATAGCGTTCCATGGAGCTGTACGCAAAGAGCATGCTTGTTGTTAAGGAACAGCTCTCCCATAAGTCCTCTTATTTTTTCTGACAGCTTTTATTAAAGTTCCTTATACTTAAATTATGGCGTTCTGAAACTATCCTTTCAGGCAAAATAATGCTGTAAGTTATTGACTAATACCATTCTATTCTCAAATGGGTAAGTATTTAGAAAACAACCTTTTAAATTTAATAGAAACTAGTGGTGGATGAGCTACCTTTGGACCACATTCAGCATTCCTGAGCATGAATATTTCTCCATTCTGTTTAGCAGGTTTTCAGTTAATGGATTTTGCCTTGTCTAAGTGGTGAAATCTAAGACTAGAGGGAATCTGCATTTTCCTGCAACTTCGCAATGATAGGAAATAACCTGTTAATACTCTGTTATTCCCAGTCTTCGTAGGCACCTCTTGAGTGCATCCGTTTCAAAGCTCCACAAAATTTGCCATTATCTGTGGTTTTAATCTTTCTGTTCCTTGTCCAATTTCCTATTGTTCCTTAGAGCCCTTTCCTCATTGTATCCATTTTCTCTTCTTTCTTCCCAATGCTGTCTTCACCTTATGAGTTCTGACTGAGAAAAGCCTCTTCCTTTGTGCTGAACAGTTATATCTTACCCTACTTAAACCAGATATTTAGCAATTGTGTACTGCTAAAAGCTGCTGTGCGTTTGTGTGCATACTTTTTTTTTGCTTGCTGAAGTGCTTTGCTTAGACCACCATTTACTTGACATAATAGTCATAGAAATGGATGTTTCTGTCTATGATCGAAAACCAAATAATTATTGCTAACAGTTCAAATGATATTTTTCCTATATTTGTCCACTTTGAAATGGTTTGATTTTTGAAAAAAAATTCCAAATTTAATTGTTGTGCCAACAATTTTAAAAATCTCATCTATGTCTGAAAATGATGAAAATAATAAACTGAAGTAGAAGCTATGAAGTTAAGGCCTTGTTTGTTACAGTTACTTAATTTTTTTGTGGGAGGCTTAATAATCAATACGTCAGTGATCCAGTTTATTTACCCTATCTACTGGATGAAAAAAATCAGCTGTGGAAAATCAGGAAGTAGGAAAGGTGTTGTGTTCACTTGAAACTGCTTTACTAAGGATTTTTTTACAAAGTCGTGGCGAATTTGCAGTGATATAGCTATGGCGCAAAGCTGAAGTATAGAATTTACTCGATAGTAGCTCTTTTTATGGACATTCTTCATTTGCTCTCAGATTGCTTTTAGGTGCTTTAACTTAATCTGTTTTGGAAGCTAAACCACACAAAGGCACAATTAAGGTGGAATTAGGGTTTCCATGTGAGGATTTCCTACACAATGGCTGTCCTTTCTTCGTGGACATGAGCCCTAAAATACTACTGCTTGTCCTCTTTGTGTATGTGTTTTGTTTGGTAGGTTTTTAATCTTGTAATTCCTGCTTGTTTTCCCTCCCCCTCGCTTCCCTCTTTCCTCTGTTTCGTGCTAAGAAACTTTATTTCACAGAGGCTCCTGAGAAGTGGCAAAATTTTAAGTGCAGCAGTATTTAAGCAGTGCATTATCCTTGGTAAACGCTGCAAGGGGTCTCTCGCGTAGCTTTACTGCGTGCCTCGTTCCCCCTCTCCGCTTTACCAATGTTTTTCCACATAAGCCCTTGGCACCTGTGTGAAGAACTGGCAGCTCACGCATTTGTTGGTAATGGCTACATGTGTTGCATCCTACATGCCAGCAAAACAGGCAGAAAAACTTGCCGTTTCCCTAACTGTGATTTTGAGTTTTATTCTTTTTGAAACAAAATTAATAAAAGATTTTGTCAAAGCTTACCACTGTGTATTGTGTTGTTTCAAGCTGAACCTTTCTCTTTCAGGTTAAATTACAAATTGCTGCTTTTTTAATATTTTAGTTATGGAAATTCTTCTAAGGACCCTCAATCTCATGAGGAATTACAGAAATAGTTAATTTCAAATGCATTTTTATGAAAACCAAATCTGTGTTTTTTTTTTCTTATCTGTTCCCTTTGTTAGAAAATTACATGCTGAGTGTGAGTCAGTAAATGCAAGCTTGAGACTGCTTACAATAGTTGGGTATTTTATAACCATTCTTTGTCACCAAATGTCTTCATATTCAATAGTTCTATAGTAATATGAGTAATGGCTAGGGGGCTAACAAATCAAAATCTCATTTCAGATGTTTGACACTAATGTTGTGCTGACTTATTGTTCTCTGTGTTGGATTTGTGATCAAATTACCAAAATAGCTACTTGGAAGTAGCAACACAAAGTAAAAAATACTCTAGAAATGGGGTACTGAATTTTATATTTAATGTGTGCCATAGAAAGCGGTCGTTTACAAATTTCAGTTGTGTTAAATATATTAGTGGATTTTTGTTTATAAAAGAAAGAGGTGACAGAAGCTGTAACTCTTGATTCAAGAATTTTAGCAGGTGGTAAAAAATGCAAAATTTCACAAGAAAGGTACAAGATGACTGCTGGTATTTATTCCAGACTTGTCACACCATATTTTATAGTTCTTCAAGGTACTTTTGCAGCTGCAAAACAATAACCAGATGCATAATTGAGAAGCAGCTGCATGAAATTTTCATTTTTTTATGCATAAAATCAGAACCATTAGACACGCTTTATGTATAAGGTATGAAACACTAAACAACATTGTTTTCTCTGCAGTACTAGCAGCTGTGTAAAGGAGAGAAATCACACCTTCTACACTCTGTAGATGCTCATCTGCTTCTGAATATTTGGGGGCCAATTACTGAAAGCAAATTTCTTTTCTCTTTTTGTTTTTCCTTGTTTGTTACTCTGGGTTTCATTGGAATGTATGTGATAAAGCATTTGCTTTGGTTTTAATTTGTAGAACCCTGTTGTAAAAATCCATCTGTGACACTAAAGAGTTGGGGGGGTTTTGGGTTTGTTTTTTTTTTTTTTCCCCCAAATCACCTGTATTTATAGCTGCTGGTTTTATCTGAATGCCACAGTGTATCCCCTTGTGGGAATGTCCGTTTGTGATGGAAGATAAATGAGTTGTGCTTTTTTTTAGGATTCTGCCGTCACTGACTGCATGTGTTTCAAGGCAGAACTGAATCCCAAGTTTTTCATTTGATACAAACTACAGCACTGTTGAAAGAAATATCAGCTTGTTTGAACAATCATTTAGTTAGCACTTGTATTTTAAAAAACTATATGGGACAAGATATGAAATAGTGGTTGTTGTCCAGAAGCCATGTGTCACTTTCACTTAGGAATTCTTTTCTTATTTCCTCTGAAGCCTGATGTATATATTTATTGAAGAGAAATCTATGTGTTAATAGTTACTATAGCTTAGCACATTTCTGGTGACAAATACTGCAAATATTGTGGCTTTAACTTGTGATGGAAAAGATCAGATTCCCAGCTGGCAGTCCGTAGTTTTTCCTCCCTGGGCCTCATTACTGTGGCTGTATTGGTCTGATCTTTGGGGTGATTGTGATCAGAAGAATTGCACTTCTTTCCTTTGCATGGTATGCACCCTCAGCAGGAGACACATTTTAGGTATTAATTTCGAAATAGTGTTTATTAGTTAGAAACTTGAAATGAGATGACAAAAGCTTCTGGGATTGGTGGGTCTTCACCATGTAGTGCTCCATCTTCTGTGTGATCAGTCTCACTATGTAATCCCTTGTAAAAGGGTGTTAAATTCTTAATTGATGCTTATGTCTGTAAAATGTGGGGTGTGTGGCTTTTCATTTAAACTTTTTAACGGAAGTACTAGTAGCAAAATGATGTTGAACTGAATTAGTACAAAAAAAGAGCAGAATG
The DNA here is from genome assembly GCA_026212715.1 of Elanus axillaris. NCBI lineage: Eukaryota > Metazoa > Chordata > Aves > Accipitriformes > Accipitridae > Elanus > Elanus axillaris. Next base: position 17,903,484 of record JANZLQ010000037.1, on the reverse strand, counting down.
ATGACAGTCTGGATAAGAGGATAGTTTATAATTAGCCCCTTTTGTAGTGTCTGTTAGGTCCTTACTGGCAAAACTCTTTCATGTGGTCAGTAGTTTGGTGTGTATATATATATCTTCAAAGAAATATATAATCTGTTCCCTCCTCCATACCGTGAACATTTTTATCCTTGAAACTGATTTTATTTGAGGCTGCAGTTTCATCTGAAAAGGGGGCTCATTGCTCCCAGAGGTATGTAGAGACCTTTTGTTTTGTAGTCAGGCATCAGATAATTGGCACGGTAAAGGACAGGAGGAACTGGGCTAGATTTAGAGAGTAAAACTGGGAAGCTTTACAAACAATGAAGTTCTGAGTAGTGGTAAGTTCCTTCAAATTAATAGTTAAACTTGTGCTGAAAAAAACACCTCTTACTCAGATGCTTTTCTTTAACTGAATCCTGAATTATTGCTCCATCTTTTACTGTTTCTTTTGTTGAGTGTTTAAAACAACTGTTCTAGTTATTGCCCTACTTTGATACTGTCTTAATTTCCCTGATCTCCACTAGTGTCCCTCAGGTGACGCAGGGTACAGCAGGAAGGTACTATTAGATAACCACTTTCCGTATATAATTCAATTGGGGAAGTTGCATTTTTTTAATCTGTCAATTGTTTCTGTTAAATTTGTTATACCTTTTGTCTTTATGGAATAGGTGGTGGTTTAGGATGGGCTGTGATTGATGTGTAAGGATATTAGCTTGTACATTTGCTATAAAAGCACATGGTTTTGAACCAAGCCAGAAATCTTCGCTCACAGCTGGCCTTTCAACTTGTATAAAGCTCAGAGAACACACAGCATACATACAGCCTGCATACCATGGTTCTCTTCCCCTCTTTTCTTCCTTCAGCCTCCTCCGCTCTATGAAGTAATCTTAACTGGTATTTTGCAAAGGTTAGTATGACTTGCAAGAGCTTGTTTTATCTTTAAAGATGGGAGCGATTTACAAGCTGATATTCTGAATACATCAGCAGTTGAGAAGTATGATCATAGGAGGCTGTAATGGTTATTTTTTTGTGTAGATAATCTCTACCTAAAATGGTAGAGCAGTTTTTGAAGCCGAGGTGGTTCTGACATTTCACTAATCTGCTACTTCGTATTTGAGAAAGTGCTGTGAATTTAAAATATGTTTGTCTAACATTTCTTCAAATATTTGCGGTTTAAGAAAAGTAAAATATTTCAACACACTTATGAATATGAAATATGTCTTTGTAACCCTGCTGGATTTGATTGGGAGATATTATCTGACTTCCTGCATCACAATATATTTTAAATGAGACTCTAACCCTTTAGAAGTCATCACGAAAAACATGTATTAAGAATCATGTTCAGGTTACTTCCAGAAGTTAGCTATGCTCTTATTTTAAGTGATTTTTGTTTTTTTAAGAAAAATCTGAAGTTGACAGTTTTTACCTATATGTGGTATACTCTACTCTGTCCTACAGTTAAAGTCAGCTATTGTTTCTTGCATCATTGTGAAGGAGAACATTTTTCTTGCACCTCCCCTGGGCTTAGTTGGACTGCTCACCTGAGTAAGATAAATAGGGCCAAACTTCAGGCTATAAATCTTAAATATATTTATTGTTCTAAATGCTCAAGAACAGCCCCAGGATTTTTGCAGGAGTAAGGAAAGGCAGCTGTGAAAAGTTTACTGTATAAATAGACAATATAAAGTCACTGGGAAGATTCACCATCACTGCACTGCACTTCCCTCTACTCTCTGCCAAGTCTTGTCCCTCTTCCTCCAGTTACTCATCTGTGTATTTTAGTAGTAGCTTTACTGATATTAGTGTGTGTGAGTATTGTGCTCCACTGAAGATTTTTGTTATAATAATCCCGATACTTTGTCTGCATGTCCAACATCCCCTCTTGTTACCACAGATAAATCTTTTACACAGGTTTTCGTTTTAGTTCATTACATGTTCAGTGTGGTTGATTTTCTTATTGCCCTTTTCACATCTTTCCTTCAGTATAATACATCTTTTGTTTTGGGTATGTTGGAATAAAAGTGGAACAAGAGAATCTTGAGGCTGATTACTGCAAATTTAGCAATCTTAGAAAAAACTATTCTTATAAAATCCCCCCCCCCCATAAATACAGGCTTATGTCTCATGCCATAAAGTAATCTGCCATTTAAATATGATGATGAGCATGTGCTATAAATAACTTGCTTATTTTTATCTTTTGAGTGACATTTCTATTTGAAGTGTATATGCAGATAGTATTAGTTGTTTCTTTGATCCCTATGAAGCAAAGTTAGATGCTTAAAGGTGCTTTCGTACTGAAAAGTTATTTTACAATTTTGAGATTAAAAATTTTCATGTATTTTCATATTTCATGTTGTCGGTTTCCAAAATGAGACTCCTGTGTCTTTTGAGTTTATTCAGCTTTGTGTCTGTTTTCACAGTTGTAATGGTATGGGTTCCGATTTATGGCTGGTTTTCACACTGAGTTTTTGACATTTAGTGTCCTGTAAATAGTGATATGTACACATTTCCATAGACTGTAATAAGCATTCCTTCAGAAAACTCTAGGCTGATAAAGAAATGAAATAAACCAGTCAACTTAAATACTAGAGAGAGATTTTTAAGGGCTAAGGTTCAGAGTTAATTTAACAGGAGTTGCATATCACTGAAGATGTCTATATGATGCGATACTTGTCAGTTGTGCAGAAAGGAATGCAATTAGTGCAGTTATTAGCAGGTAGGGCAACGTTAATTATACATTCTCTTGTCTCTCTATGAATTGTTTTAGCTATTTAGGTCCCTCTTCTTTTGCATCTTATTAGGTAAATTATACCACAGGAGACTTCCTGAGAGTTAAATGTGACCATTACTTACACAGATGTCATTTATACTGCCTCAAATATAAGTTCCGAACATGACCTCAAAGTAAGAAGGTTGAATGGAAGACATGGCAGAAGCATGAACAAAACATGACGCAAAAATTTTGCCTTTTAAAGAAAAATTGCCCCATTGTATACCTGACACTTCAATAAAGTCTGGAACTATTTTCTGCAGTGTAGAGAAAAGTAATAATCTACTGTAGCATTCTTTTCAGTAGTTACCTCTTCTCATTTGTAAGCCAGGCATACACAATTAAGTGACTGCGCAGGAGCTGAGAAGTGGGTTTTCCAATTTGGTAAAGCAACTTGCTGACCTTAAGTTAATGAAATACTAACCAGTTCTTAACAGTTGTTAGGATGTGAGAGCATCTGTTTTTGAGGACTCATAGGAAGGGTCATTGGGATGGTGCTTAGGTCACGTATTTGACATTTAAATTGCAGACTAGCTGAACCTACAAACTCTCAGCTGGACCATGGTTATAAAGTTGGTTGGTGTACAGATATGATCATCTGCTGCTGACAAGTTCAACACAGATTTGATTCACAGTCCTGCTCATCTGAAGCTGAGAAGCTGCTGAACAGCAGTGTGCATAAAGAATGTGAACATTTGAGATGCACTTGCTCACCTGTTATGTCAGTCCCTTTATAGGTTCAGCATAGGTTCAAAACACTTAAATCAGCAGCACGTTCTCATTCTTTGCAAACACAGTTGCTGCTTATTCCAATTTTACTTTTTTACCCAGAAAAATGCCCTTTATATGTGAGTAATTGAAAAAGCTCCAAATTCCAGTTTGATACGACTGCTCACTCATTGTGATGTTTAGACTGTGCAATTTCATTAAAATATGTAGAATTCAACTTCCAAGCATAATACCTACCTGCAAAGTCCCCACAGGGCTCATCTTGCAGTAAGCCTAAACGAAACAGCTTTGCTGATTTCAACATTGTAGAGATGCATCTTTTCCTGTAAATGCTGACTGCCAAACCAAAAGCTAATGCCTCTCTATTGCTTTTACATTCATTTTTCTAGGCTAATTTAATGTTACGAAACCTGAAAACCATGAAGTCTTAACTGTAATGTATATAGTTACATCCTTTGCTGCTGAGGTAGTGATTGGAGCTTGAGCTGTAAATGCTAAGCTGTTAGAAATGGTGAGTGGGTTGTTTCTATTCCCTCAAAGGACTAGGAAAGGTCGACATGGGACAGGCTATTGTATGAGGAAGGCATGTAGGCTTCTAAATAACCAGTTCAGCTCTACTAATAATTGAGGCTTGTGCCATCTGCCTAGTGTATGTATGTAGTGCTCTCTATCTTTTAACCACCTAAAAAGTGCCTTATTGGATACTAGAATTCAGTTGTCTTATGTATCCTTCCTCCTCTTTGCAAGTACTAAAAAAGTAATTGTATATCTTAAGGAGAATCACAGTTTGTATTCCTTGGATTTAAACTTACCCGTGGTTGGCCTCATTACAGACTGTTTGGTCATAATTATGCAGAATTTGGTATGCTATCCAGCAAACTGTTCTGAACAAAATCCTGTGTGACAAATCAAATGCTGAATTGATTCAAATGAAATGCTTGCGCAAAGCTGTGTGAGCCTTTCCAAGTTCACAGAAAAAGATAGATTAGAAAGACTGGAGCAGTCGAAGGAAGCACTGGAAAGCCTGCAATGGGCAGGAGGTTCTTGTGCTTCAAAGTGGGCATTCGTGAGGGTGTGTGTCCTCAGATTTCCTGTGAGGTTCAGGAGCAGCTCAGCAATTTGTAAGCTCAGTTTTCTTCAAGGACTTAATAAGAATTTATGCAGATAACGCAGGAAATTTGCAGTCCATGAGTACCAATAATACCTGTAGGTGTTAGGGAACTTTTTTGTTTTCTGCCAGTTTCAACGCTTTATTCTGAAATGCAAGTTGTGACCACAATCAAATAAAATAGTTACTTGATAATTTTGGTTGCACATTGGGTTAAAATGTGTATTTAATAATAATAGTAATAATTGGCCTGTTAGAGCACACAATATTTCTCATTTGAAGATTAACTATTATATTCAGAAAAGATGGTAGATGGCATTATCACCTGATGAAAGATGTTTAAGGGGTTCACTGACTGCATGGTGAGCATGGGGACACTTCAAAACTTTTGAGTTACAAGGTTCATCTTTCAGTATTATATAAAAGCATGAAATTGAATATAATTTATTTCATTCTAGAAGTCAAGGCTTTCTCTGGTGACTCAAGATTGTTCTTAAAAGGTACTATGACTTTAGATAGTCTTCAGTGGGACAGGATTGTGGCTTGTCAGGCTTCCTGTGACTGAACTTTCCTTGACTGGCTTGCAACTTTTATTTACTTGGTTTAGCTCTAACAGCATTTTTTCTAATTGACCTAGTATCTGTGGCTAATTTGGTTTACTTTTGTTTATCTTTGTACGATGCCACTCTAGTTCACAACTAAGGTAATGATGCAGTGTAGAGAAATACAAACCTGGTATAATAAGGGGCTTTGAGAAGTGGGGACACAGGGTGTAGTGTAGCAAGAGTACAGGTATGGGGAGTACAGGTATGGGGTGATGAGAGGCAGCACATGCTTTGTGCTGGAGATCCCACAGCTCTGAATAACTCGCCGATGGTCAGTTAAAGAAATGCAGACCACAAGCAGGATAAAATGGTTCTAGCATTAACAAGGAGAGCAAAGAACTGGTATCTAATATCTGTAAAAGGCACTGTATACAGTGAATTCAGGTGACCACGGACCAGTGAAAAAAGAGGAAATTTTAAAAGTGTGTGGATCCTAGAGTGAGGAAGAAACCATCAAAATAAACATCATATGCCTCCCAGTAAAGGACTCCAGATGTTAATGACTTGCTCTAACAGCCCTGGACGAGAATGAAGCTGTCAAGCGTAGGACCCAGAAGAGAACTGGAAGGATAAGCATAACACTAGGAAAAGGGGTAGAAATTAGGAAATAGTTGTATGATAATTTTAACTGCATTAGTATTGAAACTTTTTCACATGCAGGTATTCTTTCTTGTTCTGTAACAAGTAAATCTGGAATATTTTTTTTAATTGGATTGTTAAGATTATGGTTATACTTACAATGTATTCTTGGCATTATATGTATTTGAATATGTAAGCCGTGCTTTCTCTTCACTCATAAACAAGGTTTTGAGTGTAACATTGCTAGTAGCATAGGTTTATGCAAACACCTAACAGGTATGACTGCTGCTTCTCTGAAGCTCAGCTTTTGTAACTCTAGTGTGTTCATGAGGTATGTGTGCTTCTCTGCAGGAGGCCTATATTTTGGATTTTTAAACACACCCTCCCCCCCTTTTTTGTTATGAAACCACAGTCAGTACACTGAGAGTGTTCCCCACTTGAAAATATTTTTTTCGAAGAACAAAAAGACAGTTTCTTTTGTATATAAAGAAAGAAATAGGCTTATGTGCAGGAGTGAAGGATCTTAAATAAAACATTGTCCTTTTTCTGCTTTAGTTCAACTGGGAAAATCAATTTTTGGTTCTTCAACTGCAAAGAAAGATCAAAAGGAAAAACTGACAATCTAAACAAAGGGCAAGGTGATATGGGCTGCTTGCACTCCTGTTCCCTGGTGGGCTTCATACAGGCACTTTTCCAAGCAGAATACATTTACAGAAGAATCAAGGGTATTTTATTTTTCCTCCAAATCAACGATGTTGGGAGTAAAAGTGACCTAAATACAAAAGTAAAAAAAATACTAATTTATATTAATTTTGGGGAGTTTTTTGGTGCTAATATAGGCAACAGTTCTCAGATGTGTCAGGTTCCTCATTGCAGAATACTTATATTTTAAGGAATTGTCATGGATTTTACTTTGCTAGAACTGGTGAAAGCTATCACTTTTTTTTTTAAATCACGTTATGTAATGCAAGACAAAAAATGTTCAGTCCCATGCACAGTTAGAGTACTTTTATTGTTGCTTAAATACCTTGCTGGATACATATTTGAATCTTTATATAAAAACTAATTTCAGTCACTGTAGAGAGAAACTTTATGGAGATTGGCTTTTCTGCTTTTTATTGAATCGTATTTTTACCTTTAATAAATAAAATGTGATTTATTCTTATAGGCTCATATTTACAAGAGGAGGAGATTAAAGTGTCAGAAGGAAAAAAAAAAGGGGGGGGAGGGAGGAGCGTGAAACCTTTCTTTAAAACACACAAACAACAAACCACCCTAAACTGAAAAACAACTTGGAAGACCTTTTACAAAGTGTATTCATGATCTTCTGCATAGACATAAAAAGTTGAAAATAATTACCAAAGTATTTGAGTTCAATGTATTTCCACTTTTTGGAGAGAATTATTGTGTAGGCATCACTTCTGTAACCATACTAAATGTTGGTTCAATGGATACTATAAGTATAAAAAATAAACAGGCTGCATCTGACTTGAGGTGCATCTTTGCATGAAAATATTTTTGTATGTATGTTTTGTATCAGTATGTTTGGGTCTTTACCCATGCAGGCAGAATGCATTTGCATTTGGGACTCTGTAGTTTGGCATGTCTTGGCATGGAAGAGATGCAAATAACTGTCTACAGAATGCTCATTTCAAATACAGATGGTCTGAAGTTTCAAAAACAGCAGTTGTAGCTGGCAGCTCTGGGAGATTTTGGAGAGTCTGGTGTTTCCAGGGAAGGGTACTCTGCACCATAGCATTTGAAAAACAGAACCTTTAGAAAATGCTTCCAAATGATCGTCACTAATGACTAGTGATTTATAAAGTTTAGGCCTGTGATTTTTTGATCAAGACTTCCTCAAGCACTGAGAAGCTCCAAGACCTCCTCCTTCAAGTCAGGTGCGTCCAACGGAAGCTTTGAAAGCAGATCCACTGATTTTAGGCCATAAATTTGGGTGCCTGTGTAATAGTTTTGCAAGGCTGATGTCAATATTACATAAGCAATAAAAATCTGGCTATGTGTATCTATGTAGATCTAGAGCCACTTCAAACTACTTGCAGCTTGTTTATTGTGCGTTTAAATCTTAACTTCTGATGTCAAATAGTGTTCTGAATTAGGTCAATGATAAGAAGCTATGTAGAAAAATGACAGTAGTAATGAAATGTGCCTGGTTTTCTAACTGTGCTCATTTGCAAGTTTTTTTTCTTTCTTTGTTCACTTAATTGATTGTGTAACAGGATAGTTCCTGGGAGACGTTGACAGAAGGCTGCCAACTCTACCTGCTCAGTCTGCCATGTCCTGGAAGTGGCATGGTGGTATTTATCGCTTCATTTCTTAGACGGGAGGGCAGGAGTTCAATGTAGCTCTCTGCTGAAAGTAATCCACTCTTAATTTTCAATTTTATTTGTTGTCCTGTTTCTTCTCTCGTTAGGCTAGGAGAGTCGAGAGCTTTTTGAAAAGTTTATTGTGTGGAGCACATATGACTGATATCGGTTGCCAAGGTCAGAGCCTCAGATGTCTTGTTCTCTCTATCAACACCTTCTCTGCGCTGCTGGCTGAAGCTTTTCTCTAGAGCTGCACTGTACAGAGCTATGAAACAACCCAATCCTAGGGGAAATTACTTTATTTCACAAGATGGTTCAGATTCATCACTGATAGTCTTCTCTTGCTGCTGGGTCCCTTGGCCCTCTGCAGTCTTCCTAGGTTACAAGCACTTTGACAGGGCTTTGCCCTGGGGATGGTGAACCTTTATGCTTTGTTCTGTCTTCTGGTTTGGCCTTTTGGGATACTGTACAGGCTGCCTTGAAGGGTGGAGCATTTCATTTTACACAGGCCATTGTTCTGTGACATACTAGGTTTTTGTTTAAATCTGTTTGCCTGCTAATAATGTTCCCTATGCTGAAAACCCAGGAAATTGTTGTTATTTCAGCTTTGCTGCAGGCTGCAAGTTAGTAGGATCTAACCTCAATTTACTTGCCACTGCTTAAAAATTCCTTTAGCAAATGCAGGCTTGCTTCTGCAAAAGTCAGCTAAGGAAATGTTAGAAAAACAGCTTGGTGTTAGTCAGTTGGAAGAAAAGACATGATTGCAGATGTTCAGTTTCAGATCAGTGGTAATAAAGTAAAAGAAAATTATTGTGTATGTTATCTGATTTCATTTCTCATGTATCCAATATGTTTGGCTTTAAAACTCTAGTCCAGAGGCTGTGCATCCAATTTACTTTGAAGAAAAATCTATTGATAGCAGAACAGCTACTTTGTAAGAAATTTGAAAAAGTCTTTCCTTGTGAGACAATAGGAATTTGTATATACAAAGACGAAAAAATAGATTGCGTTAAAAAAAAGTGCCAAAAAAGAAAATAAGGAATGGTTTAGATTCATGTGTGTTTGTTTAGGACACATGCTAGAGATAATGTTTCTTGGGGGAAAAAATTGGAAAACGATGAGTATGGTTGATAATTACTTTTATATCCTTAATTTAAATGAAATCAGTGATTGCTCTTAGAAATGTCACTTTGGGATAAATGACTCTACACCAAGACATGATTTTAGTAGCAGCATTTTGTTGGTAATTTAGCAGGTAAAGTGCTGTTTTTCAGTATTTGTTGGGAGTTAAAACATTGATGAGGTTTATAATGTAACTAATATAAAAAAAAAAAAAAAGCTTTATCTTCCTTCTTGTTAACATTTGGGGTTTTTAAGGTATAGCCATTTTTTATTTTTACTGTGGAGTTGTTTAAAGTCAACCACTGGGATTATATTAACAACCAAAAGAGTGTTACTGATTCTGTCTTTGCACTGTAAGCTGACAACACAAGATTGGAATTCTTTTCCCTCTATCGCCGGCCAGATAACTTGTTACAGTCCGACTCTTATGAGAAAAGAACAAAGGTGTGTATCCAGGGTGAATCACATCACAAATTCAAGTCTTAAAATTACCTTGTAGGGTGTACACTTTCCTGTGGTTTTATTGGGCAGGTAAAACTTGAAATATGAAACAGTTGTTTCTTTGTATAGCCTTAATCAGCTAATTAGTTACAGGCCTCTTAAGAAAAGATCGTCAGAAAATACTTAAATCTATCCCCTGTTAATTGCTGAAAATGTGTACTTACATGGGGTTACTCTAGAAAATTGTTGTCTTCTTTCAGACTTCATCTGTTTTCTCTAGCAAAACATGGTATTTTAGTTTAAATACCCAGAGAACTTTTAAAAGCAATCCCGAAGGGAAAAATGGACAAATGGAAGCATCTGTGGAGAGCTGTTTTGCACCCAGATAGCTGCCAAATATTTTGTACTATTGAGTGTCTGCGTCGTGTCCTAATTTGGATTGAATGATGTAGACCACGTTGCAGACTCTTGAAAATCTAAAGCAAATACCAGCATGAAATGCCCAATGTAATACCAAGGAAAGAAAATGCAAGCAGTGGACTGCGTGAGTTGAATCACCCCCTAATGTGGATGTACCCTTCGATTGCACCAATATATATATAGAGAGAGAGATCTTTCCAGTAAGAAAGGTCACTATGCCAGGGCTCACTTTCCTATGTCTCCAGCAACGTACCTACAAGATTAATGTTTTAAACCAAATTGACTTTAATACAGAATTTCAGGTATTCGTAGTAACAGGAAGATCCACACATTGCTCAGTAACACGGAAGCTTTTTACAACAGGAACACTCCTTTTCTTACACTGTTACACACTGCCTTGATGCCTATATGGATTTGATGTTGCCCCTTCAGGACTGAGCAGTGAGATAGAGCAGTAAGTACATCTGTTTGGCTTGATGCAGGTTGATGAGATACATTAGACCTTCGTACTTGTAATACGTTATAGAAGTGTAGATTTTGGGAAAAGATCGTTACCCTAGGAAGCCGTGTTGTTGAGCATTCTGTTCTCTTTTAATAGCTAAATTTATAAGGTGTATATACATACATACGTGTGTGTGTACATATATATATATATATATTATTTTGTATAACATATATCTTAATAGTCAGACCTGTGAAGTTCTCGGGTATGTAGCCTTCTTGCTCAGTGCTTTTAGGGTCTTTTAGCAGTAAATGAGGTTACAGAGCTGACACGTACTTGAATATTTATTTATTTATGCAAACAGCGATCAAGTTGAGCTCTTTTTTAATAAAAAAAACACCAGAGCAATGTTTCCCCCTCTTGCCCCTTCACTTACTGTAATTTTTATATTCTGTAATTTAAAGCATGCATATTCCATTTTAAATTTTTAAATTAATGACAACTTTATGCTGGTAGATCTGCATATATGTGTGTATACATAGAAGAAATACATAGATGTTAGGGGGAAAAATACTTCTGTGAATATGAATTTAAAAGGATGTTATATTTTCTCTTCTTTGGCTTATCTTCAATAAAGCCTCAAAGTGCCTTCCCACAAAAGATGAATTTGACAAAATCACACTCTTGAGAATTGACAGAGATCATACTATACAGTATTTTTGGATGCACAAGTTTTTCAGATTTAAAGATGGGTATATTTTGAAAGGCATACAGTCCCCATGACTTTAAAGTAGTCCATTCGTGCCTAAGTTTATTATCTATTTTCTTCCTAATGCTTTTTGTTTAGCAACATCCCTTGTTAATATTATTCCCAGGCAATGTGCAGATAAGAATAATTTATATTATGAGTGATCATGTTGACATTCGACTGTACTAGAGGTGAATATTGCTTTCTAGGTACCCAAGGCCCGTCCGTGCATGCTCTGCACGTCTGGATTCTCATGCCAGACAGTAAAATACCTCTGCCCATCAGTTTGACTTCCAGTGGTGGGCAGTAGTAAAAGCAGTTATCCAGGGTACTTCTAAGGAAACTCCTTCCCTTATGTATGTTTTGTTCCAAAAAAAAAGTCCGATGAGGCAAGTAGCTGTGTTATTTCTGTTTTACAATAAGAGACTTTTAAGAGTTTATCTAACTTCAAGTACTCAGTGTACTGAGTGGGACTCCCAGATCCAATTGCTCTACAGTCAGCACATACAGAAGGCATAATAAAGGGCAGGAAGGAAGAAGGTGGCTGTTAAGAGATGATTTAGACCAGCAGCTTAAGTTTCATTTATTTGGAGTAGACTAGTTTCTCAGTTGCAGTTGCATGCCTATGTTGGATAGTGTGAATTCTTACTTGCTGAAAAATGACAAGGTCCTATAGTGAGTTGGCAGGTTCCCAGATCCCAGTCCGGTTTCTGGCACAGAGAGGTCATTTCTCTGACTGGCAGAGCTCTGCAGATACTTATGGCTGGGTGGGACAAAACTGTTAACAAATCCATGCAGCAGGTAAAGGTGAAGAGCATCAGAATCACAACACAAATTGTGTTACACAGGTCTTCGTGCAAGCTGTTGTTACAAAGTTCCAGTTTCAGAGGAAAGGTCTTAATGATCATCTTTGAGGCATACACTATGATTAATTGTAACATCCAAGGGCTAATATGGACCAGAAATGTGTGGGGGAGAAGGCTGAGGAAATGTTTGGAGCTTCCTGGACATCTGCAGACATTCCAAAGCCTAATTTCCTTCGTGTCATTGCAACCATGTGTATTTTTATGGGTTGGTTTTTTTTTTTTTTTAGTGCCTAAAGATTAGAAAATAACTTTTAATTGTTATTTATGAAGCACCATATGGCACTCTCATTTTGGCTTCTGATGGAATGAGATAAATGAAATTAATTGGAAATCACACTCAGAAATCTATTATTAAGTTAATAGAGCTAACAGCTTGTCCAGTGTCCTCATACAGAGCATGCTGTAGCTGCATATAACAAGCAACTCTTTATAAGTTGGCAAAGACATTGGTATGGTGCATGGACATGAATGGTTTAGCTAAAAAGCTACTGGTTAAAACCAAGGATACAGCATGTATTTTGGCAACTGCTCTACAGTGTGGTCTAAACCATTAATATTTTCTTCTAGGTTCATGAATCAAAGGCTCATCTCAAGGGATAAAAGGCTTTTGCCCCATTTCTTTCTTTCTTCTTCCTTCATAGTGCTAAGCAAGTAGAAACTTGTTTGGGGTCCACCCCACTAAGTTGTTGCAAGCTTGTGTCTCTTTTGTGGCTTATGTTCAATGAGTAGTGGTAGCAATTTAAATCTTGAGGTTTTTTTCTCTTAACCTCTCCTAATATGCAGTGTCTTCAGAGTTGAATCTGTGAAGTTTGCATTATCTTGCTTCCACCAGTCAAAATGGAAGACCTTTAATACAATGGTGTTAAAAAGAAGAAATTGCCAAGATGAAAGACTGTAAAAATCACCAAACTATGAAAAGCACAGTGGGACTTTTCTCTTATCTGGAACATTCCCTAAATTGCCTTTCTCCAGTGTTTTTGAAAAGTGTCTGCAGATGGTGTGATATTAAGGAAAATATCATAGAACAAAAAAGAAACCTAGAAAAAATATCTAAAGGAAGTTATTTTTTCTTATAAGGCTAATTAGTATTGGCAGGGATGCATTGTTAGGGATGCATTCTGAATGGTTTTATGTTGAATGTCTTGGCATACTGCATGCACGTGCAGGAACTGTATGTGTTGGTTAACTTTATGAAGCTGTAAAAAGAACATCGTTCAGATAATGAAGATTTGACACTTGATCTTCTAAACAGAATTTTTTGGCTTTGAATCTAAATACACCCATGTGTCATTGATCAGTGAGATGTCCTTTTTATGGAATAATTAAATCTGAAATACTGAATTAAATAGTAACAGATTCTCAGAATGGGTCTCCTCTTAACCTTTTTCCAATATTAGATTATTTTGGCAATTGCTTCTATTTCACATATGTGATGAGTAAACAAAAATAAAAGGGGGATGATAGGACATCCTTTCCCTTGTTAGTTGTGCTTAGTGTATTACTGGTATTATCTGACACTAAGTTATAAGCAGTTGTGCTTACCAGAGATGAAATTTCATCTGCCTGTGGTAGTTAATATTTACCAGTTGCCAGAGGGCTAAAGTATTTCTTTTGTACTGCTTAATGCAGTAGGTTTTTTTATGAAATACAAAGCTAGATGCCATGAAAACTAACATCAGTAATCCTTAGAAGGATTTTAAGCGAACTGTGCAGGAAAATGTATCCAGGAATAAATATGCTTATTATTCCGGTTGCAGTGTTTCTATACTTAAAATAGATATTTCTCCATTTATTTTGGTATCCCATTGTTTCTTGTCATCTTTAAATCTTTTATGTGGTGAGCTTTCTCAGTCTGTTTCAAAGTTGGATAACTCTGTTTTCTAGATCTCAAGCTCTAGCAGTGAATGAGCTTTTGTCTAGAAGCCTCCAATTAGTTAACCCCTACTTGACAGGAATGAAACATCAGAACCAGTTCAGATAGTTTTCTTCTTGGTTTTTCTTTTCACTCTGGGTGAGATCCATTGCTACTCCGGATGGCCAGAGCCATCGTTGTTTATCACTTAAGTCCCACTTCTATCTGCAAAAGAACTTAAAAGTCACATAGCCTTGTGCAAGCCTCTGCCCAGCATCTCTGTTACTAGATTTTACTTCTTTATCTGGATTTTACTCCTGCTATCAGATGTCTGTTAGAAGCCATGCTGGAAAAACATTTTTTCTTTAAAATGAGTTATTTTCATTGTGGAGTCTGATACTGTTTCCTTCTTAATATAGAAAATACCTCAATAAATGAGACTACATTTGAGTGGTAAATACTGTGGTCTTAAAAATGTCCTCTTTTAAGTATGTAATTCCTATCTGTAAGTACTTCTTTTTAATGTGCAGAAGGTAAGGTAGTGGTTGGGGATTTTGTTGATGTTCATTGTTTTTTTGGTTGGGTTTTTTTTTTTGGGGGGGGGGCAAAGTTGTGGGTTTGGGTTGTTTTTTGGGTTTGTTTTTTTTTGGCAGGAGCTGAGGGGTAGCAAATCAGTGTCGTTTTTTTACTCTTGCTTCAAAATCAGGGCCAGGAATCAGGTACTTATGTAGAATAGCAGCTCCAAACCAATGCTTTCCAACTTTCTGTCTTTAACACTACTGAGGCAGACATAAATTCTTGTATGTGATCATTTTCCCATCCAGATGTTTCCCAGATAATGACCAGTCTAGCATGATTTTCTTCAGACGCTCAACAAATTATTTCAGCAATAGAGTGAAAACTTTGTACTTTATTCCACAACGTAAGTTAGATAATGAGCCGGACTACTGGAGGACTTTTTGATACTACTGGGCTTGATTTAGATCAAAACACTGCCAGATTTGCTATTCTTTTGCATGTTTCTAGTTTTGGTGTGGATTGATTTATTTATGGTCTGAACAGCAAAATGTCTGGTATCTAATGCAGCCCTACACTGTGAAACAAAAGCTAAGGGATATAAAGCGAAGAGATAGAGCAGAATTGTTTAATGGTAACTGTCTCTGGGAGGGAGTGTTAATTTTGCTAAAAATGTAAATTTTCAGCTAAGAGCTGTTCAGTATTTTCATCGCTTTGGGTACAAATGCAAACTGTAGAAGAGCTTTAGCTTAGGAGCTTCATTAAGAATTCTTCATGAAACATGTCAAAGCGCCACTCAGGGAGATACTTATGCATGCACTCAGATGCCTAGCTGGCATTAGTGTATGCTTAAATTAAGCAGATAACTACCTGTTTGATGAAATGATCAGTATTGTGTCACTGTAAATTATCGTAAAGAGGAGAAATGACCACTGCTGATGCAATGTTGAGTACGCTGGAAGCAGGGAGGTCCCCTGAAGTTGGGTGTGCATGGACGCGTTAAGCTGTCTGGTCGGTTTGTCCTGGTATTTACAAGTCAGTAAGAGATGATGAAACCTTTTAAAGGGACTTAGTCCTGCCCTAGTATTGACACACTTGCAGAAATTGGATCTAAAGCTGCTACATCTTCAGATGCTTCCCTTTTAGCACGTGGCCTGTTTCTTGTGCTTTTGAAGGTTGTCGATTATGTGCCCAGCTACCACTGTGTGATGTGCTCCAAATTTCTTTTAGCTTTGTCCTCCGTTTTAATGCATACTTTTTAAGGATCTTGCCAGGCATAGAAGGCCTGTATGTAAAGACTGTGCTCAGCAAAGGACAAATTATCAAGCCTGTACTTGAACGGGGTTCTCCTGCCAGATATATTACATTATGAATCTGTTAACACTTCTTAAGCAATAATGGTAACATTGCAGTTGTCTTTCCTCTCTGCATATTTACTTGCTTGTTTACCATGCGAATTCCCTGGTTCCTTGCTTAGGTTTCTTGTTTTGTGCTCCCTGTCTGAAAATATCTTCTACTACAACGACTCTTTTATGTTTAAAAGTGAATTATGGAAAAACTAATGTATGTTCCTCAGTTTTTGTATTTTCTACACTATGTACAAAGTTTTCAAAATCACCTCTGCAGTTCAATAATGGATAAAAGAATTAGAATCAGTCAGAGAAGACTTTTTGTCTTTTGTGCCTTGCAGATAATCACAAACAATGAAATTTTGAAAGCGCTCCAGGAAAACAGGTGTGTGTATTGTTGCAGCTAGGGGTGAGAACAGTGTTTGTTCTTAATGACTGCTTGACTTCAACACTACAGATTGCATAAAGCCTGTTCTGTGAATTGCATTAAAACAAATGGTGTTATGGTATTCAATCAAGAATTTAGGATGCAGTTAAACTGCCTAAGTCTGCTAACTTTAAAATATGTTTTACTTAAAAAAAGAAAAGTTTGCAGGATATTTTGGCAAGGAAAACTTGAAAACCCTGTAAGCTTTAAAAGGTAAAGATGCAAAGAAAACTGTCAGTATATCCATTTCACTTTAACTTTTTTTTGTAGTTTAGGGAAAAAGTAAGGGTGGAGAGAAATGACTTGCTAAAAATCTGGTAAAATGTCAAATTTTTGAATGATAGTGATTTTAGAAAGCAAGTTTTGTGATGTATCTATGTATTTTATAAGGAAAACAGGTCTTCTGAAGCACACAATTTTGCATGCCCGAATTTCTTAGTGCATAATGGATTATCCTAGGAAGCTTCCATGGTGGTGTCAGGTAATAAGGATCACAACTATTATACAAGGAAAAGTATTCTTTGTTTGCTTTTACAGTCACTTAAAATTAAATCATCAGAAGAGTAGAAAAATTTGAGTAGGGCATAGTTTAAAGAATATTTTGAAGTCTGAAAGTTGCAGGAATGAAACGTGGGTGTAATGACAGAACACTTTATCAGTTTGCGTGAATTTTTCCATTTTGTTTAGTATTTACTATGCAACATGGTGCTGGATGCCAGGTTGATATTGCAGGTTATGGAAAGTGGCCTTCGCTGTTCTACCCGTAAAATGGATGTTGCCTAAGAGCTGTCAGAAAAAGCTTTTGGTCACTTGTCAGTAGACTTCAGTGCTCTTCCACCAAATGAAGAACTTGATTGAGTCTTCACATCTCCTCTTGAGTTTTTAAGCAAATGTGACCATTGTGACCCTGTGTCTATTACAGAGGAAATCTGCATAAAAAATAATGAGAACTTAGGTTGAAAAAGAAACTGTTAAAAGCTGGAAAATATCAGAAATAAGATATCCTGTGGAGTTTTAAACAAGCACATAAAATGAACAACTTTAATCTGAGAACTATTTTCTTGATACCTGCCTTAATGTGCGTATTTTTCTGTGCATTATAGCGGTGCTGCTGGATCTGGCGAGGCTCTGTTTGCTGTATAAGTAATTTATCAGGTTTAACTTAAATATAGGACATGTGAATACTTGATTACTTCTACTCTGAGAAGGTTTAAGAGTGCATTATTAAGAGTGAGCTTTAGCTCAGCTGATTTTATCTAGCTTTAAAATTTTTATCACTGGTGAAGTGTGTAGTAATGGTTATGAAAGCAATTAATAACAGTAGTGACAGAATCAAGAGACTGACTAATTTATCATTATAGATTTTAATGAGGCTTATAATCTAGCAATAAATATACAATATATTCAAAAGTATGGAGTTATAAAAAGGATGATTTATTTAACTTTAATTATAAACTAGTCTGAACACCAAAGGTTGTAGAAACTAGATATGTAAGAACATAATTCTTTTTGGTGTTACAGAGCAGAGGAATGAACATAACAGAGGAAGAGAGTTTAATTAAATTAAAGGGGGGGGAAGAATCAATTGTTTAACTTCATTCTAAAGGCTGTTAAGCACACCAATAGTTTCGTAGATGTGGGAGGTATCTTCTTGTGGACGGCTTCTTTTCCCTGTCTTAATTTGCTTATTTGGCAGAGCATGGGAACTGTCTCAGATGCTACATCCCCGGAGTTCTCAGAAGATGAGGAACTGAAAATGATAGCAAAACTTGCTCCTTGGGAAAAGTTGTCTCAGATTTCAGAGCAAGTTCATGCAAAGAGACCCAAATGTGAAAAGTTAGTACAGCAACTTTAAGATTCAGTGTTCAATTTGGGAATTAGAGTTTATTACCATTTTTTATTATTGCGTTATGTTCCTTCTGGTCTTCCTTATAGCTTTTATTCTTCTCCCTTCTTTCTTGTGCTGAAGTAAGTGTACCAAAGTGTCTCTGGACAGGAGTATTCTTAAAAAGTAATAAGCACCTGACAGGATCTTGCCTGAGCAGTGTAACAGGATGGCTGAAATTTGGAAAATTACTTGTAGCCAGTCGTTCCCAAAGGGAAGTTAGAAATTCGGGTGGTAGTGGTAGCATTACAACAAGAAAGAAGCAAGCAACAACAATAGAACAGGACAGACGAGACCACAGAAAGTAGGTTTCCTTACTGTTGGATCAGCTAGAGGTAGGTAAAAAAAAATATTAAAATGAATCGACCCAAATGTGACCCTTTCAGGGTTTGTAAGGGGAACCCCATGTTTTGGAAGACAAGCTCCATGCTGCAGAGAGGCAATTTGGGAGAGATTATCTAGAACCCTTACAGGACACTTGAGCATTTGTGGTTTAGCATCAACACTGGTGAGGAAACTGAAGTAGGAACAGCATGTAGGCATTCTGGGGTTTGTTGATACCTTTATAGTACTTGTGCGATCCAAAATGAAGTATAATTGCTGTCAGAAAATGTCTGTAATGTCTCCCTTGTTTTCTTCAACTCCCATGTTAAGTAAGTGAAATTATAAAGCAGAGTAGGGGAAAAAACTTGTGTTGGGAAGGCAAGCACTGAATTTACTGCTCTGTTGCAGAAAATCGGTGTCCAGCATAGGTGGTTGGGAGGTAGAATTGATTGTACAGTGGGAGTCCCAGCCAGTCCTTAGTGGAGTAATATTCTAGACAACCATGAAAAAGATGGTGACTGAAGCTTGGCTGGCCAAAGGGACATGTTGTACGTGTCGAACATAGCAATGATTTGTGACCCTCAGAGGAGTCTCACCGGATAAATACATCATTAGATTGGCCTCTGCCTCTTTGCAGAGGTGGAGAGTTTGGAGCTGGTTGCAGATGCACGTACCCCATCTAGCTCTTTTAGGACTTAGGCAAGGAGGATGTGCACAAAGAATTCTCGCATCAAGTACAGCTTAATGACTTTCGGTAAAGAAGGGTGACTATTAAAGTTCTTGAAGCTAGTTAATATCTGCCTAGCCACACGGGGCGGGGGTCCTCCTGTGCATACTGAAGGACAACGGAGTCTCTTAAACCCCAGCGGCCTTTGTTTGTCAACACAGTGTTTATGCTCTCGTTCGGGTCAGTAAGGAGGCAGTGCTTCTGTAAGACCTTGATTTGGCATGTCCTCAATTTGTCTTCATTGTACTGCTCCCATGACACTGGGTTGGTTCCATCTATTTTGCAGTGTGTACCAAGCTCGTTACCAGAGGGATCAGTGCATTTTCCAGTGATACTTTGCTGCTGCTGCAGTACTTATGGTGCTGCCGGGGTTTGGAGTCAGCCCTTCTGCGATCAGCCTTACACTGGGGTAGAAATACACTAATGTAATACTGAATCGGGTTCTGCATTTTTAAAAGAGGTGCAGATGCTAATTAATTTTTACAGAGCCCCTGCAGACAGAGAAGGCGAACTGCTGAAAGTCACACGGCGAGACAGAAATGTGATTAGCTTTTCATGTGAAACCTCCTCTCTTTCAGTCCCATGCTCTAATTCTCTAGTGTAGGATGCCTTGCCAAAGCAGTCCTGAGTACTCTCTGATACAAAATCTTTTGCTCATAAACAGTCAAGAGTGAGGCCTATTACTGCGCAGTCTTACATTGTCTGTTCTTTACAGTAGTTTATTTTTTATAAGCTACAGCACATTTTAATGTAACTGATAACATGCCTAATTTGCAGTCACACAGTCGTATCAATAATAATGGAAAGTTGTTCACAGGTAATAAATTAGCATACCATATAACTAGCAGAACTATGGTTCTCAGTATATTGTTTCGTGATCAAGAATTCAGTAGTTAAATATACACAGCAGTGGGCTGAGAACAAGCTGTTCATTTTTGCTGCAAGCAGTACCAGTGGACCAGAGTAATCATAGCTCCCAAAAGCAGGACTGATTTTATTGATTTTAAATAGGCTTTCATTATAGAACTGAGCCTATTACAATTGCAAGGAGTATCACTGCCATTTGTATTCACAGTGCTGACTGAAAGGAAGGAGATGTATTGTTGAATGCAGGGTAGAAGATGCTTGTCCCTTGGAGTGCTATATTCTGTCCTGCTGAAACATCTGAATTTATTTAAAAGAAAAGTTCTTAAGGCTTTTTTCCTATGTGGTTATATTTAATTTTTTAGAAATGTGGTTAGACCCAACTACAGTTCTGAACTTTTAAATTCTGAGGACTTTTCTGACGAGTAAAGGTCTTGCTTATTTATTGGCATCTAACATAGGGACAAGCTGCATTTTGCTCCTTTTTTTAAAGGACTCTTTGGAAATGTTTCTGCCTCTCTTTTTTTCTGTAGAATAATGTAAAAAAGGCATATATAAGATGCAGTGAATAAACTGTTAAGTCTGAGATATTAATGTATTCAAGTTATAATTAGTTAAGAACACATGCTGTTACCAGAAATGCATCATTAATCTTCATGGAGCAGTTTGCGGCTATTTGCTGCTAAATTAGTGACACTTAAAAGAAGTCTTTTTTTGTATTGTTTTGAATTTTAAAGAAAATTTTAAATCTGTGACCAAAAAAATAATCTATGCACACTTAAGAAGCAGTCTGTTTTGCTATTCAGGTTTGGGTTTTGTTGGTTTTTGGGTTTTTTTAAATTTACACAGATTGCTTGTCAGTCAAAGGTCATGAACAGAAGTTCATTGAAGCCTTAATGACCAAATGCTGTTGAAAACGTTGCACTGTACTTTATGGTTGTGTAAAGACATGTTGCTTGGGCTAGGTTATCTTCAAATCCAGTATTTATACCTACACAGCCCTGCTTAAACATTTTGCCAGTGTTACTACAGCAGCTTGGAAGGGTGCTAATGGAAATCAGTTACAGCTTTTTGGTTTTAATGGGTTTAATACTGACTTTGTGTACAATTTTTGAGTTTTTTTATTATTATTACAGCCTACAAGTGAAGGTAAATTACTTCATATATTCCAGCTAAACCCACATTTTTCTTTTGGGGTAGTCTTCCATAATGTAATTTGGGAATCAGGCAGGAGATAACATAAAAACTTTGTGTGAACATTTCTAGAAATCAGCTCGTTAAATAAAATGGTGATGTTAAGTAGTGAATCAGCTTGGTAAGTACTGAATGATCAAGCCTAGTTACTGTAAAATAAGATCTGCCTAGTTTACGTCATTTTGCAGAGCTTGGGCAAATAACTATTGAATTAAATTGCTTCCTGTTGGTTTCCCCCAGGGCAAGAAGAACCTGCTGTACTGTGCTCTGCTGAGCTGCTTTATTGATTAGTTCTTCAGGTCTAATCTTTACATGGTTATGCTTACTTTCTAGTGTGTTTGTTTGTGGTTTTGGTAGTTGTTTTTCTGAAGTTACTGTATTGCCTTGGTAGTCCTCTAGTGGATTATAAAAATGTACACATTAATTCTTTTCTCTAACTTCATTTGTTGTAGCCAAATGAAGATAATCAGCACTTGTGTAGCATGCTGGTTAGGAATGAGGGTAATGATCACTCACGTAATTGATATCACGTATCACTGACAATCAAAACTCACCTTGTCAGGATGGTTGGCACCTAAACCCTATCTAATTAAATGCTTGCAGCATCTATTAACAATAGTATATTAGATTCATTATCACAGCAGCTATTGTGATTTTAGAGTTTGCTTCTGCAGGTTGGAAAGTGATTTATAGTTTTAATTCATCTTAATAATTTGTGTGCTTAGGAAACACTTGATATAAAACTTTTTGTTGCATTTAAATTTCCTTGTTATCTGCTGTGCAGTGGCATGAATAATAGGGAGCCCCGAACATGAATATATTGGAATGCATGAGGTATTTTCAAGGAGAGTGCTTTTAAGGTTCAGAATTTTATATGTCAAGTGTTACTGAATGGATAAACATGTGGAGGGATTTTGCCTTCAGAAGTTTGGAAATCAAGCATCTCTTAGTATAGTACCTCCAATAGCTGTGTTACAAATGCATTTCTGTCTTAATACAGGAAATAGATTATTCTTTCATAATGTTTATTCTGTCCTAAGATCCAACTGTCTTCTGGTTGCTTGAGTTTATTATACTGGAACTTTGAAATGATACTGTGTCAGAGCTGGCCTGCACCAAAAATTGCCACACCTCCAAAGTTGTATTTAATCATCTGTAATAGGTTTTTATGTAACCCAAGCCTAGAAAGCCTGTGTTAGTTTGAATGAAAGCATCCGCATCCTTTGTGCCACTTAAACAGTAAATTTGTCAATTTGACAACAAATTCTCATGTTTTCTTGCATACTTGCATAGAAAATTGTGATTCAAGGTGTGACCTAATCCAAACATCACTGAAATCAGAGATTTCCACAGACTTTAGAAAAGTTAGCCTAACAATGTTAGCCTTTTCTAGGCACGCTTAATGATATGTTAATATTAGGATCTCAGATTTTGCAGAATACCTGCCAGTAGAATGATAAATGTGCAAAGTGACAGTACTCAGTATTAATAAACATCTTACAGGCACCTGGCAGGTCTTTATGGCTCAAGAAGCTGCTATGGTCCATGGAGCTGCAGGGATCATAAGTGATGTTTTTGTTTGGTTCATTTTTTTTCTTTTCCCCTTTTCCCCCTTGTTTTACTCTCTAGGGATGTTAGGATTGCTTCTGTTTGGAACGTAGGTCTTGGTGCATTTGCTTTTGTCATTGTGTCTTGCTGTACTTTCTTGTTACTGAGATACTGTTACACTCGCATTGCCAAAGATTCAAGTGATGCCTCACAAAGAGATGAACGTGTTTTTGCAGCTACTGCCCTTGCTCTACACTTACATGCCCTTTGGAGAAAGGGATTTCTTCTTTTCGGACCACATCCATAGGTTTGCTTACATGTGTTCAGAGCAAAGAATGGAATTTATTTTCCTTGATGAGCATTTGTTTGTTGTGCATTCAAGACAAAATATGATCCAATTCATGTTTTAAAAACCCTGCCAGAGTGTAAGCTGTCAAACTATATGCTGGTTCTATGGTTTGTTGGGCAGGCCATGTAGCATTAATAGCATGGTTTTGATCTAAATACTGACATATTTATCCAGCTAATAGTTAGTGTATATGTATCCTTTAACTGTCTTGAACAATTCTTTTTTTGCAAGGTTGCTTTATAAAAATGCTGAATTGACTCTAGTTTTATGGCTCACTAGTTACAAATAACTTCTCATTGTTTTTAAAGAGTCTAACCTGGAAATGCTTTTTAAACGTACACTAACAAGCTCCGTAAGTGACACACAATAGAATAACAATGCGTTTTTCTTTTACAGAGGCAAAAGAAATTGTTCTGAAGGCACAGATTCTGGCTGGGGGGAGAGGAAAAGGTATTTTCAATAGTGGATTGAAAGGAGGAGTGCATCTAACTAAAGAGTAAGTCTTTAAAATGGAAAAAGCATAAATAAATTGCTTCTGTTGTAATATTTAAGCTGTTTACAATAGCTGTGTGACTGTTTCTTTTAATATCTTTCAATAAACTAACCTTTTTCCTTTGTAGTCCTAAGATTGTTGAACAGCTTGCTAAACAGATGATTGGGTACAATCTGTCTACAAAGCAAACTCCAAAGGATGGTGTGACAGTTAAAAAGGTAAGATTTTTGCCTCTTGAAAGTTGAGAACTGTGTTCAGCTGCAATTTTGCATTAATATGCTGGGTTGTATGACATAGATTTATTTTTTTCATTCCTTCTCCAATGCCTGATTGATTGTATCTAGTTGATGAAAGAAAAAAAAAGTTCCTTTTTCTTTTTGCCTGTGTATGTATTTTGTCTACCAATTTCAGCATACCTAGTGGTGGAAAAATAAATTTATTTCTGCTACCTCTGTTGAAGGGAATCCTTTGTCATATGTTCATCCTTCATCAAATACATACTAAATGTTAGCATAACTGTATATATATATATAGCATTAACTGTACATGCTTATTGACGTTCCGCTTAGAGAAGTAACGTATACATGATTACCTGTAGTAATAATATCTGTATTTCATTCACCCTCGGCTTTGGGCAACTGTTATTAAAGACAGTGACAGATGACTTTCATAGAATCATAGAATAGTTTGGGTTGGAAGGGACCTTTTAAAGATCTTCTAGTCCAACCCCCTTGCAATGAGCAGGGACATCTTCAACTCGATCAGGTTGCTCAGAGCCTGGTCCAACCTGACCTTGAATGTTTCCACAAATGGGGCATCTATCACCTCTCTAGGCAATACAGGCCACTGTTCCACCACCCTCATTGTAAAACATTTCTTTCTTATATCTAGTCAGAACTAACTTATTTTAGTTTAAAACCATTACCCCTTGTCCTATTGCACCAGGTCCTACTAAAAAGTTTGTGCCCATCTCTCTTATAAGCCCCCTTCAAGTATTGAAAGGTTTGCATGGGAATGATCTCTATTAAAAAAAAAAAAAAAAAAGTCTGTAAAAGTAGATTCCTCCTAACTTGTTGCAGATACAGAGTAAAATGTGGTCATGGCAGTGGTTCAGCTAGTATGTGGTAATTCATTGACCTGTGATGGTGCATATTGCAAGGTGTCACTATAAATGTATTGTTCTTTATTGGCCTAAATAAGAAAAGCACAGATAGCCCTTCAGCAAGATTCTCCTTTACTTTAGTAAAATTCTGTAAGTCAGGAAATCCTAGCAATTGCCTACTATATACATTTTTATCTCTTGCTTTGTTTTACTGAGCAAGGATCTTCATACAGGTATGTAATCAAGAGCTACACTGTATTTGATGCCAGGAGTTAATTTGGCATGAGCTGAAAAGAACTGCAGTTCACTTTTAATATATTGTGAACAGCTTGGTATATTAGCATAGAAGGGGAACACCTGTCTGGAAAGATACTTTCTAATGAGAGCTGGAGGAAGATGCTCAGGTGGTTCTTCTCTTGGGGAGCAAGGAGAGCAGATTACCATCACTCCTTGTAGTTGTTAAAAAGAAATACTAGCTATTAAAAAGAAGGAACAGTATTACTATTAAGGCATGTCTGTCAGAGATTGTGATAATACTAAGGATATAAAAAAGGATATACATTTCCCATATTAAGGCACTCTGCTCTGAAAAATTTGTGTTGTAAAAGCAGCTTTCTTTTATAAATTCCTTGGTTTTATTCTTTTGCCCTAGTTGACCTACTTTGAATACATCAGTACAGGAAATTTCACTCTTTTGTCTGAGTGCAAGTCTGTTCATTCATTTACATATTCAGTTCTAAAAAAGAAACTTCTAATTGTCTTTGAAATTGGTAGAAATGAAAGAAAAGTATGGGTGTTGGGTTTTTTTAAATGGCTTATTCAAAGGATTTATATTAAGATGATTTTTGTACCATGTATAGAATAGCTACAGAAGATTTAACTTGTAACTGCTTTCCTCCCCATCCACAGGTTGCTTGTATGAATAAGCAATAGTCAAGAGTAAGCAGCTAGGGCATATGTGAAGTTTAAGGTGAAGTTTGCATCGCTGAACTTCAGATATTTATTTTGGTGGTACAGGAAAGTATATAGCCTTGATAGACTGTGTATTTTTCCTTTGCTATAGACTTACATGGAAACTTTTCAGGACACAGCTTGCAAGTATTTTAATATTGATGCATGATGTGTGATGCTTTTCATCTATTGTCATAGACTTTCATTCTGATTATAGAGTTGGCTTTTAAAAGCTGTAGGGCAATTCATATCTTCATTGCACACATATGTAACAAGGTAATTGTATGTTTTATATTTTTGGTGTTGAGATCTTGATTCTTGGTAATTTATGGTAAGAGTATACAGCCTGTTTTAAATTTATTCATTATATAACAGTTTGGCCAATGGTTTCCCCATTGCTTGTTAGACAGTGAAGAAAGCATGTTTAAAATTATGCATCTAGGTCATCAAAAGACCATTTCACAGAAAAATTAATGTCTTTTAAAAGCATTTGTCTTTTCCAAAGTTAGCTCACTCTAGGATCTTCAAAGTATTTAAAGGAGTTGAGGCATCCAGGTTTGTAGTATCAGGGCTACAATGTCAAACACTGAAAATTTAATCAAGGGCCAAACTACAGTAATATGATTAAAAGTATAAGTTTAGCTATGTCTAAGGTCATTTAATGCAGTGGGTAGTTAGTGCACAGAAAATGCTGGACAGACTCTTTGAGCTTGGTAAGAGCAGTGGGGAAGTTGAGAATTAATAGCTGGCATTTTTGTTCTATTTCAAGGCATATGCTTTCTGTGTATGTAAGAACATGTGTGTGTACATGAACTTAAAGAAAATTGCAGTTCAGGAAGAAAAGAAAAGGCATGTTTTTCAGTTTTGTGGGTTTTGAACTTTTTGGTGTTCTGGAAAGTTTGAGTGAACTCATATGTTTCAAGAAATTTAGGTAATTGTGATGGGTTGACCCTGGCTGGACGCCAGGTGCCCACCAAAGCCGCTCTATCACTCCCCCTCCTCAGTTGGACAG
>JANZLQ010000037.1:17849462-17871407 GCA_026212715.1 Elanus axillaris | reverse complement strand
TCCCCCCCCCCCCCAGTCTTCAACTCAAAACCAAAAGGCTGCCAGCTTGTTTTTTCAGTATCTCCTTTCTATATATATTGGATTTCCATATTGTATACAAATATGCAAGATATTTTGCCTTTATGAATCATTTTACAGAGAAGAGGAAAGCTGGTTTAAGCTATTTTTGCCTGTTTTTTTTCAATAGTATCAAACAGTCATTTTTGTAGAACTCCTTTATTTTTAATTCAGCAGTTTTAATTATTTTCTATCCCAACCGTGCAATTAACAAATGCATAATCATTAAGTTGATTAACACATCTGAAGATTTAGCTGTATATCTAATGAGGAGGAATGATTATGTAGAACCTTTCAACCCTTGAAGAGTTCTGGCACTTAATAATTAACAGCAATATATGGACTTTTCAACAATACATTTAAATAATGCTGCAGTGAATGCGTTACTTTCCTTGTGCTATCAACTCAAAGGAATTTAGTGAAGCATAGAGACACAGTTTTTATTCAGACAAATCCTAGTGTTTACTTATACATTCACTATTTCTAGGTTGAGATTTTATGCTTTGCCTCGAAGAGGCTCAGTACTTGTAGACCTTGAGAAAAAGAAGTGTTGACATTAAGCTGCCTGATTCAGAGAGGTGCTGAAAGATGGAGCAGCCCTTAACAAAAGTTAAGTGGTTCTGGTGATCTGTTAAAATTACAGCAGTGTACTAGGGCAAAAACAGCTTCGCAGGTTGCCCAGAGTCCACGTGGGGTTGCACAGTGGGAATTCTTCCCCAGCATTGCTGTTTAAAGCCTTAGCCATGTGTTATCGGGATAGTTTCTCAACCAGAGTGTTCATGCCAAGGAAACTGCTGCCTTGATGGGTGCAGATTTATAACTGATAATTTTTTTAAAGTCAAAAACCACTGAGAATGCTTCAGCCGATGACTTTTGAGCAGGGAAGACTTCAGAAGCAATTCGTATGCTGCTTCCAAACTATAACTCTTTATAAGTCTTAGATGTGTTGGTCCCAAAACTGAACACAGCACTCCAGGTGCTGCTATGTCAGCACTGAGGAGAGGGAAATAGGAACATCCCTCACCATATTCCTCCTGATGTAGTGCAGTATTGGGGTTGAGTCTTTCCAGTTGTAATGTTTTCTTATGAATGGCATTGTGGGAGAAAGCTGACTTCTGGGTTTTTAGTCTCATTCACTTTGCTTATTAGGAAAGGTCCCAAATATTTTGGGGTTGTGTACTTCAGTTAACTGATCAGTAATGAAGGAACAAATTTGAATGGTTCTTTATTAGTGCACTTCTGCGTCTGCAAACTTATTTCAGCTAATAGGTTGTCAGTGTGTAATGAACCAAAGGAATTTTTTAATGCACATTCATGTTGCTGTTGTTTAAGTTGTTCTGTTAATGGAAGAATGTTATAAGAGCGAAAGACTTGGAAGTTAGTAGTCAGTCACAATACTTTTGGCCACAGAACCAGTCACAGAGATAGATGTGAGGAACAATAAGGAACAAGCAAGAGTATCTCGTAAAGAGTAAACAAGCATGCTTCTGATAAGATTTCTTCAAGAAAACATTTCAGACTGATGTAGGAAGGAGAAATTTATATTTTTTTCTAAAGTCAGTAATGTGCATATACTGTGTTACATTTTCTGAATTTAGATTGATTTACGTGATTGCAATGTAGATTTCAGCATACCGGAGAACATGTCATTATGAGCTTCTCAAATTAAACTTGTCATAGTAATAGTGTTGTTTATTTTGTAGAAAATCTCCAGTTCATGTAGTCTTTAAATGCACATTTACTAAATGTTTTGCAGTATCATAATGCTACATTATAGCTATTTTAGATACTATATAAATATGATTAAGAAAACAGAAATAAAAGCAGTTATTATCTAGAGCTAGTATGCCATTTAATACATTAAAAATAATCAATAATGGTTTACCTTTGACTTGAAAACATTAACTTTTATTTTTCTGTGTGGTAATTGTAAATCGCTTGATCAAATTTAGGCAGCAGATCAAATTAAGAAGCTGTATAATCTCTTCTTGAAAATTGATGCCACTCAGGTTGAAGTGAATCCCTTTGGTGAAACTCCAGAAGGGCAAGGTAAGAAATTGAAGGAAACAAATGAATGCATTATGATTCTTTATTTATGCAAACTATAAATTAAATTGCATAGAAGGCTGTAGCAGCAGCTTTGCATTAATTTCATTTTGTAATGTAATTTAAGCAACATTCATAAATATTCCCATGGCAGATTTTACATTTCAATACCTTTTGTTATTTCATCCAAATACTGGAAGTATTGGCTTCTACATGTTACGCTTGGTGAGAAACAGCAACATTTTCTGCTCCTCTGCTCTTTGTACAAAGTTGGATTTTTCTTGGTTTTGTTTTGGGGTTTGGGTTTTTTGTTGTGTTTTTTGTTTTGTTTTGGTTTTTTTGTTAATGCTGCTAGAGTTACTGAGATTATGTGGAAAGAAACTTGTTATTTTACGTTTGTAAACATATGGGTAAGTTAAAACTGTAAGTGCATGACTCTGCAACCTACTAGAGCACAAAGAGAAATTCCAGCTGGAACTGACACTTTGCTACGTCCTTTGGGAAGAAAAAAGGGTAATTGATCTGCTTCTACCATGAATACAGGGCTAAGAAGGTATAGGGTAAAAATAAGGAGCTAGGTTAGCTTTCACAACATTCTAGTAGTTGGTTTTCCAGCTGAAACCTTTCTTTCCATTTGTCATTTTTGTCCAACTGACTTGGAGAAAGGTGAAGAGGGGAGGAAGTAAAGGTGCCTGTGGTTTTTTGAAACAGAGCGGGGCTGATCCAGGTGGATCATAGTTACCCCCTCGCTGTTTCATTTGATGGCAGAGGATTTTTACCCGTGCATTCACTCCTAATGCCAGTATTTTACAATATTCATGCCCCTTCACTTTTTTATTTCTTGTCGTTGATTTAAACTGGTAAAGATGAGAAGCTGTGGAGCTCAGGGGGAGCTCGCTGAGACGTCAGTGTCAAAGGCTGCGCTTCACAACCACTAGCGACTTCTTAGTAGAGGTCCTACCTACAGTGTCCTTTTGCAATTTGAGAGAAGTCTGATGTTGGGAAGTGCTGGTGGGTGTTTCTTGAGTATTCTTTATCAATGTTTGTGAAGAATGACAATTCCAGCTTTTCACCAACTTTGTAAGGTATGCCTACAGATTAAAGTGGAAATTAGAAAATGGAAAGGGAAAGCTTTTACCCAATTTAACAGACATTAGGAATGTGGCTGCTTAATTGCTATTCTGGAAACTTTTGGAAAAAGATCACTGCTCCGTCAGTTAAGAACACAAGTTCCTCATAGGAGCCAGTACCAATTGAAAGAATTAGCATTTAAAAAATACTTTTTATGTGGCCATAGCTAGTTTGTAAAATAAACAGCTTTTCACTAAAAATCCATATTTTTGGCTCAGTTGGTCAGGAATTCATAAGCTGAACTGTGGCTAGAAACTACACAGTCTCTTCCAATTGCCCAACCTTGTTTTTCCCTTTTCATTAAAAAACCAAATGCAAAAGAGTTGGCAGAGAATTTTCCACAGCTTAAAAGGAAAATTCTGCTGGTAATCAACTCTGAAAATGTCTAAAAGATGTAAAACAAATCGTACCCCACAGTGTTTTATTAACACAGCTTAAATGATGGTGGTCTTTGTTATAAATTAGGCTCTGGGACACTGAAGTGCCCTGTTGTAAAGGGGCATTTTAAAAACAAATACAAAAAGGAGTATCTTGTCTATTAAAGTATATGAGGATAATTCAGAGACGATGATAAAAAAGATCAAATGTGGGTTGTTTTTTTTTTTTTTACATAATGAGCTGTTTTCAGGTTAAACTAATCTAGATGAACATATTTATGGCTTGAATGTATGAATTTTACTTTGATAGCAGACCTTTTCCGAATTCCTTCTTGTTGCGGGCAGGAGAGTTTAGTGTTGCTGCTACCAGAATCCTTTAGCTTTCTGGATAGAATTTACCACATAAGAATGATTTCCACCAAATTCTTTAACTCTTTTTATTTGAGAATCTTTTGCAGCACTGTGTGGTCAGATTTTCACATCATTTGAAGTACCATAGTAATGTGCACATTTAATCGATACTTTCTGCATTGTAAACCTCAATCAGCTTAATAAATAGAAGTCAAATTCTTAGCGGCTAACTCTAGCTCCATTGGTTATTATGCAGTTTGTGAAATGTGTATGGGGGGGGAAGAGAAACAAAAAGCCCTGCTGTTGACCAGTGTAGTTCTATTCTGGGCTGTATTTTAAATGGAAATAGACAATTTGCCTTCAGAACCCAGTAGCCTGTTGGTTTCCCCCCACCATTTAAATAGATCCATTGGCCTCATTAGACCCAGTTGAGAATGAGGCGAGAAGGACATTGTCATTTTGTGTTGCACAGTGAAGTTAAAAGCAGAACAATGAAATAGGTCCTTGTAAAATGAATGGTCTGGATTTTTCAAGTTCTAGCAATGTGCAACACATGACACTTTTGACCTTTGGAAAATGAATGGGACCTTTAAAATAGATGCAACAAAAACTGCTGAACTTCCCTGCAGATTAAGATGTTCACTTCAATACAAGTGCATTGGTATGTTTGTCTGCTGTGACTGACGTACTTATCAGGTTTATTTTGTGGGTTCAAGACCACTGATACTGTAAAAACAAAACTTCCTTCCTCAAAACTTGTTGAAATAATTTTTTTAGTACAGTAATTGACCAAGATACCTTAAGACTGCTGGGCAGTATGGAAGGTACCCAGTAGTCCTTTTGCTCAGTCAGATGTCAGGAACTGGGACATCTCTGACAACTGCCTTCTATTGGGCAGAGAAATGAGCTTTAGGTGAGCTCTTTGTGCCAGGACTAGGCTGTTGGGTATTCACACTTGCTGGTGCAAAACTAGCTCAGATGACTGATATAGGAGCACTTTACTATTCTGCCAAAATAACTTTTGGCAGAGCGAAGGACAGAATCCCCAGTTCAGTACCTACATCATCTCAGGCACGTGGTCCTGCAAGGAGGACCTTTCAGTATGTCTTGGAGTTAGTGGGTGGACACTGTAGACGTGTATAGACACTGAGAAGCACAGCGACAGCGCTGTCAGGTAACAGTAGGGGCGTCATTGAGGCGCTGAAGACATTGGGGTGCTTGGCTGGGTACCAGCAGAGGGGGAACTGGTAGGCAACTGGGGGCGGGTGAAGGAGAGGACAGTTAGGAGTGAGAGGAAACAAAGCTGGTGTCCTAAAAGATCCTAAAGAACCACAGTGGTACTAACTTTGCATCCTTGCTGGACTACTGTGAGGTGGCACTGTGGAAGAAAGGAACTGATTTGGATTAGTTACCAACTCAGCTTTCCTGGAATGGCTCTGCATATTTAGTGAGGAGGGCTTAACATGAGGGATGGTAGGAGTTTTTATGCTGTTTTCTCTGAGGTTTTTCCCCATGTGTTTTGCATCCAGGAGGCTGAGGAGCAGAAACAGAGTGGGTTTCAAGCTGTGAAAGCTGTCTTACTAGCAGACATATACAGAAGTCTTCCTGTGCTTATTTCTTTTTTTGCTAGCGGTTTCTCCATCTGAAATGTCTTGAAGAAGAATAAAGATAAAACAAATGGAAGAACATTTGAGTAGCTTAAGGCAGTTATTTCTAATGATAAAATATAACTCTCTGTATGAAGACCATTATTCCTGTCAAAGTAACGGTTAAGACGCATTTATTTCTTGCTGTGTTTTGTGTTTTTCACTTGTGTGAATTTCCATTAGAAAATACATTGCCATTTGTATTTCCTTTTGTTTAATTTTGTAGCAAATTCTTTGTTAACACTATTGGGTCAGAAGCCTGTAACTGCCAATTTCTTTGGGTTTTTTTTGTTTTGTTTGCTCTCAGTGTAAGCTGTTAAATTGGCAGATGGCAAAAAATCCTAAAATGCTAGCAAAACCAACAGAAGTACTCCATGAATATAAGTATTGGAGCTTTCTTTGATATTTGTTTAAAAGAAAAATTCATTTGTATAATCTATCATGCATGTAACAATGTGCTTTTGATGGTGAAAATGGTTTAATAAATATTAATAGGTGTTTTTCCTGTTACTTTGTACAGCATGGCCTTTGTTAAAGATGAATGTCCTGTAGAAATTAGATTCTGTTAATGTGACATTGAGGATGTTCATGTCTAAGGTAAACAGAGTTCTAAAACTACAGTTTTACTCTAGCTTTGAGTTGTTTTAGCAATTTAAGGAACTGAAAGCTTGAAGAAGAAAAATGGTACAGGTCTTGTTGAAAAAAGAATTAAAGCATCTGTAGTACAGTAGAAGTGTATTATGAACTTCAGACACTTCTCCTTTTGGCAGATTCCCACATAATGGTTGACCGGGTAAGATCTAGACTCTTCCAGGAGGTCTTTATTATACACCAGCACTCAGGAATAGTTTTCGGAAACTGCAATCACTGAAACAAAATTTGATCCTGTTTTAATTTAATCCTGTTTTAATTTAATCTGGTATTGGCTACAAATCAAATGTTTTTAAGAAAAAAACCCACAAAACCGCCAGCGACATCAGAAAACCAAAACAAGAAAACCCAATGCAAATCAGGACATACAACTGAGACTATCCTATTTGTGTAAATGTTTTGTTTGCTTTTTGCTTAGATACTTTCCCCCAAGTTAAGCAATTGTATATTTAAAAAAAAAAACAACAACCAAGAGAGGTATTTGTCCACCAAAAAGATTGTGTGATTAGTTATATTAATTGATGGGTATCTGTATCAAAGACTAAAAATTGTCTTAATTGTACTTGACTTCTAGTTGCAGAGGTGTGTACAATGTTCATGAGCACATGCACACATACAATGTATGTGTTTCAATGGCAATATGAATCAAAACGCAGCAGATTTTTCTGGATGCAGCATTTAAAGGCACTTAAATCTGACTGGTTTGCATTGAGATTAATTACACTTCAGTCAGTAATTATAATCTGGATATAGTACAAATCAAATTGCTTAAATAGTGAAATAGTAAGTATATAGTCTTACATTTACTTACACCATCTTAATTTAATGAGGTGTTTGCCTATGCAAACCCTTAGAAATGAGTCAGTATAACGGAAATGCATGTAGAGTGAACTGGTTACTGGTGGCTTTATGTGAATATTAGGTCTACTAGCTAGTCTTTCGTATCTATTATTTAATATAGTCAGGTTTAACTACTTAATTTGTTTTTACAACCATAGTGGATGTTGATGATGAGAAGTTTTGTATTTACTTTTCAAATTTTCATTCTTTAAAAGTAATCTTTTGATCGTTTTTAACATACACTGTTTTTTTCAGGTTGTTTTAATTCAAATCTTTAGTGAAATAATGTGTGTATAGCTAGTAACATTATAAACAAAAAATGTGGCTAAGGAGAGCATTTTGTATTGCTCAACTCTAAATAAGTGCATGTTAGCAAACATTGCTTTGGATTGCTAACCTGTTACTGGTTATATCTGTCATACATTCAAAATACTTGAAGTAGACACTCTTATGTAATTACTGCAGACCACCTGTCCAAATCATAAAAACTGCCTTCATAACTTAGGGGAACTTTGTTTAAAGCAAACACAGAAGATCATCCTGTGACAAGGGCACGTGACAGTGTAGCATGGAGATGCTTGCTGTACCTTTTCTTAATACAGGATTTAAGGAAAACTTGCCCATCTCTACTGGACTCAGTGCTAGAACTTCAGCTGATCATATGGTGGACGCAGCATCAGTCCCTAAGCAACCTTCTCCCCCTCCCTGCTGTAGTAGCTGTAATATTTCAGATTCCCTAACTGTAATCATTAAATGCCTATATGTTGGTTTTTTCCTTTAGTTGTTTGTTTTGATGCCAAGATAAACTTTGATGACAATGCAGAATTCAGGCAAAAAGAAATATTTGCCATGGATGACAAGTCTGAAAATGAGCCTATAGAGAACGAAGCTGCCAAATATGACTTAAAATACATAGGACTGGATGGAAATATCGCTTGCTTTGGTAAGAACAAATAAATCCAAAAGACATTTGAAGACAAATTCATACTTGTTCAGTGTATAGACTTTGTTTACATTCTGACATTGAATCTACCCTTCACTGTATTTCAGTCTATTTTGCTGAGGTTGTCTGTCCTTCCACAAGTTCTTGCAGGTATGAAACTAAAATTGTGTTGAAACTGTGATGAAGGCCACAGCAGACAGGCAGGGTACATGTGATATCAGAGAGAAGGCAGGCTAAGCGAGAAGTCTGTGGGGTTTCTACATTCTGAATTTTTAAGCTGATGCAATTGGTCTTTCCGGTAATTAAAACAAAACAAGAGAAGTCATCAGAATTTAGTCATTAACTTTAAAAAATAAGACTGTGTTACTTAAAAGACTCTGCAAAAGTATGTGTGTAAAAACATGATATTCCCATTTACAATTGAATATTGAACTCCATTTCCCTTTAAGGAAAGCTGCTAAAGAAGCTGCTTGGTTGTTAAAAGGAAAAAACCGGGTGGTTTAGTTTCTTGAAGCTTCTGTAGAACAGAAATTACTCTTGTGTTTAGAAATGATAGGTAAAGAAGTCACCTATCCTCTAAATTTTCATTTTGTACAAATTCTTTTAGCCAATATAAGTTTTTTTTATTGTGAATCTAATTGAATTAGGCATTTTATCTCAGCTTTATGAGAAAATATCCAGCATTTACTTTGCTCTAGATGTGTACTCTAACCACATATCTAAAAGATACTGATAATGTACTGCAGTTGATTCAGTAAGTGACAGTGAGATTTTAATCTCAACTTAAAACCAAAAAAAACCAAAAGAACCAAACCCCCCCAAAAACAAAAACCCATACAACAATTGGCAACACTACAGTATTTTTTTTAGTATTAGGTATCGCTGTTGAATTACAGTTGACACAGAAGCCTTACTTTGTCCAGCAGGAGCAACTTACCAGGGACAAATAAATCTCATCTACTTTTCCTAGCTTAGAGGGTGTTGGTGCCCATGGCAGTGCTTCTAGACCGGTGCAAATACAAAATAAAAGTTTCAGGAGCATTTGATATCTGTCCCCAAAATTTGGTTGTGTTTTACGGTAATACAGAGCATCATCTACTGCTATCAAAATGATAGGAGGGAAGCTTAAGGAGTTAATTTGTCCTTCACATCTCATGACGCAATCACTATTCCCAGAAGTCTCTCTCTCTCCCTGAAGTTTTTGCTTTTCCACAATTACTGTTCTGGTGCTCATGCATGCTTAAGGGAAGGTGCGCATCTAAGTCCTAAAATTGATTAGCAGTCATAAAGAAACCTAAATATTGGTGGGTGTGTGTGCATACCAGATTTTGAATTATTTGTTGCATTGGATATCCTCAGATAGGTACTGACCTATTTAGAAATAGCTATTTATGTAACATTTTGAGCCATGTTATGTGCTTGTGCTGATATGGTTTAAGCCTTTTCACAAACCTTATATACTTTTATGTGAAATATAACCACTTGATGTTTATGATTACAGTCAATGGAGCCGGACTTGCAATGGCAACATGTGATATAATATCCTTGAATGGTGGAAAGCCAGCCAACTTCTTGGATCTCGGTGGCGGAGTGAAAGAAGCACAAGTATATCAAGCGTTCAAGCTGCTCACTGCTGATCCAAAGGTAAAAAAGTTGGGTTGGGACCAGAAGCTTCCCATGCAGCAACACAGTTGTGTTGTTAGACTATGAATAGTATGCTAAAAATACAGATAATGTTGTGAACGCTGAGGATGAGTTACTAAAGGGGCAATCTGGGAGGAAAATTGTTTCACTGTGAACCACTGGACTGACTTTTCAGTTCCTGATCCACACTCAGGCTTGCTGGTCAGTCTTGAATGAGTACTTTCTCAAGGCAGTTCGACACAGTAATGCAGATCTGGTAATGCTGAGTACTGCAGTGCTGAACTTTGAACATCTGGCTCCTAAAGTAGAATTTTTGAGGAGATTTAGATACTTAAAATATCATTCCTAACAGTATAGTGCCACTGTAGAGTGAGAAGGAAAATTGGAATTAAGCAAATAGCTAATTCTAAAGGCTGTTTTGTACTCTTTTAAGCAAAAGGTTTCTAAAATATCTGATTCTGCACTGCAGGATAGTCTGTGTTTAATTCAAATTAACAGGCTCAAATCATAGCCTGGTGCTTCGTAACACTTCCTTCTGCAGATGGAGATACAGTTGCTCTTTTCTTTTTGAACAACAAGAGAAGACATTAGTCTGTGTGTATTGAGTAGAAGTTACTTCTAGAGATGCATATTAGCATGCTGAGG
Source organism: Elanus axillaris (assembly GCA_026212715.1). Classification (NCBI taxonomy): domain Eukaryota; kingdom Metazoa; phylum Chordata; class Aves; order Accipitriformes; family Accipitridae; genus Elanus; species Elanus axillaris. The sequence continues at coordinate 17,861,076 of JANZLQ010000037.1, read as the reverse complement.
TCATTGGTCCCCTTCGCAAACAGAAGTAGAATATCTACTGAGAGAATATTGATCAGACGTAGGCATTGGAGCAGTGCCACCTGACCATCCCTGCCAACATGGAGTTATGCTTTTGTATGTAGCCAGAACTTAAGTTGCTGTAGATTTTTTTTCTAATGAAAATCTGTCGAGGGGCTTTGATCATCTTTTCCATCTCCTGCACCTAAGCATCTCTGCTAAGTCCCAATTTCAACATTTTGCTTCTTTTTGTGGATCTGGCTTTATCTCTGTTATGTCTTTTTTTCTGCACTTCCATCCATTTTCCTCATGTTCATTGTGTCTGTGATACTAGCTCCTCTAAATGCCACCTTCCTGTGAAAATTGCATCCTTGTAATTGTATACCCTGCACAGCTGTAAGTGACAAAATGTTGTGACTTTTCAAATAGAGGTGGATATTGTTTGCAGCAATATTTCAAGGCAAAATTGGGAAGAAAATTTATAGTACAAAATAAGCACAGCTCAACCTCATACGGTAAGCTCTTTGCAGTTGTAACTCTGCTTGCATTTTTTTTAAGGCACATTGTACCTTGACAGCTCAACTGTACTACAGAGTCATCTGCAATATTTAAAACATTCTTCCTGGATCTTTTTGCACTCCCGTTGACCTGGGTCATGCTGACCTTTTGTTTGTAGAGGTCTAGGTTTATGTTCTTCCCAAGACCCACAGAACTGCTTGTCTCCTCCTGCTTAGTGATCTTAGAAGCTTCAAGTTATTAACATGCCTAAAAGAACACAGACCTGGAGAAGCAGAGAAGCAAGATACCTTGCCTGGTGCAGAAGGGAGGCAGGATGGGACTTGAGATTCATGCTAGAAAACCCAATAGTTTCCTTCATTTTCTGATGCTAGTAGACACTGTTGCGCTTGTCTTCGATTGTGTAAGTTTCAGCTATTCTCATGAGATTACACAAAGATGTATTTCCATGTGTTTGAGTTGTTCTGCAGTGAGTGCTTCGTATGTGTCGTGGTTTAACCCCAGCCAGCAACTAAACACCACGCAGCCGCTCACTCACTCCCCCCCCGCCCCCAGTGAGATGGGGGGGAAAATAGGGAAAAGAAAGAAAACTTGTGGGTTGAAATAAGAATAGTTTAATAGAACAGAAAAGAAGAAAGTAATAATGATAGTAATGACACTAATAAAATGACAACAGTAATAATAAAAGGATTGGAATGTACAAAAGATGCACAGTGCAATTGCTCACCACTCGCAGTTCGACACCCAGTTAGTCCCCCAGTGGCGATCCCACACCACCCAGTTATTTCCTGAACGTGACGTCCCATGGTATGGAATACCTCGTTGGACAGTTTGGGTCAGCTGCCCAGGCTGTGTCCCATGCCAGCTTCTTGTGCCCCTCCAGCTTTCTCGCTGGCTGGGCAGGAGAAGCTGAAAAACCCTTGACATAGTCTAAACATGACTTAGCAGCAACCAAAAACATCAGAGCGTTATCAGCATTCTTCTCATACTGACCTCAAAACATAGCACCATACCAGCTACTAGGAAGTCAATTAACTCTACCCCAGCTGAAACCAGGACAGTATGATGATCAAGGTTTGGCTGAAATGTAATTTAGTTCTGAAACTTGCTTTAGTGGTGGAGAAGCAGGTGCAGTAAAGTCTTAGCCACACAACTTAGCTGATGGCTATGCTTCTGTGGGCTACAGCACAAACAGCAGGTATTAATTTTGGTGATGAAACTTACAGAGTTTAAACAATTTTAAAACAAAAAGGCATTTCAGTAGCTCTCAGCTATATAACATCTGCATGCCCAACATTTGACTTGTAAATGTATTATTCTTCTATTATATATTCTGCTTATGTATTAGTGCTTAACACTAGCTGCTTACACCAGGGCAAGTGAAGCTATGCTAACTGAGACAGTGGGGCAAAGTAAAAGGTAGCATGGAAAGGATGTGAAATAGTCATTTATGCTTGTGTCTTTGTACAGCTGTAGCTCTGCCATTCCTGGCTTTGACTGGCTGAAGATGCAGAAGGCTTTAGCTTAAATGCAGCACAGCCCATCCCTCATTAATATGTTGCCTCCTCTCTTCCTTTTGAATGCCTTTTGTGATCTTTTCTCCATTCACAGGAACAATCACAGAACAGCTCCATTGCATTTCTCTTTTCCCTATTCTCTTTATTGCACTCCAGGAGAAATAGGGAGGATAACTGCTTAGAGCCTCACTAGACTCTGTTATTTGGTATGGTGCAGGGGAAAGAGGATGCTTCTGAAAGCTATCTGCTCCAGGGAATGCAGTCCATAGCAAACTTCGATGCACATATGTAAGTGACAGCGTTGTTGGCCACAGACGTGTTTTTATTGAGATTTAATGCTGCCACCTATTTTTCTGTTATTAACATTGTTCTTTTGAGCCTAGCCCTGCACATGACCAGTCATACCACAGCTCTTGAGAGGTTTGCCAGGTTTAAGCAAGCCACTTCTGAACTGTTTCTTATCTGCCCTTTCAATTTGACTGATCTTGTCTTTATTTTATGTCACCGTGACCATCAGCAATACTGTTTCAGTTCCACATGACATCAGGTGAAAACCTTCTCTTAATGGTAGCTGATGAAGAATATGTATGAGATTGGATTAGGATTAGGGAAGATATGCTGGCATCCCGGTACATAATAGGAGACTGTAGCAGCCCTGGCAGTTTTATCAGCCTAACATCAAAGACCTTGTTTTTCTTACTGCTCTGAAGTTGAATATTAGTATCTAGCTATTAAAAAAATAAACATTTCATGGTTTATCTCATTCTGTTCAGAAAAGATAGTAAATGTCTGTTACTTACGCTCCTGATCCACCATGTCCATTAGCTCACTAATATACAGTAAGATAATTGAATGAATATTCTCTTTGTACTGATAGTAGGCTTTCAGTCCCAAGAGTCATTGTGGCTAATGCAGCATTCACAGTTTGTATCTGGTCAGTAATTTCCCTGTCACCTTTAACCAGATTCCCACCTTGTTTGAGAAGATAAAAATTTGCTCTTGGGAACTTGAGGGGCAGTTAATTGTTGTAAATGTCTCTAAACAACATTGAGCCTCTGAGGAAGACTAAACAAACGTCTGCAGGGCTGTAATATGGAGAAGCACCATCTTTTAGTTGCGCTGAAATGTGTCACTGGCAGTGTTAAGGACGTTGAAAGAGAAGTAGTATTCCAAGAGGAAATGTTCAACTGCACCTTGAAATAGATCTCTTTCTCTCTCTTTAGTTGTCTTTAAAACATCTATTTTGTATTAAAGCAAAAAAAATACAGGTATGCCAATATTTGATTTAGTGAAGCTGGGCATACTGTTCTTGAGAAAAATTAAGATCTTGGCTGGTTTGCTGCTGGTTTAATCCGGCTGTTGTCAGTGTCTATAGTTCTTAAAAAAAAAAAAAAAAAAAAAATCCAAACAAAAAAACCCCACAACAGGTCACCCACTGGCATTTGGATGAAAATGCTGTCTCTGGAGTCAGTGACCCTTTTATACTCTGCTGGTCTTGTTTGCAGTCTGCCATATCTGATACTTCCTAGGTCAGACAGGTCATTGCAATGGTTCTGAATTCCTTTCTTTTACTATCTAAATTCCAGACTTTTTATTTTTTCCTCCTTGCTGCATGTCTGTTTCTATGAGTTTGTGCTGTGCGTCTGCCTTGACAGAAAATGAACCATCTTCCTTCTTTTCAAGTAGTAACGGGAAAAGGAAGATGTCTTGATCTGGGTGTTCAAGCTGCTGGGAGGCACTGCGGGAGCTTCATTGCTCCTCTTTGTCCCACAATCAAGTAGAAGAGATTGTTTCCTTTGGTATTTCAGGCGTTCTGAGTGATGCCTGGCTCTCCCCTGCATGTATGAAATGCTGTTTCAGTCATCCTCACCGAAGTCCTCATCCTTGAGTACTTTCACATCCTTACCAAACTCAACAAGTGCTCGTTTTTATTCATGCTGAAGACATGGACTGTTATATTTACCATTTAATGACTGTTTCTAGGATTCAACAAGGTTTTGGAAAGGCTAAAGCTGAAAAAAGGTCTTGTCAATAAATCTGCTCTCAGGGATGCTGGAGCTTGGTTGCCATCTCTGCCCTCTGCTTTGGCCTGGAGTCATCCCACATATCTGACACTCCTAAATTCCTGCGGGTTCTTCTATCAGCTTTTTTATACACATTGCAGAGTCAACGTCAAGTTTCAGATGGTGGGCTGGCTGAATTGAGTTTTTGAAGACCCTAGTGAGTATGAAAGCCCATAACAACTAGGCTCTTGGTGATACGTATTTAGTGACTACAATTAGGCGAAGGCCAGAAGCACCTTCACCTACAACCTGAAGCAAGTCACATCCTTTACCGTCTTCTCCCATGCAGTCTTGACAGAATAAAAATAATACTGTGTGGGTTACTGGTGTAGGAGAGTTGCCTGTTAATGCTGACATAAGTGGTACGTGTGGTTGAGATGTGACCCAGATGTAGGACTTCGTAGTCTTTCCTCAGTCTTTTGGCTATACACCATCCCTTTTCTTTGTGGTCCTGTCTCCCTGTTTAGCTCCTGTTAAGGAGCTAAAATACTGAAATATGAGTAAAGCAAACTAAGCTGTAAGGAGGTTTGTTTTACCATTGGCTGGCTCTAGTCCTGAACTTAACGATTGACTCCTATTAGAAAGTATCACTGAAATACAGGCAGTTAAAGGCCAAAATTGTTTGTTGTTCTTGTTCTCCTTTTCCTGTTAAAGCTACTTTGACAACCTGTTTTGAAGCCTGTCATTGATGATACGACTAAAGACTTATCAAATCAATTGATGTTAACAAGTGTTTGCTTGTCATTTAAGCAAAATACTATTGACAGATTGACAAACACTTCTCTGGAAAAAATACTCCTTATTGACAGCTGGTAACTTATACCCAGGGAATAATTAATATCAAACACACACCATACTTAATTTGGGGGGGTTTCCCTTTAACTGTTCTTTAGTCCAAATTCAGATTATTGTTTTATTAACATGGAAGAGGCATTCTTATTCCTGACACTTTGCTTCACCTGTTTGCTTATGTCAGATGCATCTCTCTGTCCACCTCAGTGGCAGGAAAAGTAATGGCACTGATGTGTCTTGCCATTAAGTTGCGTGTGAAGCAGAGGTCTTGGGGCTCTTATTTTCCAGGCATCTGAGAGAGTGAACAGAATTCTGAAAGAGGGTATCATTAGATCATAATTTTGAAATTCACTTATTTTCCACCTGTGCTTGGTGTGAAAGTAATACCGTTTATCCATCCTTATTAAGTAAGACATTTTTATCGCCAGTTTATCCTTTTGGCTTGAGGGATTTTTAGTATTAGTTTTCTTAACACTGCAGTCTGTTACGTGGCAACAGAAGGGATAGCATTTTACTAAGAGGAAAGATTTAGGATACTATTTTCTCAGATTTCAGAAATAAAAATAAGGTTGCCTTGTATAATTTATTTGGTCTGTTTTGGTTGAATTCAGAATTGGGTGAGCTAGTTCAGTGGAGACAATTCAGAAATTTGGAGTGTAGTAACTGTATTAGTGTGTTACTGAACTGATTGCTCTCACCCTGCAACTTTAAACAAGGACCCGCTCCTAGTTTAAGGGGGAAAAGGCTCTTTTGGGTAAGGTTTCTGACTAGGCTTGACAACACAGCTGAGGGTTTTGTCCTGGAAGTCATGCAAAAATCTGTCTTATTCAACGAGTCTGTGCCTACTGTTTGACTGTTGGGTTACAAGCCTGAGCCAAAAAGTGGGTTTGGCAGATAAGCTTCTTCTGTTCCCAACCAATTATTCCCTGCATCCTGCCCACTGAGGCATCGTTTCAAACAGTCAGGGAGAAAAGAGAATGGAAGAAGAAGAGGGGAATGTTGTCACATGGCATTCTTGATCCAGGATTGGGCACTGAGACTTTATAATATCACATCAAATAAAAATAATGTCAGCAGCCAAGTTGTGCGTGCAGGCAGTTTGTGCAGCTATTTAATGTGGTCTGCAGAATGGCTGTTGCAGTATTAGTTATGCCAGTCAGTCAAGGCTGTCAAGTCTGTCTTGACTAAGAGGAAGAGAACATCAAAAGCAACATCCAGAAACAAAGAACCAACTTGTTTGATTTTCTTCTAGGGCTGCCTTTGCCTACTGATGAGAATTTTATTTGAAATTTATTATTGCTGTTAGTCCTGGAAGTTTTGTGGGGGGTGGGAGGAGGATGCTTTGGAGAGTGGGAAAGGGACTATTAAACTTTAAAAGTCATAAATAAAAAATAGTGTGGGGTGGTTTTAAAAATACAAAAATTAAAATGACCACACCTGCTGTGATAGTGAGCCTTATCCTAGGTAGAGCATAGGCTAGTTGTGAATAGTTTGTCATGCATTTTCTGCATTTAACTGACTAATTGTCAGTAGTGGATTTTTCAGTGTATTACATTATTATTGTAATAATGTGAAACCATAAATCAGTAGGATCAGATAACCTTCTCTATCACAAATGCAGCCTATGTCAGAGTGTGTATAATGTTGAAGAAAAAAATGAAATGTAAATAGCATTCAGTTATGGACATATAATAGAGTGTTAGCACTGGATTTGTTTGAATTGTGAGATTGCATGTCATTTCAGATAATGCAGAGGAGCCCTATTTTTACATAGTCATTAGAAATCTTTTTACTTTCTCATTCAAATATCATGTACCCTTTACACACTTCATTACCCAGCTCTTCTTTACACAGCAAGAAAAGTCTTTATGCCTTGTGTGTTTTTCTGATTCGCACAAGAGGGTGAAGCATCATATGCTGTTTTGAGTACTCTAGAAGCTGTAGCTGAAAAGTTACTCTAGTGAAAAATACCCATGTTACAGTATACTGTTCCGCCAGTGCTAACTACTAGTGTAGTGTTCACACCTCTGCATAGCCCTTAATTGCTCCAGCTGGGTATCTGAAAATGGTGGCACTTGAATTTAGTGGATGCTTTTGAAAGTTCAGGCTTTGACTGCTCTGTTTTTCCCTCTCTGTGTGAATTGTGGGTTATAATACTCCATAGATACCATAGATGACTGCTCTCAACACTGATCAAAAATTATAAAGTCTGTTAAAGAAATTAAGTGCTACAGAAATAATAAAAGTTATATTCCTTTACTGCTTATTACATAGCCCTATCCTACTGGCAGTTTTGTACTCAGCATTGTTTTTGTAGAACTGGTAGAACTGAAATAGGAATTTTTAAAAAAGAAAGTCATAATAAAAGTGTTGGGTTTGTGTTGCAATTTTGACATTTATGTAAGGTGATGTCTAATCAGTCATTGAAGTATACCACATTGTTTTTGGAAGCTGTATCTTACTATGTCATCTTAATATTGTCTCCTAATAACATTTAGAGAGCCCCTTTTGCCTTGGGGGAATGTGAACACATAGGGAGAGACCATCCTTTTCTCTTATTTAAAATATACAAAAGACTCAAGGGTTGAAAGAGGAACCAGACACAGAAAGGTGAAGGAAACCTTCCGTTAACCTGGGTAATCTGCCCAGTGCTGCAGATCAATCTCTGCCTCGGTAAGGCAAGAAGTAGTAAGGTTTAAATGCAGCAAAGAAATTTAGGTTAGCTGGTCTGAAACTTGTCCAGCAGAAAAGGTAGTTGAGTCCTACAGCAGTTTATTTTAGGAACTTAGAGGCTATCTAGCACTGCAAGTTTTTAAGAACTAGCTAAACAAAAATTTATCCAGAGTGTTTCCAGAAGAGTTGATCCTGCCTTGGGGCCAAAGAATGCACTGGAGATTTCTTTTCCTCTTTCAGAGAACAGCCCTAAACCTAAAGCTGTGATTAGTAATTTTATATGGGCAATAATGCCTTGGTTTTGCAAGCTTGTTGAAGTTTAAGATTGCTATCATAGGATGACAGTTTGTAGAGGTAGAAAAGACCTATTAGAGCACAGAAACGTCTTGTAAAGCTGGGAAAAGTTGACAAAGGCGTATTGTATATTCTGCCTGAGAAATCTGTACAAATACCTTGCCTTTAACCAAGGCTATCGGAGCAGCTCATAGTTCTTTCATAGATACTGTAGGATTTGAGTTATAGGATTAATTTAGGAGTTTCCCCACATTTTTATTAGTGCTGCATGGGTGAGAAAATACAGAACTTTAACAAGGATTTCTTCTAATGTGTCTTTGCAGTTTTGCAGGAATTAATGTGAAATGACTAGTCATCTTTTAAAGCACTTAAAGTATTGAAAAGGCATTCTTTCATTTCACTGAAGCATTTTTAGAGACTGATAGCGTACTGCCAATATTTATGAAAATGTGAGGACAATTATGCATTTAAAATACATAATTGAATTGTCTTGATTTATAATCAAGAGTAATGTATTTTTCAAGAGCATGTGTAGTATTGAGTCCTAAGTAATTGATATGTAAATATACTTTAATATGAATCTGCCATTATTTATAGGCACTGACAAATTGAATGCCTCTTGGCATTTTAAAGTTGGCCATAATGAATCTTAAAAACTGGCTATGAAATAAACTTACTAAGCAAGAGGGAAACTTGCAGAGATTTTGTAATTGCCCTCCTTTGTGGCAGAGTAAGGAAAACCCACATATTTTTCCTTAGAAGGTAAATGCTGAAAAATTTGTGGAAGAACAAGAATAAAAATTGAGCTGTTTTGTTTGGATAGAATTTGCAATGTTTGTGTGCCAATTACCCTCTCTGTAGTGGTATCCCTTCTAAAATAGGGGCAGAAGAGCAGGCATTTCCATTTCCTTGGAAGACAGTCTGCCTCACCCACATGAGATAGCTGATGTGTAGTTGTGGCTTGTTGCATTCTCCTGCTTGTTTGGAGGTACAATTGGTTAATGACCAAAGTGATAAAGGATTTTTTTTATTGGCTTCTTCGTTCATTAGTGCTTGGGACTAGAGAACCTGGACTTTTCTGAGGAATCCACTGATGAGCCCGTATAGCTGATCCTGCGGTGGGAAGTGTTTAGGAGAAGTCCATGGTAATGGTTATGGGACAGTACATGTTTCTTGTAATGTGGTATCACCGTCTCACTCCAAACCACAGCCTAAAATGAAGGGCAGTAGACACAGACAGTAAGTCTCCATCTTGAAAAGCTTGCCAGCATCACCTCGAACTGCCGAATGCCTGATGGTGTATCCAGTATGTGCAATATAACGTGCAGTTATGTTTGTGTGTCTTAGTATTGCCTAGTAAAAGGAAATGCCATGCCTAATACATCAGAAAAGTGTTTAATCCTTTACTGTACTTTACAAATTGATTAAATTTTGAAAATTTATATGACTCATTTCACAATTAGTGAGGATAAAAGGAAAGATATTTTAGGAATCTCATTTTGGTAATTCATCTCGGTGAGATGAATAATCTATTATGAATCTATTTATAGATCATCTACCTAGCATACTTACAGGAGAATGAAAGACAAATCATTTGGTAATATAGGTAGGAAATAGTATATTAAAAGAAAAGTTATAGGTGTCCTTAAACTCCTCTGTAGAGAAAATCACATTTTAATACTCATTATTTTTAAGTGGTTTGAGGTGTTACGGCTGTATAGGAAAGTGCCTGTTCTTTCCATCAAAATGAAGAAATTTAATCACCTTACCTCCATCTGTTTCTGACAGAAACAGGCCTAGATGATGAACTGTTTATTTCAAGCAGGTGCTTTTAGCCATTTGTACTGGGTAAGACGCACTCTTCTTCTGACAATGAAATGAATATCAACTGTTTTTACTTATAATTTCAGAAGCACCCTTGATGGATGGAGTGCAGTTAGATAGAGCATAGGTTAGTTGAAGAATATGACTGAATTTTGCAGAAAAAAAACAAACAAACAAAAAACCCAACTGGTAAAACATGACAAAATTAATGAGCATTTTCCTATCATAAAATTATCTTTTAAAGAAGAATAAAGGGCCTGATCTTGCTAAGAGTTTTAGTGTAAAGATATGCCTATACTTAAAAAAAAAAGATCCGGGGGTGGAATTTGAAGCATTTTTTTAAAATGAGCTTTTTTTATCTAATATGAAAAAGTTCGGTGTCAGGTTCAGTGATGTGCATATTGGAGAAGAGGAGAGAGCGGCATGGAAAAATACACGTTGCACTTGTCTCTGCTGTGACACTTGTGCTCAGGTTTGCATCCTAATATAGGAAATAATTATGATAGGTGATCTTGTTCTAACCTATTATTATTAATCCCATATGCCATCTGAAATGACTGGCACAGTGATGTGATCAAGAATAATATGTGGGTCTGGCAAATATGTAGCTATTAAATTCATTGGCATCTTTTTAAGAAAAAGATCTGTTAGAACATCCACCCATTTCTGTGGAAATGGCATTTTGAGGTGCCATTGAGATGCCAAAATATCTTCTGATATTTCCTATATTCCACTGTAGATGCCTCTTGGGTTTTTTTTTTTTCTTTCAGTTTTGGTTTTTGGGTTTTTTTTTAATGTTGAGGTAGAGAATGTATTTTTTCTAAAGTATGTGAACTTTGGTTTTGGAGCAAGGTATACTCTATCTGTCCAGTAAGAGGAATGTATTTAATTTATATTTGAATAAGAAAAATATTCCTTGGCCTGCGTTCATCCATTCATTTGCATAGCTGAGCATAGGATGAGGAAAAAGCTTTGGAAGAGACAAAAATTATTTGAAATACAGTGTAATGAAAGTGGGAAAATCTATTTCTTTTCCTTGAATCTCTGTTTTGTTTCAGGTAGGACTGAATTATTTCACAACTTCATTATTCATGCTCCAATTCAACACGATATTCAAACCTGTTTCAAGTTTTAATATTTTATTATCTATTATTCTGAGTGGATGGGTAGAGCTGAAATAAATGAGCCTATTCACTTTTTAAGCTTGTCGTGTGCTTAAGTACTTGGCAAATCAAGTCCACATCTACCACAAATGAGTAGTTCTTACTCTTGTTGCCAGAGGTTTTGTTTCATCTTCTAATAGAAAAACTACCCTATTATAGGAAGACGAAAATTAGTCCTAGTTCTCAAAAGGTGTTGTCTGTGCTTTACCTTTTAATATTTTGTTGTACTAGGCAGTCTCTAAAATCAGGTGTTTTCTTTAGAATAATGTGAAAAGTGAAGAGCTTATCTCTTTTACTGCTCATACTTTTGATAGCAATCTGCAGAAAATACAAGTTGTTCCATTTCCCAGTGCCCAATTCTTTTATGTATGTAGTCTGGGAAGGGTGGAGGAATAGGAGGAATATTCCAAACAGACTCTGTGGGCATCTAACCACGTTTCCTTCAGTTGCAAAGGAGTTCAACTGATTTAGATGGCTCAAATATTCATGTTACTAACTGTGACTGGGGAATAGTGGTGCATAGAGTCTGTGTAAAGCAGCATGAAGGTGTAAAGGATTAGGTCTACAGAAAGAACCACTTCAATCAAAAGCCAGGCAAAACTTGGGGACTGTCTCGGCAAATGTATTGGATTTTGCAGTTATCACAGTGTTATCTTCACACACCAAACTTGAACTATCCTTGAGAAAAAACACATTATTATGTGCTGTTTATATCAGGTACAGTGAACACATCTCATTCACTTGATCTTTCAGTGACTTTGGCTTGAATTGAATG
>JANZLQ010000037.1:17833037-17849344 GCA_026212715.1 Elanus axillaris | reverse complement strand
CCCCCCCCCCCCCCCCGCTACCAAAACCTTGCCACAGAAACCCAATACACCACATTTGTTTGGTTTGCACTCCCAAACACCGTAGCAGATTCTGGCTTAACTCTGGTTAATAGAAAGCAGGAAATTTTTGCTCCCACGTATTTCCCCTCCTTTCGTAACAACTCAGAGGATGTTAACTGCTCTGTCCCCTTTAGTCAACAGAATCATTTGCTATGTGGGTACCTTCTAAAGCAGCAGAGGGGAAGGTAATCCTAAACACCAATTTTTAAGAAACGCATTCCCTCTCCATTATGAAAATGACAATATGGATTCCTTTCTAAAACATGGACATAAGGTCTAGTGAAAACTGAAATTAATAATTCAACCTTCTGCCAACATGGACTGATTCATTCCTACAAATCTATAAGCAAAATTAGATACTTTTTTTTTTTTTTAAATTGGGTAAAGTGTATTTACAAATCAGCCAGATAAAGTTATGTACCTCATTCTGATGCTGGTGCTTCTCATTGAATTACAGGGCAGTTGCCTCTGGTGCTGAATGTCCAAGGAAGTGATTGCACATGGGAGAAGGCAGCAGATAGCCATGGGGGCTAGAAGCTACAAACTGGGCTACTGCTGTCTTCTGGCATAGGCTACAAAGCTGGGATCCTATATAGGCTCTGCTTGTCAAGAGAAAAGTGGGTCCCAGCTCCCAAGCATTTTCCTGTGTCTCTACTGTAAAGCAGCATAGAAATAGTAAGCTATTTTTTGCAATGGTAGTACCTAAATGATAATAAAAACTGTCACTTTAACTGAAGGGTTTTAATTGAAAATCTGAGATTTTTTTTAATGGGAAGTTTTGATTTTTCTTTGGGTTGGTGGAAGACCACGCATTTCTTCAAGGGGAGAGGACTGACTTAATGAAAAAAGCTGAAAACTTAGGTTTTAATCAATTTTTTTTTTTAATGGAAAAACATTCAACCGTTTTGAGCCAACTGGCTTTGAAAATTCCAGCTAAAAGAAAATAAGTGCCTGTGTGTGGAAATACCGGTGGATAATGTCTGACCAATAGATTTTGCTGAAATTTCCAAAATTATTCAGAGGTTTTCAGCAGGAAAAAAGCAAAATTTTTCAAGATTATTTTCAAGCAATTAGAGGAGTTGATCAAGAATCAGGTAGCCTTACTCATTGCAAATTCTTATATAATTTTTTCTGTTTGGCAGGGTGGAGCAAGTATTGTACTATTTCAGATATTCCTAATGAATAATAAAAAAATATTTCACTGCTTATACAACATTTTCACCTTGAATGTTCTGCTGTGGCTTAGTAATATCTTTTTCTATTCTTTTTCACTTACATACATATTTTACTCATCAAACAAGTAAGGGGAAAAGAGAGCTAGGGTTTTCTTCTTAATTTTATATATGCTGTTTGCTATAGTGAAGTGTAAATGGCAATTTGTATGTGTGAGTATCTGCGTATGTATACGTGATTGCTGCTCTTACGCAAGTTGTGTGCACATTTGCACAACCTTTTTTTTTATGCAGTGTTGCATGTTGCAGTACTTCAGAAACCATTTCTAATTATTTAAGGGTAAGCCTGAGCAACCAAAAGAGCTGCAGGGCACCAGATGTGCATCCCCCGCGAGCGCAGGGGAGAAGGAGCGCTCTGCTGCTGCCAGCAGGCTGCTTAATGCAGAGGAGCAGCCGGCTGTAGTTGTCATGGCAGAGCATGGTCTTCCTCTGACCACCAACCTCTGAAGTGCCTCAGGGTAAGCAACAGAGCAAGCCTGCCACCAGTGCCATAAAATTGCATTTCTGAGCGGATGGTATTTGGGCTGGCCATGTAAGACAGAATTCACTTCACCAGAAAAGGGAATGAAATCTCTGTTGTGCCAGCTTGGCCAGATTGGGCTGTATTTACAGACAGGCTCTAGCTGAGAAGGTTGTTAAACAAAAGTTAGCATAAAACTCTGTCCTTTGACAGAGTAATGCCAACTTTGTGATTAAAGCAGAAGCCTTCGTGTAAACTATGGATGGCTCTTGTGCATTAATAGTGGAATTAATAGTGATAATAGGGGAAAAGAGTAAAAGCATCTCATTAAGAAAATAGATTACATGCATGCTTATGTGGTATAGACAAGATTAAAACTTTAAAATGCTGAGGATCTCTTTTTTCTTAACTAAATCTCGATTAAGTCAACCTCCCAGAATACTGTTAGAGGCCTGTAAATGGCAAAAAAAAAAAAAAAAAGAAGAATCGATTATTGGGTAGAAATGAATGAATGTGCAGAGTCAATATTTTATAGTAGGTGGTGAAAGTTGAACGCCTGATGCCCAGCAAATCATTTGATTTAAAGGTTTGGGACTGCAATGCTTGACTTCTCATTGAAGAAATATAAGAGAGCAAATTACTATTTGCAGGAAAGTCACAGGAACCTTATCAGAATTGTTTAGTTCCTGCTGCTCCCTGGAGGTTTTCCTCTTTAACCATTGATTATGTGCTCTCTGAATTGTGAAGGATTTGCCTTTAATCAAAACTTCCATGGCACCACACACAGTTGTTTTGGGTTTTTTTGTGTGCATTACTTAGAGAGAATCTCAAATACATGTTTTTTTCACTTAGTCGTACAAATTGTGGAAGTAATTGAACTGAAAAGATAAAATAAAAGCAATTTAAGCAAAGATGGTGCCTGCATTTCAGCAACATTTGCTTCACTCCCTTAATAATGCTAAAAGTCTGTTGATCTTCAGTAGGAAAAGCAGATGGGTTCAGCTTTGCCCCCTGCCAGTGGAACAGATTCCACCTTACTGAGCACTGCAGTTTTTGGCTTTTTATCAAAGAACTTCCTTCCTCCACTTATACTATCAGAGGTCAGCTCTCATTCCCTTCGGCCAAAGAATCAGGTCTGTGGCAGTGTATCAAAGACAGTACTCCATGGCTGCACCCTCCTTCTCTCCATTTGCACCCACGCTCATCTGACACCTCAGTGAAAAAGCTCAATGAGCTACACTGGCAGAAGACTAAACCTGTAGGAACAGAAATAAATTGGTTCTCTGACCTGGCTCGTTACTAGGTCAGATGAGTAGTGCCTGGAGAACAGTGCTGGTCTAGATAAGCTTCAGTCCTTCACGCCTGCCATTGGTCCCTTGATCACACATATTCTGGTCATATGTTGTTCGGCATAATCTTCTCCAAAAGGAATCTGGTCCATTAAGGAAAATTAATTATTTGATATTGTTGATGGAGGTGCTGATTTATATATAAAAATCATCTAGTGTTAAGCTGCCCAGCAAAAATAATAAAATAAAATAATAAAAAAAAAATTACACAGCCATTGCTGGCCTATGACTAGATTTGAGCAGGTTTCTAGAACAGGTTTCCTTTCTTCATTTCATAAATTACCGGTAGTCTGTGTACTGAGAGTTTTGACTCAGATCCAAGAAAAAAAATGAATTTTGTGTGTGTGAATATATTTACATATTTAATGTCCTAAAAAAATAAAATAGAATTAAGCATTAAATCTAAAGAGATTTTCTGCAGTTCACTTTGATTAGTGATCAAATGTGCTGTACTCTTCCACCCGTTGTTTGACACCTGACAATATTTCATTTGTTAGTCTTGCTGAGTTCAGTGTGTTTTACCATAGGGCACTCCATAGTGCTCACAATCAAGAGCTAGTCACCAAACTTGTGTTATTGATAGTTTAGCTTTTAAAAACAAAGGAGCAACTTTAACCCAAATTTGATTGCAATAGAAACTAATATTAGTGGCATGCTGGTATAGGTGCTGCTGTTCTGTATGGTGAGAGGTCTCCTCTTTGTATTAAGTTGAACGCCACCAATATGAGATGGTCCCAGCAACCCAAGAAAAGCAACTCCGCTATTGAATTCTCAGGTGCAGCATCTTGCCATATAAATCAAACCTTGTCTAATTGTAGTGCCAACTTATTGGTCAAAATCTTAGCCCTGGTGTTGAATTTAATTACACAGTAGGTAAAGAGCATGAAGTACTTTCATGTTATTTAGGAAATCATGGTCATGACTACTAAATAGGTTGTATTATTCCCTGAACTTGGTACAGGGCTAATTGTTTATCACTCACAAAGTAAGTCCCTGATTTTCCCACTTCTTACAGTCAGTGGTGCTGTAAGACCCCAAGAGAAGTCACAGAACTACCCTCAACAGAGGAAGATGATATTCATCAGAAATAAAATTGCTGTAAAGGTGGGGTTTTTTCCTCTCTTAAGAGAAGAGAAGGAAAACTTCTTAGTCAAAATGACTTTATTATCTCAGTTCCTTCTCTGTTTTTGATGTACTTTTATCAGCTGATTGGCTCCAAAATAAAATGCCTGAAATGAATTACTGGAATATAAAAGAAAATACTCTTTTGGTCTGTTCTTCTTTCCCCAGCTGCATTTTAAATATAAATGCAATTTTTTGGTTACTTTGGGGAATTGTATTTGCAGAAAGTGGGAAGCTGTTTTGGAAGTCCAAGTATTCCACTCCCTTTGAACACTGGGGAAGAGGGGTTGGTTGGGTTTTTTTTTAAAAAGCATTTGTCAGGACAGAACAGCTCTAGAGGCTTTAAGTAAAGCACTGATTGCCCTGTCAGTCAGGGTGCTGAGGAACTGGGAACTTCACAGATTGATGCTTGACAGAATAATTAGAAAACTGTCACTTGAAGTAACCACTCTGGTGTTCCCTAAAGAAATGTGCCCGTGCCAAATGTGTGCTGTCCACATCTAGAGGTTAAATGTTCAGTAAGACAAAACATAGCATGTCACCAGACAAAATTACTTCCAACATACTGTGGAAGTGATGCTCCTCAAGCCCCTAAACAGTGACTACACAGTTTATTGAGCTTACCTGCTTTGATCTTGCTCATGTATTCAAGAGCTTTTCAGCCCTGAACTAGGGGGTTTAACTTAGTAATGCACTGAGGCATTATCAAACATTTTAGATAGCAGAGGGTCTTGAAGGATTTGAGGCAAAAGTGCTTAAAGCTGTAACGAAGTTTTCCAATTCTGGAAAGATTTTACAGCAGTCCTCCAAGTGGTTTTGAGTACCTTTCACTAAAGTAAATGAAGATAGGTAGTGTCACGTGCTTCTTTCTTAATCCTTAGCCTGTAAGGAAACCTGAATGCATTTTTCTGGTTTGGGTTGTTTTGGAAACTGTTCTGAGGAATGCAGAACAGGGGCTGTGACATCTGTGTGCTTTGATTTTTCATTCATGTTAGTGTGTCCTGGTTTTCAGCTGGGATAGAGTTAAGTGAATTCCTAGTAGCTGGTACAGTGCTGTGTTTTGAGGTCAGTATGAGAAGAATGCTGATAACACTCTGATGTTTTCGGTTGCTGCTAAGTCATGTTTAGACTAAGTCAAGGGTTTTTCAGCTTCTCCTGCCCAGCCAGCGAGAAGGCTGGAGGGGCACAAGAAGTTGGCATGGGACACAGCCTGGGCAGCTGACCCAAACTGGCCAACGAGGTATTCCATACCACGGGACGTCACACCTAGTATATAAACTGGGGGGAGTGGTGGTGGGGGATCGCTGCTCGGGGACTAACTGGGTGTCGAACGGCGGGGTGGTGGGCAATTGCATCATTTGTACATTCCAATCCTTCAATTATTACTGTTATCATTTCATTAGTGTTATCATTATTACTTTCTTCTTTTCTGTTCTATTAAACTATTCTTATTTCAACCCACAAGTTTTACTTCTTTTCCCAATTTTCTCCCCCATCCCACAGAGCAGGGGGGGACACGACATGAGTGAGTGGCTGTGTGGTGTTTAGTTGCTGGCTGGGGTTAAACCATGACATAGTGCTACATCTGGGGGGGGGGGGCTGGCATATCAGAGAAATTAGATTTGTTCTGGGAAAGGTTGCTATTAGTTTGTTGGAATCAGTTCTGGAATCTCAAGCTGGAAATATCCAAGAAAGGTGTCTCCAGGGAGGAGTTTTTGTGGTAGCCAGCTATGTTCATTCTTGGCAGTGGAGCTGCTGGTCCCAGCTCTGCTCTGATGGGAGTCAGAAAAATCTGATGTCAAAGCAGTTTCTGCAGCTTGAATCTATGTACCTGTTGCTTCATAGTAGTGGGCCAGGAGCTGAGAAGTGATCAAGTACAATGTTTGTTTTCAGCTAAAGCGTTCAACATGAAGATGTCAGGTATAGTTTCTATATGGGACAATTCTCCAGAATGAATATAATAGGTTTATCTTATGCCAACCAGATTTGCAGAGTCTGGTTGTGTTGAGGTTTGTCTGATTTGCAGCTTGGAGTTTATTTTAAGGTATAATGGGCTTTTTCAGAATTATTATTTTACCTAAACTGCTTGTGGATTTTCTAAGTGGTAAGCACAAAGGATAATTTGAGATTTGGAGGCATACATTTTTCTATTGATTTGGAATATTATAGGAACCTGTGTTTTATTTTGTCAGTGTGATGCTTAAGATTGCTTCGTACGTGAGAGTGATTTCCCTATTACTTGTTATCTGTAGGGCTGAATCTTGAATCATGCAATTCTCTTGACAGAGGAAAAACTGCTTGAATAAGTTAGAATGAATGAGTTATGGACACTCAGGTTGCATTTCTCAACGCTCACTCTGGAGCTGCTGAGCCTGTATTTGCAATGGATCTGTCAGTCAGAAGTGAAAGAGTCTTTGCTTTGAACGTTATAGATACTGAAGGTCAGTGCTTCGATGGATTTAACCGAAAATAATTTTCAAATTTCTTTTTTCAGAGTTATAGATGAAATTTCAAAACTGTCATAGGAGGAGAAAAGATTTATTTCCATGAGCAGTCAAGGTCTGATTCTCCTCTTGGTGAGATATTTCTATTAGTTATAAATCTCCTGGTACTGGAGTGTTAGTGCTGTTTTCATTAATCTAACTACAATCAGATTGGGTCCTTAATACCTGTTTGGTTTTTTGTTGTGCAGAGTAAACTAAATTTATAATTTTTTTCTAGGTAAGGCATGTATGCAGTTCTGTACATGCATGTATACAAAGTCTTAAGCAGTGTTCACATAACTGTGTGCACTTGGAGGCCAAATAGGCTTGCTGGCATTGTGACAGTTTGGGAATGTGAGGTTTATTTTCATATACTGTAGATTCCTCTCTGGCTTTTTTTTTCCAAACAGCATTTGTGACTGTAATTTTATAGCACTTTCACAGTTTCAGTTTTCCAGAAGGAAACAGGCTGTGGCCAGGAGAATAAAGCACGGCCACCAAGAAGTTACTAAAACTGCCTCACTGCCTTGGTGGAAGACTGGGGCTCCAGCCACCTTGCTAACACAACAGGGTTTCTATGGTCACAACAGCTCTGTAGCAGCACTTGTTGGAAAATCTTAGCAGGAGGACAAGAGGAGGTGTCTCATACTTTTCAAGAACAACTGGAGTAATTTCATTCAGGTCAGAAAAAACATCAGGAATAGATGAGACAGGGGTGATCTGGTTCTTGAGACTTAGGATCAAAGGCAGATAACTTGCTGAATGCAGGACTTTTCTGTTGCGTAAGGTGGGATGCTAAGACACAGTCCTTCTTTTGGGAGTGTGAGAGGTCTGAGTTCTACTGGAGTTGGAAATTTTTACAACGCTGTTCTTTCTCAGCAACTGACTGCCTGCAGAATCTCTCCATAGGTTGGATGCAGTACAGTGAAGTACTGACTGTCCACTGGGTAAAGGTAGATGTTGCAGCCACAGATATAACAGACATGTCAGTACAGTTTGTTGGGTTTTTTTTGTTGTGTTGTGGTGGGTTTTTTTTTACCCAAACCACCCTTCAGATTTCAAGATGGTATGTAAACTAACTTTTCACTGACAGAACTTTTCATGTGCTGCATCAGTGACAGAATTGTTTCTATAGAAACGGATTTCCTCAAAAGACCAACATCGAAAAGCTGAAACCAAATAAATGGCATGAAATAAAATGTGATGGTGCAGATGCTATAACTTTATGATTATTGTCACTCATGGGAGGAAATTCATGTAGGACGTTCATATCTCTGGCACCCATAAGAGATGTTGTCACTCCAAGCTCACAGTAGTGAAACCTTTAGAGGTTCCCACACCATCTCCTCTTAATTTTTATTCCCTTTTTTCTATTACACATAGCAGTTTTCCATGCATGCTCCATACACATTTTTATCACAACAGTTCCAAGTAAACTTCCCTTATCTTACTGCTATTCTTCAGTCTAGAGTTTTTTAAGCTCTATCATACCTTTCCTACCCTGAGGTACAGTAAAAGTCTTCACTCTTTTTTTTTTCCTTATTAATATTTTTTAAAGGAGGTGGTGAATTTTGATTGCATTTTGTAAATACGTGAATAGGGAAAACTTTTATTTCCTACCCTTTGAAATCATTTCCATGTAGGTTTTGATAAATTGGACCTGGCATAAATGCCTTCATTTTCTCCCTCTGTAAAACTTCTGTGTCTGAATAAATCAAAGATAGCATCAAAAATAGTGGAGGCACAGGGTGAAGGGGTTATAGGGAAGTGTTAAAAAATTATACTCCCTAGGAAGAGGGACATGCTGAGCATTTTGAAGTGTATAAAAGGTGCAAACATGAGGGAGGGAGTATAGTTATTTAATCTTAGTAAAACTGGAACTAAACATTTTTAAAAAACAAAGAGCAGTGAGTATCATCAAAAAAAATGATAACGGCAAGAGCTATAATGTAAGACTTTGATCCTGAAATTAGCTTGGTATGTGCCCTTCCTAATGCAGACGAGGAGTCTGCTGAGTAGGTTCTTCACTTACCCAAACTGCATTTCTGTTCACAAAATCCTGCCAAAAGGTGCTTAATTTCTAATATAAAATGGAAGCCATCTCTCTGGAAAACTTTAAAAGGAGGTGGGCTGAGAAAGGAAAGATATTTCATGGCCTGTCAAGAGAGTAACTGGAACTCCTCATAGGTATTTTTTTTGTTTTTTAATTAGTGATCCTATTGTATACACAGAAGATGGCAGGTGGTAAGTGCTGTTTTTAGAGGCTGTGGCATAATTCCAGATTTGCATCCGGTAATGGGATCTGGCTTCAAATGTGTTCTCTCAGTAAGTCCATACTTTTACAGGAATTACCTTTACAGTTCCTCCCTCTTCCTCTGCGTCTTTATCCTTTCCCATACAGGATTCTCCTTTCAGCCCCTGCACTGTGGTTTGCACTGATACTTCCAAATACGGAGCTTTATCCACCTCCCTGGTAGGAAGTGGTGTCCAAGTACATCTCCACAGCTCAACACCTCACTGATGGAGGAAACAAGTATTTACTCGGAAAGATTAGTAAGGAAACAGACGTGGTGTCATTAATTGCCAAGATGTGTCTGGGTGGGGGTTAACTGGTGTTTCAGATTTGGGTTGTGGGTGTTACGTTGTTTTACCTTCAGAGCTGTTAAAAACCCGCCGGATCTACTTGAAATTGAGAACCAAATTTATTCAGTACTTGGGCAAGAGTCAGTGTCAAAGGCCGAAGGGTCTCAAGATCAGGGTCCCAGAGTGGCTTCCATGGCATTGAATTGCCCATGCTGTTTTCTTTGACTCATTTTGGATATTACCTGTTTTAGAGTTAATAGTTTGGAGTTAGTCTCTTTGTTTGTAGCTTTTATCGCAGAAAGGAAGAGATAAATTTCTTTCTATGCTTATTAATTTTCTATCATTTTTTCCCGGTCAACACACACCACATTTCTGCCTTATCTTAAAAGCAAGCTTTTTCAGTGCTGGAGTGAATTTTCTAATTGAATACATCCAGTTGGCATTCTAATAGCTTGTCAATTTGCGCGTGTTTGACAGCTAGCCCTGTTGCCTTCACAACTAATGCTAGTTGAGTGCCAATATAAATGAGTATGATAATAGTCTGATACTATGTCTAGTCTTTTTCTAAATGTAATGTCAACATTTTTCTGAATTTGTTGTGGTGTTTTCGTCAAAGAAAATGATTGAGAAATAATGAAATCTTGCTTTGTTTGTCATATCTGTGGACACTGAACCCTACAGAGAATTTTTCTTTTTCTTTTGAATGTCAGAGAATTCAAGTTGTGAACGTGTTGTGAAACAGGTCTTATTAGCCAGAGTATGACAATAAGAAAAGAATGTAAAACTTGATGTCCATTTAAAAGAATAAGAGGAAGGGAAAGAAAAAGGCAAAGAAAGGCTGCCCTTTAAATGATTGATGGGCTGGCTAGATCAGGTACAGTCTGAATTAGACACATTTGGACAATTGACCTTCTGAATGGATATAGATTAAATTTGATTGATCATGTCACGTTTGAATATAGACTTTATTTTTTGCCATTTTTGCTGGTTTATTCTGTTGGCATCCAGAGACAATTAAGTAAATATTTTACCATGTAGCATGACTTTCCGAAAGACTAATAAATGGTTTGGAGGAAGGGTAAGTTTTACATGCTGTACCACTTTGGTGTACAAAATTACATCCAGGTGAACGTTGAATTTAACAGGTCCTTGGAAGAGATTTGTTGTAATTGCTTATGTTGGAGTATGGAATAGAAGCCTGGGTTGAAATCAAGGTCTCTTAGTCAGCATTCTACTCTAGAGCTCTTCCTTTCCTTAAACAGTTTAAACAGGTAAAGCATGAAAAGAAAAGGGTCTCCAGAGGTGACACCACTTTCCCAAGGTTACCCAACAGTCAGTAGCAGAGCCTGTGTCAGAAACCAGATTGTGTGGCCTTGAGTTGTGCAATGCCACATCCTCTAGTGTGGTCTCCTGCTGCAGATGTCTCTGGTGCTGAGCTGGGGTGGGAGAGTGCAGGTGTATAAAGGTATTGAAGATCAATGACATATTCAGCAGAAGTGTGGAGTACTAACAATTCCTCCATGCTACTGTTTTTCCTGCAGCAGAAAGAAACATAAAAACTGTTCTCATTAAGATTTTTTTCCTGCTGACAAGCTGGCTGAAGAAGGTTTGATAACAGCGTTATGTCAGGAAATTTACTGAATTGACAAGAAAGGAGATGTTATTTATTAGTGTCCAAAACAAATATGTGCAAATAAATGCTATTGTTTTGTGAAGCTGAGGAGAATCCCTGTAAAACAAAGTCACTTTCATTTCATCTCATCTGTCTGCTGTGTTGAAATAGTGGTCTGTGAAGAGAAAAAGGTTACTTTTTGAGATTTAATGCCCTGAAAATTTACAGGCTTGATGCTTAAGCAGTAATAAGTGAAGCATTAAGGCATTTCTTGGGGATTAATGACTGGCTGGGAGGAGTTGATGGCTTGAAGAATAGCTGAGGACCATTAACCTCCACTGGTCATTAATCTTTGAAGGCTGCCTTGAATACTGAGGTCATTATTGCTATTAGAAAATAAATATTTGAGGAGGGGGGAAGAGGAAGGATCACGCAGACTTCTAAAATATATGGTTTGAATGGTTTAGGAGCTACCCTGGCTATCATATGTCGTGCTAGGTGAACAGTCACTAATATTATTAATCTACAGAATTAATAATAATAGTTTTAAATTTCCACTGCTCAGGTTGCTTTTATTTTATTCACTAATTCAGGCTGTAAAGTCCATTAACATCAGGATAAATGCAGTTTTAGAAATGTGAACGTAAGGCATGTACAGCTGTGTGGTTAGAGAACAGACCATGTAATGGTGCTTCTAACTTGGCTTTCATGTTTAAATGGGATATTGTGGCTGCCATTAAACATCCTTTGTTCTGCAGCCCCGTTCCCTGTTTAGACACAGGGTAGGTACAGGATTGTGTCTCATTTGCCTGTCGAGGGACACAGCTTTCCTTGTCTTAGGTGTTCAGCAGTGGTGTTCTCTACAGTTCTTTGCAGAATAGCATGGTGCAGCATTTTATTTCCTGCTAGTCAGATTTGTGTTGTGTATGAAAAGGTCTAGAAGTGGCCTTCTCTGTCTCAAATACAAGTGAAAATCAAGCTGGTAATACTGCTGCTGTTAACAACTTCTGGCCTTCAGCTGCAAGACAGAGAACGTTGTCACCTGGAATTGCGGATGCACAGTGTTAACTGGAAACAGGTGTTTCTAGCAACCTCCAGAATGCTTTTATATGCTGTTTGTACAGCGTTTACCACATGAGGAGTATTTTGCATCTTTGCCACGCTTCATGCTATTAAAGGGGTAATGCCAGCTGAAAATTGGCTTGTCTTTATCTTTGTTAGGGTTACAATGCCTAGGGTTACAAACCTGAGCAAATTCACGAACAAAACATGTGGGGTTTTTTCTTCATCTTTTTGCTCCATTCAGCTTAGCTTCCTGTATATGATTAGTTTATTTTCTAGGTTGAACTACCCTGCTCTTGTCTCATGTCCTGCCATCACAATGAGCTGTCAAGGGAGCAGCTGATGGATATACTAATGTTCAATCATCTGGTTTTTGTGTGTACAGGTTGGTGCTGCTTTTAGTGTTTGTTAGGATGATGCTATGTCACTCTCTTACTCTCAGTACCTTAAATTACTCTTGACTTCACAACTACTACATTTTGCAAAGATGGTCATTGAAAATGTGTGTTTCTTTGTAGTAGTTGCCACCTATGGGACAATGTCTCCAGCCTTCTAAGACTACTGAAGGCCAGCAGAAGAATATGAAAGGATGTCTTTTGCTATTAGGCATAGTTATGCTGCTGAAATGTGGATTAGCCTTTGCTCACATCCAGCCCTCATTTAAGTCAATGGAAGATTCTCTATGGATTCTGGGAAGCTCTGGATGAGGTTTTGAAGTGGCACGTAGAAGCTACATGGCTCATTTTCTCCCTGCCTCAGCCCAGGAAGCACCTGCTATGTGCTTCAGTCAATAGGTATTCACCCACTGGGACTGTTTAGGGAAAGTAAGGCAGGATGCTCAAGGCATGTAGTAAAAGGATCACTGAGGTATAACCTTTAGGGTGTTGCCTTTATGTTTTGCAGAAGCTTGTACTTATGTAACTTAGTGTCTGCATTTCTAGAGCATACAGACACAAATACTTGGGAATGTTGCTAGGTTTTGGGGTTTTTTTAACTTTACATTATTCATAATACTCATTTTAGAAGCTTGAAATTAAAGCTTCTTTCCCTACTGATTTTGCCCTTTTTCTATTTGGCAAACACTGATCTCTTCTCCACCCTCTGTGTTTCTAATGAACCCTGAAATTACTGTAGCCTCCTTCTTGACGCACTGTCAGCATCAGTATTGCAGAAGATGCCCTAGTTGTTTCTGTTTCTGTGACTTTGAGTGTATATCCAGGGAAACGCTAGCTTTGATTTACTTTACTTGCTTGAGAATCTCTTTCAGTCATTGTTTTTTATTATTAAGGTACATATTCTTTTTGCAAGATGTCAAGTATCTGCCATTCCAGTTCAGTGTTTTTGAACTCGGTTTCCTTGTGTACCTGCAGTACATTAATGAGACAAATTTGTTTAAAAAACTGTGGGTCAGCTGTTCATCCAGTGCAGCCTTACCAAAATGAATGCAGGTGAGCAGGCTTGCATTTGCTGGTTCTACACTCATAACTAGTTATGCAGGGGAAGGCCAAGTAAAAGCTACCCTTTTACTCTAGGGTAAAAACAAATTTGTATCTGTTACATGCTCAATTGTTAAGGTACATGGAGGTTACACAAAACCAAATCTGTATGTGCTCCTTAAAACAGATCTAAAGATTAGGAAAGACCATCTAGTCTGACTGCCTGCAAACTCTCGACTAAAAATTCCTGCCGTGAGTTCAAAGTCCTGTGATTGAGTTAGCATGTCTTTTTTTTGGAAGAAATTCTCAATCTGGGTATACGTACTTCATTGGTTTAGGCGGATACCACACATACACCTGTAAGCTTTTTCATAGTTAAACTATTTTTATGCTTACACATATGAACTTTCAGTTTATGCTTCCAATGGTATTATGTTGTTTACCTTCCAATGTATTAGATATTTTCTGTCAAAAGTTATTCTGTAGTCTTCCATTCAGTAGTGTAATAGATTGAGTTTCTTAAGTCAAGTAAAATTTTGAGATTGAGTAACTCTTCTGGTTGCTTTCTCCAACTCCATTTTCTTGCCAAAAATCTAAGAACGTGAGAATTAAACTCAACTCTAAGAGGAGAAATGACTGAGACAGCCGTTGCTTTGTAGTTCTTGTATTTTGCACAGGAAGAAATGTCTCGAAACAAGAAACGTACATAGATAGCAACAATAAAATTAAGTTACAGACTTCCTTAACAGCTGTGCATAATACCAAGTTTGAAAGTGTGACAAAGATGCTGGAAGTCTTCCTTCTGGTTCAGTTTGTAAAATCTGCCTCTTCCTACTAAAATATTTTAAATGGAAGACTTTACCACAAGTGAAAGATGAATTAATCAATTTAAGCCTAAGGCAAGACAAGGTGTATGTCAAGTTACAAGTTTTTGGTGAAAAGCTGTCTGCTGCTGTGCTTGATGTGTGCAAGTCGCATAGCAAGCTATGCAATGAAATTGAAAACTTAGGAATAAATACGCCTGGTGTTGAAAAGTGAATGAAACAGACTTGTACTGCCACTGAGTGCTCCCAGAGAAGACTTTTTCTTGTAGAAATGAAAAATTAATGAGGAACAGGCGACAACTTCAACATCATGTTATACTGAAGGAAACTGCTACCTGTAGTTTTTTTATAATTGGAAAACCAAAAGAGCTGTCCAGAAATCAATAAAATGGTTCTTGTTTCTTTGAGGGTTTGTATGTGAGTCTTAACACTTGCAGTTGTGTGCAGTGTTCAACTGTGTCCATGCATGTTTTTTGCCGTATGGATGGACCAACATGCTTTTAGAAGAATGCTTACAAACACGTGCCATGCAAGTGAAGGGCTGAAAATAACCAGTAAGTGAACTGAGAATCCAAATATCTTTTGGCATCTGTATTCATCAATATATAAGCTGAACTGGTCCAGAATTCTGTGTTTTAAAAGTTTTTCCTGCCTGTGCTGCAACCAATGGTTGTAGCTAAATGTGGATCCCTGACCAAGGCAGTTGTCTGATTTTGTGAGTTGACAGTAAGTAGGTTCTTAGCTCTTCGACTGTAAAATGTTTGAAAGAATTTCAGTGCCTTCTTCATGTGAACTTTTATTAACTGGGTGCGTTCACAGCTCTGCCATCAGATGGGTTTGTGGAATTCATTCATCAAATAATAAATGGGGGTCATGAAGGGGGGTTGCAATTCCACAGTGCTGGGTATGGTAGAAGAGTTTGGACGGATACAAGTAGGACTTGCAAGGGGTTGCTGGGGTTTGATTTCAAAGCCTGTAGAGTAAAAAATTATTTCCAAAGTAGCTCTGTAACTCATGCATGAATTATATACCAAATGGAGAGCAGCAAGCTCTCAGTGTAGAACTACTTCAGCATTTTCTGCCAGTTCCAGTGTTTTCTAGAAGTCATCATCACAGCTGCAGCTGTAAGAGGAAATCAGGGATATTGGATTTGCTGAGGTCCTGGTAATCAAAGCCTAGCAGGTAATAATAGAGGCAGGCTATGATGGTGATTACCTGGACCACCGTTGTTTTGCAGGAAGGGAAATTTTATAGGAACTTGAAGTCCAGGCCAGAAAATAACTGAGACGATGACATGGAATGAGTGCTTATTGTAAAAAAAGTGCAAAAAACAATGGCCAGTTTGAGGCATAACTGTTTAGACTTAAGAATCCAAATATCCTGGTGACAGTGATGTATCATGTCCTTGGTCTTGTCTT
This sequence comes from Elanus axillaris, assembly GCA_026212715.1. Taxonomy (NCBI): domain Eukaryota; kingdom Metazoa; phylum Chordata; class Aves; order Accipitriformes; family Accipitridae; genus Elanus; species Elanus axillaris. The sequence continues at coordinate 17,833,703 of JANZLQ010000037.1, read as the reverse complement.
GGCAATTTGCACTAAAAGATGGTGTTGAATAAGCCTCCTTTGAAACACCAATACAGTGAGTTTTCTGTACCCCAAGTAGCCTGTCCTTCAAGGAAGAGAATACGGAATGAGTAAATGCAGGACATGAGCAAAAGCATTACCGGTTTGGATCAGAAGTGTCATCTCTGCTAGTCGTTATATGTCTGACAGTAACCTTTAACAGATGGCTACTTAAAAGAGAAGCGTTAAAGGAACCCTATAAGAGGCAGTTATGAACCAAAAATAAAAAATCTTACTCAGATTTCTGGAACTTTTTTTTTATTTATTTACTAAAACTTTGTATTGGCTTTTGAAGAATAAAATTGTTATGCTTGGAGTGGTTAAGTATATTTGTAAAGGTTGAACTGAGAATATAATTTCAATAGCAATGATTCTTTTAAACTGTTTTGTATATTCTCTGTACTTCTGATAGTGGTGACTATGAAGGAATGTTCTCTTTACGTGAACAAGTAAATATATTAATTGCATAAGGATTAATGAAATACAAATGTAGCTATGTTGATTGCTGTCCTGGTTTCAGCTGGGATAGAGTTAAGTGTCTTCCTAGTACCTGGTACAGTGCTGTGTTTTGAGCTCAGTATGAGAAGAATGTTGATAACACTCTGATGTTTTCGGTTGCTGCTGGGT
>JANZLQ010000037.1:17754449-17832937 GCA_026212715.1 Elanus axillaris | reverse complement strand
GGGGGGAGGGGTGAGCGGCTGCGTGGTGTTAGTTGCTGGCTGGGGTTAAACCACGACAATTGCTCTGTGAAGTATCATACCTGTTTACATTTGATTTCACTGCAAAACAGTTCTGCATGAGATTTTTCCTAATCTCTGCTTTGTGATATTTGAAAACATACATGAAAATGAAGAATTTTGAACACATATATGTAGGTGCTTTGTTATCCAAACTTGGTTATTTGGACATTGAGCAGGTGTTGGGTCTTTTGACAGGATGAACAAAACACTACCATGTACAATAATCTTACCGCTCTACTTGAGCAGAGGAATACATTCACACATGAAAGAGTGCAGAAACTGGTAAATTGGATCATTTCAATATTGCTGTATTATTGTTCCTTCTGATTTTCATTGACTCTAGCCAGTAAATTTGCTTTCTTTGGATCACTGGCTGTATGACTCCTCACCTTTCTAGAGAACTTGTACTTGAAAATTCATATTTTAAATGAAACCCTGAGACATTCACTGCTAGATATCTGCCAAAATGAACGCTGACCCTTTCATTCTGCATTTTGCTTCCTGAATCGAACCTGTCTTGTTCTTAATCCATGATAATGCTTTTTCTTCCATGTCAGGTTACTATTTTGATAATCTCTTGCAAGAGAACCTTTACAAGTGCTTGTGCATTTTAATTACAATGCATGACTAGCCATAACTTGCTGACAGGGTTCATTCTTTCTTTAATTCTGAATTGCAAAGCCTCTTGATATATTGTTAATCAAATATTTGGGGTTTGTCATCTGGCTAGTTGAAAAATCAAGGAATGATGACTGTAAAGTATTTGGGTATTTATGACAGAAATGTACTGGTTGTTTCAGCAAGGACTATTGCGCTTTTCCAGTGCTTCTCATTTCTGATTTGCATCAATTTTGTCTGCAGCAATGTCTTGCCTGGAGTTGCGATTGGTAATCATTGCATTGCTGAGATAGCTTTGATCATGTGCTCATAGAGGATTTTGTGAACAATCTATCTAATTCCATATGATCAGAATAATCCCAAATGAAAGGAGTGATGAGGTAATCACTGTACCATTCACCTTGGCTTTAATTTGTTGATTATTTTTTTTAAAGTATATGTTCTTTATGCAGTTTCAGTAGCGTTTCACTCTTGGTTTTGGAACAAAGACGACAGTTTGTAACTCTAAAAAGGACAATATTTTTCTTCATTGATATGAACAGCAATTTTCACTGTTTCAGGCATTTATGGTGAGAAGGAATTATAGGCAGCGGAACAGATTTAAAACAAAGAATTATTTTTTTACACTTTACTTAATGAAAGTCCTTAGAGATTTAGATATGCTTCTAATTTGGATCAAAATTGGAACTGTTCAGAAGAATGTAGAGCAAAGATATTTTCTTGATTCTTTACTTTTGATATGTCTTAAATTTTTCATCCAGTTGTGTTCAATTCTGAAGAGAATCGACATTCCAGCAAACACCAGGGAACAGCCTGTTTGTTTTTCTTTTAGGTACGATACAGGACTTTTTGGGTGTCTTGAAGCAAAGTTTTGAAACATTGCCCAGTCTTTTGTGAAAAGAATTAAATTCGTAGGCTCAAGTTGAGGGACTAATTCAAAAGAGTTTGCCAGTCTGCAACTGGCAAAGGATTACAAATGAGTATATCTGTCAGCTGCAGGCACTGAAGACAAATGACAAAGTGAAACTTTGATAATGAATGTATTATTATCTGTTGTCATTCAAGAATCATTCAGTCATCTTCATGGATTATAAAGTTAAATTGTTTCCCCTCCTTTCCCACTCCTCTTTCAGTCACACCACCAAAAAATGGTTTGCAGTACTACACATGCGTTACAGGTATCTAAAAGTCATTGATTTTTAAGTACCTGTGTTAGACTTTTGGAGCAATCTTGTCATAAGTCTGTAAGAAATTGGCGTTTTGTTAGTTCAAGGGTTAGCTATAATGAAAAAAAGCACTTCAGAAATAGTGGCATCATGCTATTCTAGTCTAGGTCTTGGCACATCTTTTGTGTCCTTAAGTGTTCGTGTTGTAGTTTTTTCTTTGTTTATTTTACCAGCAGAAGTTTTTTGTCTGTCAAAGATGTCACTTGTGCAGTATGCCTGCATATTACTTTTTTTCTATTTGAATGTAATGAGCTTGTAAAGATCGTGTAAATTTACTTTCCCCATTATAAGCGGAAAAAAAAAGCATACAAATGCTGCCATTATATTCAAAACCGTATTCAAGCACTGGATTACATTTCTGGTCTATTTTGGATTAATATAACATTCCTACAAAGAATTTAATCTTTTAACATAAGCAAAATAGGTTGCTCTGTCTTCGTATTGACTCATAATTGTTGCATCTCAGAAGATGAAAATAAGGTTTAGCAGGAAGTGTAATCACACAGTCTTTCAGATCTAAACATCTGTTGATATGGAAAGCAAACTATTCTTGCAAATTATTTAAGTCTGAAATTAAATAAGCTCTAGTGACTATTTTTTTTATATCTGAAACTCAGCTTTTTTGTTTTCAAAGTAAGTTGGGATTTCAAGCAGTTAATTCCAATGACAACTTTTCACAGCTTAAGAGTTACCTTATTTTTACAGAATTAGTCTTAACCCATGGCCTTTAACATTTTACCCACTCATGCAGGCATTTTTCAATTAATAAGAGGGCTGGCATCTTAGCAATGAATATAGATAGGGAAGCCTGCAATTAATAGATAACCTGAAACAATAGTTTTAATAGCCCATGATTGAGCTTATTTAATATGTAAGGAGATTTTCTCACTTAAAACAAAAAATAAGTCAATGTGTGCGAGATTACCAGCGTGCATCAGGGGTATACCATTGTCTGGACTGAAAAGAGCCACGCATCTGTAGATAGTTGATAATTCAGATAATTATTCATTTATGTGTAACTGACTCTTTCATAATAAGAGAGGGGTACAAGTCTGGGTTTTTATTTTGTCTGAATTAGATAGGGAAATGATTAATTACAGAGCTGTATTTCGTGTCAGGTTGTGAATAAATATGTTTAGCATTCATATGGTTGTTTACAAACAGGAAACCCACACCACTTGCCAACAGTTTGATTAAAAAAAAAAATCTTTCAATTCATCACTAATTCTCTGTAGGAAAGATCTTTACGTTTGTGTAGTTTGGCATGTTGTAATTAAATTCTTTTAAAACATTTTAATTAGGCAGAAGTAAACCAGAGTCCTTTCGTTTGCTCTTTGTAAACACTTGAAGGTGTCACAGAGGTGAGAGCTATTGAGAGTGCTGCAGGGTTTCTTGGCGTTTGGAAAGTACTCAGCTTGAGTTTTTTAGTGTGTGTCCACACTTAATTGGTAGATGGCTTTAACAAATCAAGTAATACATTCAAGAAACGGTTCTTCAGTTAAAGTTCTTCAGCTGCGTGTTGGTGCCCTAAAGACCAAATGTGGTAGAGTACTTTGGACCGACGTCTCACAGAAATGTGAGTATTTGTGATATTCTCCACCCAAAGCAGAAGGAATGTGCCTTCTGGAACAGGGACTTGTTGCAAAGGGGTTGAGTTTGCCCATCTCTTTTGCCAGCACCACTGAGAACCACTGAGCTCCCACCCCTTTCAGAGGACATGGGTAACTTCAGAGCATACGTTCACATGTCATCTGCTTGCTTCCAGAGCTGCAGTCTATCTGTCCAGGGCCAGCACTGGTGAGGATATAGTGAGGATACAGCCACGCGTCGCTGCGGTGGGTGGCTGGCTGCAAGTGCCTGCATTCCTTCAAAGTGCTTTCCTGTGGAGGTGAATTGTAGCACTGAAATGGCAACGACAGTGAATGAAAAGGCAATAGTTTGAAGCACATGTGGATTTGCTTTCGGGGCCAGTACATTAGGATATTCCCAGTGGAATTACTGTCATTTTGCAGCAGCTGGATTAGGGTAATTGCTGTTACAATACAATGCCGTTACTGTTGTTGTTACTGGTAGTATTTCTCCTTTTGTATTGGCTCTTGATGGACCTGGACTTCATTGTGCCAGACAGTATATCAGCGCACCATAAAAAACAAGTCTCAAATTCAAAGAGCTGACAGTCCTAGAATATGACTTTGCATTACAGCTAGGTCTTATCAGGTGAAAAGGCAAGGTCTTGCTCCTCTCTCCTTCCAGTCATGCTTTAATTGAATTAAAGCCATTACAGGAACCTGTGCCCTGAGGTTCCAGCAGGGTCCAAGGTGGAAAATGGAGATGGAAAGCTACAGTCACAGGGGTTTCAGGTTGCCAAGTGTCTTACCTTTGTCAGCCCGTGAGGTTTTTGGAAGGTTGTGGATCTCATGACTAGAAGAGGTCAGTGGGGCCGAACGGGGGAGTCTTAATGGGAAGCTTCTTTCGGACGTGAGAAAGTGCATTAAGATGACTGTTTAAGTTTAGCCGGTGGCTGCCATCAACTGGCGGGACAGAATCTAGGCAGGAACCTGCCCTCTTAACACTCGAAATAGAGGGTGGGAATGAGATTGTGGTGGGCCATTAAGGGCCCTGAAAGGGAAGGCAAGGCTTTCCTGATTAATCAGCACTACTATGGCAGACTGTGGCTCAGCGTGAAACAGCCACTTGGAAACGTTTTTATGTACTCTTTCTTTCAAATTCTCTTTAACTACTACTGTGCTTAAGTACTTAAAAAGTAATTAACAAAAACTACATGCAATACATGCATTAAACTGTTTCTCTCTGCATTAATTTCCTTGCTTATAGCCATTTGTATTGTTTTCTTTTGAAATACAGATTTTGATTCACTTTTATAGCTTAGCCCAGATCATGACTGCTTCTCCGTACTGTGTGTATCAAAGAACAAGTTGTGTCTCTCAGGTGATGGAATAGATTCTGACAACAGGAATTTTTCCTTTCTGTGGATCATCAAGCAGTGAAATAAAAAAAAAAAGTTGCCACAAAAAGGTGTAAAACTGTAATTTCACTTTTATGCTACCAAACTGTAGAGCGAATAATCTGCTTTGGATGTACTTGCTTATCTGATTTTGAGATCAAAAGGTATGAGACTCTGCTGGACTTCTCTGTTTGCTTACCATTAAATATTATGATTATGTTTGCACTATAGTAAGCTTCTGAAGTAGTCTTTTGTTTGGGAGTTGGCTCTTTATTTGTATCTTTGGATTCCTACACCAAGGAACTACTGTTAAATTACCAATATAATACAGTCTTGAAAACTGCAGAAAATCTGAATTTAGAAAATGTCTGCTACTGAAGCCAAGTGACAGCTTTTGGCTATGCGGTAGATGGTTGGTTTTATAACTGAATATTTGCTGGCTATTTGTTTTCATCATGCTTAGTTTCAAGTGTTATGACTGTATGCATTTGATGCTCCTTCTGACATTTTTTGCAATTTAATGTGGGAGTTTTAAATCCTTTATAAGATTCTTCTAATTCTCATTGAAGTTAACAAGTATCTAGAAGAGACATTTTTTGAGATATCTATTTTCCTTGACCATACTGCAAAATCGCTTGTGAAGCAAGGGAATATGGTTAACAGAGACCTACAATACCATGTGTTGTTCTATACAGGACTGGGTTGAGATATAGGCTGTGATTTACATGCATCTCCTGTTAATTTGAATATATATGACTCCCTATGGATGCCTTGAGCATCTCAACCTTGATTAATCTTAAGTTAAGTTCCTTTATGCTGGTTTATCTCTGATTGTTTTATGCTCACTCCATCTGTTTCTTAATGTAGCTCTATAACTTATTTCACAGTTCAGATTTGCTGATTATATCACTTTGGGGTTGTGGTTAAAACGTTCAGCTCTGGTTTTATTACAAGATGCTTCAATAAATTTGTGAAAAGTGTCTGGTAGATCATTATTGAATAATTATTTCTCTGAAGGTGATTCCCTTTCTTAATGGAGAAAATAGCTGAAAAAAAGTTTACTGGAAATGAAGATGATTGATAGGTTACATTATTAGGAGAAGTGACATCACTGATTTGTACTTGTCAAAGAGTGAGGCCAGTCTTCTTCCCCCTTGTTATAAGGAAAAAAAAAATTTAAGTTGCATTTTTTGACTTTGCAAGTAGTAGCAAAGCAATCCAAAAAGTCTGTAGAACCACTTTTTCAACTCCTTAGTCATCCCATTCTGTAATAATACCGTTCTTAGCTTAGCATCCTATTTGTGGGGATGTTATTACTGGTCATTAATTTTTAAACTGTCACTTTTTTTTTTGGTTTAAATTACTTTATATAAACCTTGTGGAAGATAAAGATCATTATCCATCTTTCAGCAGTCCTGTTCTGAGCTGAATGTCTTTATATATTAATGCTGGAGCAGCCAGCCTTCCAAAGAGACATTTCTGGAACAGAAGTTCTCACTAATGTTTGGGTGGTAGCAAGTCCTGATGGTCACCTACTGCTGGTGCAGACTGGGAGAGTCTGAGCTGATGGGTAGTAATCTGCCCCACAGCTCCTTCTGCTGGTCAGGAAATGTTGTAGGCTGAGTTTAGCAAGGTGGCAGGAAAATGTCCTAATTCTACTTATGCTGTCTTCCATCTAGGTCTTAATGAGTAGGCTTAATGAACCAAGAGGAAGAGGGCATACATAAGGTATTCTTAAACTTGTTTTCTGTGTGGACAAAGTCATAGGTATGAATTTCAGTTCCCATCTTCTGATTGGACTCCTATCCTTGAAAGGGTAGGAAAGAGCAAGGAATTAATTCAATTAAAATAAAAAGAGAAGTAATCAAAATCACCCATTCCAGTCATTTGCCTGGTGCCATATACCTTTATGATATTAAGTGGTAACTGCTGAGATTGGTCAGTACTGTAATCATTGAAACTGGTAGAGGAATGTATGATTCAAGCATTAACTATTTTGTGATTTAATTTGGATGGGAGGGTGCATAGGTATGAAAAAGACATTATGGATATACGTTTTGCTTTAATGGAAGATGTAACTTCATCGAGTAAGATTTGGATCTGTCTGGATTTATCTTTTTTCTCTAGTAGTAGCCAAAAGCAGGTTCCCAGAGAACACAAGAAGAGGACAAATAAGTGAGGGTACTTTCCTGATACGTTCCCCCTGCTTTCTAGTGATCTTTGATATTCTTGTATTTACTAGTCTTTGTTAGCTTTCCTTCCATGAATTTATTACTGTATATTCTCAATTCATGTAAGCTTTTGACATAAACAATATCCTGTGGCAGTGAGTTTCACACAATAACTATGCTGTATTTAAAAATAACAGTAAAAGGACTCTTTTTGTGTTTTCACTATCTCTGGCATTACAAGAACTAAAGACTAAGAAATAAAACTACCAGGAAGCAGGTATGAAATGGTTGCACCCTGTTCCTTTTTTCTCTTGCTACTTGCAGTCTTTGCTATATATCCTGCTTCAGCTTTCTTTTTCTAAGATGGAAAGTCTTAGGTTTATTCAGTCTTTCTGTATACAAAGCTTGTTCAGTATCTTTGTCACCCTTCTTCATACCTTATTCAGTTTTACTCTTTCTATTTTGATTTACTTAAGTGTTAATAGTTAGCTGATTTTTATGTGGTAATAATTCAGAACCTAATGAGCACAGTAATTCATGTTTTTGATGACTACAATGTTACCGTGAAAGAACGGGTTTTAATTATTTGGAGATTTCAGATGTGTATATGCAGTTCAGTACCCATGACAATGCATTTTTATACTTTAATTAAGCTTCTTGAAATATAGAATTCTTTTTTAAAAGTTTCCATTGTCTCAGTAAGAAAAGCAGTGTGACCTAGATAGGAGCTTCTGTAGCATTTCATTCTCTTCTGCATGGGGAATACATGTCAGAGATGCTTCTCAGGTGACAAAATAGGAAGATCCCAAGTCTCTCTAGAGCAGAAGAATAACTGTTCTTCATCTCTTTTTTCCCTCGTGATGGGTATGATCACTTAGTATGTTGATACTCTACATAAATACGGTATTTGTATTTCTAAGGCTATTTCTAAAGAGGGAATAAAGATAGGTTTTTCTGACTGTTGGTTTCAGGAGATAAATTCCTTGCCATGATGGTTTGAAAAGTGGTATTTAGGCCTGTCCCTTACCCAAAACAAGGTGTAGAGCTGAACAGGTAATAATGAGAAAAAGAAATGTTAGATGACTGTGGTGCTGTGAAGTCTTATGGTGTCAATCTTTCAACATGTGGAGTCTCTCTTAAAATTCCAGCTCTGAGATTTCTGTGCCTTCTATAAACAGAAGATAAAATCTTCATGTAAAGTGAGTTCCCAGCTTTCGATATGGGTGGAAAATCAAAGTCTGTCTTAAAGATTAAGATTTTTTTTTTTCTTGTCCTCCTGAGCAGAAATGCAAAGTCACAATGATTGACTTGCCCTTTTTCTTTTGGTCTTCCAGGGAATTAGCAGTATTTGTCAGACTCTCTGGTTGCTAACTTTGTATATGTGGCCATTCCTTTAGGACCTCAATTTTTCTGTATGTAGAAACTGTTTCTGATGCTTCATTTGCAAATAATTTTCAAAGTTCCATTACTTTTTTTGACTCCAGTTTTTGTTCTGGGGCCCTTTTTGTTCATAATGGAAGAAAAGCGTAAGCATCAAGCGTGCTCACAAAAAGACCCTTTAATTTTGTACTTGAGAGTTTTCTGGGCACAATTCTTACTGTGCAGACTGGGAAGTCTAAAAATCGCCAGACCTAGAACAGACCTGACAAAACTTGTTTGGCATTAGTCATTGCTTTGAAAGTAGCCATTGCAAAATACTTTAGAGAAAGGTGTAGTAATGTTGCCATGAACAAACATAATTTCAGTGTCTTGCAGGACAAGTTAGTTTTTACTGTTCCCAGATGATGGATGACAGATGTTCGAGACCACAAGTATGAGATGTTGATACCTAGTAGACCTGTGGGTATCCTCATCAGCCATCGGTGTGCCTTCTTTCAGAGAGGAGCTGTATCCATAAAAATCTTACTATCTCCCCAGATCACTCCAGTTAGATAGGCTGCTTTGATAGGAATCCATGTGCCTTTTGAAGGCTACGTAGGTATCAGATACGGGAGGACTCCAGAAGCCAATAAAAAAATGAATGTTTTAAAATAGGTTTAAAGTGATGTCTTGAAATGTTTTGCTTTGTTTGGAAATTTCACTAGTGGTCCTGAAACATTATTCACGTCAAGATTTCAGATCTTAGTGCAGTTTTTTTTTTGGTTGGTATTGGGGTTTGTTTTCTTTTACCTTCCCTGAATTATGGAGTAGCTCTGTGTTTACAGTACGGCAGATTCTGGCTGGACTTGTGTCAAAGTCAAACCAATGGCCAGTAGGTAGAGAAAAGGCATGCCTGAAGATGTTTACAAATTTATAATACATAAATTTTTAATTGCCTGTTCAAATAAACATGAAGACTTGAACTAGTCATCAAATCAACAGTTCTATTTAGTCAAGCCCTTTTGTAGATATTTGTGATTGTATCACTTAATAGGATCGGTTTTGGTAAATTGCCAAGTGTCTGTAACACACCACAATGCACTGACCAGTGTAGCTTAATATTTGAGCAATTCATCTGACAGCAACCCGTGCTGTGGACTGTGTACTGCACCAGTTGTATTTTGATCATATATCCATGTTCTCCAGGTACTCCCTCTTTTGAGGAATATTACATTTTTTGAATTCAAATGATTTAAAATCGTTCGGCCTTTTGCCTTTTAACACATCATAAAGTATGATGGAACTGTATACAGAAGCACCCCAGGGCACAGCATGTTGCTGAAATAACAGGAACACATGCTACCTGTTGTATCACATTGCTTAAATGATGGTCACAGTGCTACGTTATTTTTCAGAAAGCTGTTTATTGTTTAGCAAAAATCTACTTTGAACTTCAGACACTAAGAATGTTAGGGAAACTGTACTATGTGCCTTTGAGAAATTAATCTGAAGTGCACAGGCAAAATTCAGCAAATATTGGATCATTTTTATAGACTGCTGTTGTGGAAGAACTACTTGCAGCCATGCTACTGTAAAAACTATCTTGAATGATTGGATTTGGAGGGTATCTATAACTTAAGCTAACATGAATTCCCAAAGTACTTAATGACCACTGCTTACTGCGTATTCCTACAAGAGGGGTGGTGTCGGTGTGTCTTGGTTTTGCTAGAACAAAATCTGCCAGATCAGACCTAAACATCCAACTACACTTATTTCTGGGTGCACAAAGAGGAAATTAAAAGAAGTCTGAAATACTGCACTCTCATCTGACACACAAGAACTGATCATGTGTGGTTTTTCAGTCCTGCAATATGTGGTCATGTAGGTAGTCATCATGCTCTAGTTTTATATTGGTCTGCATTCCGATGTGCTCATCCAAGGGCTTGATCTCCTTGAAGCTCAGATATTTAAATGATAGAACAAATTTATGTACTTTTATTCCTTGTATCCATGATCTGATAGAAGAATTATCCTCCCATATTGGCACCAAAAATGCAGTTGTTCTAGCAACTGCCAGCTGTATTTTTTCCCCCCAAAACAGCACTAAAAGCTGTTGTCCTGTTCTCAAATATACTTCAGAAAATAGCACGTTGTGGTCTCAACATTTTTCTTTCCCTCTCTTAACTTATTCTCATCCCCTATTATCATAAATAAGGATTACATTAGGAGATGGTTGTGCTTCCTATCAGTGAAAGAATATGCCTGCATGGTTGCAGGAACTCATTTGCCTGCCCTGCTGTACTCTGAAGTAGGATTAATTAGCTCACGCTCTGGACTGTATTAACGTGGTGTGTGTGGTTTCTGGACAGGAGCTGACTGACGTCTTGCCAGGCGGTCGCACAGACATAGAAAGCACGTGGCGGTTTACATCTTCATAAACACATCTGAAGTGAGATCACATACCAAGGGCTGCCCGGGAACGATGGCATTATTGTGATGAATGTGTTTGTGGCAGCGCTCAGGCTGTGCAGAGTGCATGTCCTGCAGATGAGGAAACGTTCCCCAAACTGGCTCGACATGAGACTTGTCTCACTGAAAAGTAATATTGAAATGAAGGTTCCTGAGGTCACGTTGCTGCTTGCCTTGATATTTTGGAATTTGAAGGAGAATGTGTGCCTAGAATTGGAGTATTTCTGTTCCCAAAACACGGTCTGCTCACAGCTGGGCGAAGGAAGGTCTCCAGGGACTGTTTCCAATACCATACTGTGAGGCGTAATCTGCCAGTCCTCATTTCATCTCACATTTCTTATGTTAGTGCTACAGAGGAGTAAGACAAAATCCCAGGACAGAGTTGTTCCTGGTGGTCCATTCTGGAAACTGTCTTTGATATGGAAGGGCACCAGGGCTTTCCCTGCTACAGAACCCTGCTTACCTGCAGGTTTTTCTTACCCCATGGAAGGGCCACAACCTGGATCTGGTCAATTAGCAGAGGGTTGTTGCTGAATAATTTTCAAACAAGCAAAAGCCAATAAAATTGTATCCTGTTCTAGATCCTGAATTTGCTGTAAGCAGGAAAGACTGAAGACTGTAGGTTGACACATCAGAAACTGGAGCCACAAAGTTCTGATTTTGCAAAAATGTGGTGGTATCAGGGACTCAGCATGGCACTGAAGGAGTCGCGTTTCCAAAAAGCCTTCCTCCAGTACTGGGCCGGTAGGCAGGCCAGATACGGCCACCTCACCAGCCATTCAAGAAAAGGGCTCAACGTACAACAACTGGATGTAGCAGAAACAGGGTGTTCACTTTTGGTGAGACTTTCATTCTTCAAGAACCTCTTGAATACAGGTGAAAAAACAGCATTAGAGAAAATCTTTCATGTGCCTTTCCCGCCTGTCAGCCAGTCCCCCCAGACAGAAGAATCTTTATTTTGTTTTGGAGATACGTCAGAGTTCCTTTCCTCCTAAGGCATAAGGATGCATTACTAGTGGATTTTAAACCTTGACCTGTTTTAGAATAGTATAAAACATTCAGAATTGCATTGTATCAGTATTTCTTCACCTGACTGCAAGGTTTCTTGCTTTGCTTTTTGTTGATTCAACCTACTTAAATTTATCACCATCAGACTTTCAAAATTCCATCCCAAAGAGGCAAAATAATATTTTGCATCATTTTATAAAGTAAAATGAGATAGTTTGGCTTTAAGTGGAAAAAATAACCCTGCTCTTCTCTCCAAGGGGATTTTTAAATTCCTTTTCCACATTGAATTGCACTGTCCTCTAGTGGATATTTTAAGCAACTGGTTTTGTGTTTGTAAATCTTTTATACTGCTCTGATACAGTAGGTTTAATCTCTATTTTCAAATGAACGGTAAATGTTGTCTGATATAAAAAGCTAGAGGATTAGAGTAGTATTTCAAAACTGGATAAGAAAAAGTTACATTTGACCTGCGGTCCAAGTTATAATAATATAGAGACATTTTAAAATGTTTGTATCTGACTTACCAGTTGGAGCAGAAAGATACAGAGTAAAGACGCAAGTGTTTGGCATCTGTGTTCTATTACATTTTATTATATTGTATTGAGAGTTGGAGATAATCTGCTTCTTTCACACTGAAACAAATCTTGTAAACAAATTGTTAATAAATAATGTGAAGGATTAAATGCACTTTATTAGATTCAAAGGCAAGAAGTATGCATCCCATTTTACCCAGTGGCTTGGGTTTTTTCTTAGTACTGCTACCTAGCTCTTAAAAGGCATAGGGAACAGATGTTTGTCTGGGACACAAGAACATTTGACTTGTAATGCAGGTAAACTCAACTGTCTCCAGAGGGTTTGGAAAATGTCCTCACCTCTCTGCCTCAGTGTCTGTGTCTCCAAAACAGATAAAAAGGAGACTCACTTTTTCCTTGTCATGCTGAAGATTTCTTTCTTAATAAAAGCAATGTGTAGCCTCTAACAAGTTGAATGAAAGTTCCTTGCTTACCTGTAGCTAATTAAATATATGTTCCTGGGATTCTCCAATCCTGGCAAAGTTGTGTTCATCTAAGTGTATCTCACCTTGCCCGTCTCTAAACTGCAGCAGTTCTTGATGCTTTACGGTTGGTGAAGGTTTCTACAATCTTCTAGCTTTGTGAGAAAGAAGCTCTTGCACGTCACTGTTATGAAGGCCACTGGATCTTCGTGAGGCCAAGCTGCAACGTGGATATCTGATTTTAGAAGTGATGAATACTCTTCTTTTTAACTGGGATTTCCTGGGATATTCCCAGAATGGGAATAAAAGTCTTAAGTGACGGTGCTTGTCAGGCTTGTGGATGTTTGCAGTACTGAATGTCTGGATCCAGCTGTAGGTTACAGCCGCTTTACTTTCCCTCCATGAGCTGGGAATACATCTGCATCTTCGGTGCTTGTGTCCCAGCATCCTGCAACGTGAGCCTCCCCACATTCTTTGATATTTTTGAGCAATTTGAAGTATTGTCCTTACACTGGTGTTTATTATGTTGAAGGAAGGAAAGAAGAAACAAATGCCTGGTGGTATGCTGCTGGCTTGCTTCTCTTATTTATTTTCTGGCAACTTAATGATTTAGTTTGGTAAAAGAATGTGGTTTTGCAGACACAAAATTAGACTCCACTGACCAGAAGGATTGGGAGACATGATACATGGTTTAACTTCAAAAAATGCTAGAAGCCTCCAGGCAGAAACATGTTTGCCAGCTGTACCGTGCAAACCCACTGTCTTCCATGTAGACATGACCTGTGGCATCCTGGAGAAGAAAACTTGACAAATACAGTCAGCTGCATACTGTCTGGGGACACTTTTGGCTGATGGAAGAGTTAGGAGTGGTCAATAAATTAATTCAGTTAGCTTGAAATGTGAAGGTGGGTTTTTTTCAGATTTCAATCAAAGCAAACTGTAAGCAAGTTCTTTGCTCGTGTAGCTTTTAATTTGCTGCATGCAGATGTAGTTTTACTGATGGCGAGTGGCTTGTTTTCAACCAGAATAAATGGATTGAGCTTCAGAGCAACAATTTACAGCAAGGTCAGAGATTATATTGGTGATTTTATAATAATATTTATAGGTCACCGTGTTAGTGTTCATGCCTCTGTGTGTGCATATAAGGGAGAAGATGCATTCAAAGTCACAAGGCATGCATCTGACACTGCTAATAGTTGGAAAACTGTTGCAAGTCTTTACTGCTGTCATCATCAGATGAGATAACGTGGAGGTATTTTTGAAAGAGTTTGTCATTAAAAATGCACTAGCAAAAACTTTGATTAAAGGGATCTGAACATGGGAATAATTAACAAGATTTTGAGTTATCTTTACGCCAGCCATCCTGAAATATTTTGTTAAAGCACATATTAAAAACCCACATACATTCCAGTATACATTTTCAGTATTATTCAGAAGAGATCTGTGCTGTACAGTTGTGGTCATGGTGACTTGGGGTTTGATTTTTATTGGACAGTTCTCTGGTTTTATTTCTGGCCTCACATTTTTGTACATAACTAATATGCATTCTGATCCTGAAAGGCAATAGCTAAGAAAGTGTTTTCACAATTCACTTAACACATTCCCACCTTCTCCCAGGTCCTAAGAGCACATTGGAGTTCTTTCTTGCTTCAGGGCCAGTGTTCATGTGTCTGCAGGGTCAGTCGGATCCAGGAGCTACTTTGGCATCCGCATGGCTCAGATGCTAACACAAGCACAGCAAAGGGTTGTTTTGATTATGAAACCTCAGCCTAAATTAATTTGCATTCATGTTTGGATTTCTGTTTTATGTGAGACTCAGAGCTTTACCTTCAATGAAGTATCTGCCTTTGTTCAGTGCTACAACATGTTGTTATCCTAAGCCTGTTGTAATTGTTCTGTGGTAATAACAAAGGTGGAAAATGAAAGAGAAGTAACAACTTGGAAGTGTCAAGTTTTTGTCCTCTGTCTTTTTGTGTACAGAATTTGTGGTGGTAGTGTGGACTCTGAAGGTCAGCAGACTGGAATGCAGCGGCTGCAGACAGCGAGACATCCTGTGTATAGATTTATAAATGGGCTGTAGGAAAGGTGGAGTGCTTTATAGGTGCTGCCTGTATTAATCCTTAAGTGTATGATGATCAGATGTCAGTGTGCATTTTGTTAAGTCTAAGAACATTTTAGAAGGAAAAAAAAAGAAGATAATATAGTAAATGCATGCACGTTCTCTATCTGTTTTTTAGACTGCAGGCAGGTATGCTAAAGCTGCTTCTGCTGTACATAAAGTGCCCTTAGTTGCATGGAACCTGGCAGCCTTTTGGATTATGTGGGTGATTCAATACAAATCTAACAGTAATCTCCTAGCACCGTTACTTCAGTTAGTATACAATTACACTTATTTGAGGTGGAGGTTTTTTGGTGCTAAACATTCCAAGCAGAATTGCAGCCTTTATCAAGGCTTACTTTAACAAAAAGTCGCTGTAAATTAAAACTGTTTTATTAATAAAGCAACATAGATTTTATGTAGCTATAGATATATTTATGTATATATGTATAGCCAATTTCTTACATAAAGAGAGACGCCATCTGTGTGTCTGCATATACGTTCATATAGTATTTAGGAGCTGTGGGATTAATGGGTATTCCAGTATTTGCAAAGATTCAATATCATATCTAGCATGAAGACAGTGATAATGCAGTACTCCCTTAGTTTCTGTCACTTTTGCTTCCCGGTACTGGTGCTTAGACCTGGCAGACTGTGGGCTGTTACCGCTCTTGATGGTGATGTCTTCATGCTATTGTGGGTTCCCTTCCATCTCCAGAGGAGTCCATAATCAGTTGCAAGTACATTTGATGTTGATTTCTCATCTATCAATTGCTTCGGTGAATGGAAAGAACCTAATATGTGGATGTACTGCCATCTTTAGTTTCCTTAATAATGTTGCTGAAATACAAAATTATTTCATAAGGCATGCTGTTGGGTAGAAGTGGTTATTAGAATAATAATGCTATTAAGTAACCTGTCTTGTGTGTAGACAGGTTGCCCACTCCTTAGAATGTCTAATAGTCCATATGCATTATATAATGAGCATGTAATGGTTTCTGGTGTACAATGGGAGGTTTATTTTTCATATGGACTTAAATAATACAGAGATTGTGCACTCTGTGCACATGAAATACTGAAAACCTCTTCATCCATCTACTGGGTCTGAATGTTAAAGTTCTTCCAGCTGGAAATGCAAGATCTAGGCAGGCTACAGAAGCATATATAAACAATGTTCACAAATTTCAGCGGAGTTAAAGTGAATCTCAGCATCATTTGGACTGATCTTTTGGCTTATTTGGAAGATTACAATAAAACCCAAGATTGAATTCTCTACCTGATTCAGTTTCTTATTCATTGAATCCTTTTAGACTCCTCTCTAATTTAACAGTGTATTTTTATTAAAGCCAAGCATACAAACATCAATTATCCAAGCTGCATCTAATTTCCTTCAACATTTTTTTTTCTTTTGCTGCCAATGGATTAGAAGACCTGATTAGAATTCAGCTTGAAAGCTGAAAAGCAGATCCTTAAATGAGAATGTCTGCATTAGGAATTAAAATATCTGTACTGGGCATAAAATCCTCCTCCTTATCTCTAATAATGTAAACACACTTTGTTAAGTTGATCTGTCACATGCCTGTTGCAATGTCCCTGAATTAGGAGCATGTATTAGAAAGGGCGGAATGGGTCTGTGGCTTGTCCCACTGTTAGAATCCATCACCAGTATATTTTAACATCAAAGTGCTTTGCATAGATACCTCTCTACCACAAGGGTTAATGCGATAAGACTTTGAAGGGCTCCATTTTTTTCTTCATGTGTTTTTACCTCCTAAAACCAAGAATGTTTGCATGTGCACAAGCAGTAGCAGCAGGGCAGAGAAGGGGCCTTCTAAGGTTTCACTGTTGGTAGCTTCTACAGCATTAAGGATTTTGTAACAATGCAAAGGTGAAATAAATAATTGCAATAGCATCACCAACTTAATATCCAGAAAACCCTGAACAGGTGAATGCATGCATTTAACATGACATTAAAGTGTTGGCCCATGTCTAAACTCTAAGAAAGAGTTACAAAATTAATTGGGTGTTCCGATTAGACTGGATTATGAATTTCTTTCTGATACCTAGCATGCTCTGCCTGTGATGAGGAAGCCAGGTCATGAGCCATATGCAGGCTGTTACTGTGCAGGCTTTACGAACTGAAGCAGTTGGTGTTGTGTACTGAATCATCATACCTAATTTCAGCGGGAGAAATTTGGATATCAGGATTTTAAGGGAGTTTATTATTCATTATTGCTGTATTTATATAGTATTAGAGATGTTTCGTGCTTTGAAAAGGCACACAAGAATTCTGTTTATAGTATCAGGATGCCCAGAAGAGTGAGCAGATCTTAACTGGATGACTCCACTGCAAATAGTAAGAGGAGACATGTAGCAGGGGCAGGCAGCATCCTAGCTCAGCACTGGTAAACTAGATGAAAGAGTTGGTGTCTAATAAGCTTAAGAGGAGAAAATGGGGCCGTGTCCCTTATGGTCAGATGGGAAGTGTTCTGACCACTTTTGGGTGGCCTCATGAGAAGTCTTGGAGCTGGAAGGAGCAGCAGGTGATAAGACTAATGTCAATGAGGTGGTCCCATTGCCGTCTTCATTTTATGACTGTAGTGCTAGCATTGGAGTTTGATAGTGCAATGTAAATGCTGCATATGCTTCTAGTAAGTGATGTTTTTGCAGTCTAGGGTACTGCTTAAGGAGTGAAATGATTTCATGTGAGAAGTAAAGTGTTTGTTGAGATTTTTTTTTTTCCTTTTTTATTGCTGCATTATGGATGGCAGTATTACTAACAGTGGTGAGCTTTCAATCTGTGTATGTGACTGCACATCACAGGAGTTAATTGTCACATTTTGTCTGCAGAGAAATATTAAACGTGATAGTGCAGAGCTATAAACGTGCGTGACTGCAGGGAATTTTCTTGGTCCTGGTATGAGTCTGGCTACCCAGAGGTGGGCAAAGTGAATCTGTTCATCTTGTGCAATGAGTTAAGCATAATTGTGGTTGACATCATGCACAAGTGAAATCCAGTGATATTTCATTCCTTCAAACCTAATCTCCGCTTTATCTTTTTGTCTTTTGAGCCAACATGATTCTGGCAAAGCTTGTTTGTGACACCCAGTGAAGCTTATTGTAGAGTACCCTGAATGTTGTGGATTAGCCCCACTGTGGAACGAAAAACAGCATAGCTGCATCTGTATGCTCTCTCCCTCGACTTAATAACCCATGGTGGAAAGCCTTGTATATGAACCTGGATTCAATATTATACTACCTTACCAAGTGGAAAGAAACCATATTAATATCTTGTATGTATTAATGTCTTGTGTGTTGTGAAGGGTAATTTAATTGTGAATTGGATGCAAGAATTACAGTTTCCAGAAACTGATGAATAGCAGGTTTTTTGAGGTTATCAGTTAATCTGTTGTAATGAATGCTCTTCATTACATGCCTCTCCTTGTTAATTAGAAGGGATTTTTACTCCTCTTTATCAAGTCAGGGCAAGTATATTACCTTTGCCTCTTTACTGCTTCTGATAAAGTGTGTATCCAGATCATTTTGTGAAGTGTACACATGAATATTTAATTGCATGTGCATCCACACATTCATATACTATGTTTTCTGAGCTCCAAGCTCTGATTATTATTCAAAACATTAAAAATCCAAAATATAGATTCTTTAATCTCTTCTTATTTATACTTCTCAGTACAAATTCACCTTTTCTGTGTAATAATGGGTTTGTGACATTAATTAACATGCCAGTTTAGACCAAGGTAATTAATCACTGCTACACGCTATAGAAACAATAGACTCAGAATCAAGTTCTCTAAGTACAGAGGTGAGCCTTATACCTTCCATAAGTGAGAACCTGCCTGAGAGAAGGGAATTTGTATCCTGGTTTGGATCTTTTACCTGTATTTATTTGAAAAATAAAGCCAGAACAAAACACAAACAAAACCCCCAGCAGTTCCTGCTCTGTTCCTTTCCTACAGGTTGAAGCAATACTTGTGAACATATTTGGTGGGATCGTGAACTGTGCCATTATAGCCAATGGTATTACCAAAGCCTGCCGAGAGCTTGAGCTGAAAGTACCTCTGGTGGTCAGACTGGAAGGTGAGTGCTAATGGTTTCAGACAAAAATTGTCCCTCGGGGCCACAGTAATCCACTTCGATCTCTAAACTCTAAACAGATTAGTCCCACACAATACGAGTATGTCTAATTCTAGCATGTCCATTCATAGCAGGGACTGAAGTCAATAAGCTCTTTCCTTACATATTTCTGTATTCCTGGTCCCTGGTGGTACTTGGAAGCAATGAAATTTTGCAATGAAAGCATTGTGGGTTTGCTTGTAAGATTTGCAATGCAAATAGAAATTATTTTGATGCAAATTTCTGTTTACTGGAAGGTATTTCTTTTGCAAATGATTTTTTTTACTGATGCAATTCCATTATTGCTAAACCTGCAGCAATATATAGTTTTCTTAAATTTACTCCAATACCATAATTAAAAGAAAGATGTTAGAAACAATATTTTTGAAAGAGAAATTACCCTAATATGTTCTTCTGCCCAAATATCCAATCCAGCTAAAATCCATTAAAAACCAGAAGATTTGGTAATGGTAAGGAGTATTTTTTTTTAGTACATCCAGAATTGTTAAACTGGAAACAAAAAAGTAATAGAGAGGTAAGGAAGAGCGCTCCTCAGCAGTTACTAGCTTTAACATAATGGCAGTGGATATGGAGTTCTGTCTCTAATTTCTGAGAAGTACCCTGAAGGAGGAAGGGAGATTCTTCTGCCATTGAATGAGAAGGTGCTTTGATTGAAATCAGCACACAACTCTGGTAAGCTCAGAACATTTCTTTCACACTAAGTAGGTTTGGAAAATAGAGATTTTTCTGGTTTGTTTTTTTTTTTTTGAGCCCTGTTCCTCAAAAACATCAGTATTCATGTTTGGGTGTGTGTAAAGAATGTAAAATGTCCTATCACTCAGCGTTGGTGGTGAAAGGAGGAAATGCATCCCTTTATGTACCTGAGATACAAAACAAAGGTGGTTTTTAACACTAACATAGAGGGAGGAGGAAAAAAATTTCTGAATATACCAGACTTTTTCCTTTTCAGAAAGTAAATTTGCCAGGACTCATGATGATGCGGATTACCCATGAAGTCCTTCGGTTAGGGGTTGCTTGTTATGCCTTTCATGAGAAAGCAGGGTTTTCCCATACCTCATTCTCGTGCTACGTAACACGGTATGTAGTTCATGTCAGGGGAGACCACAGCCTGTGACATGCAGTTTTGTCCTGTGAAAGTTCTGCTGTGCATTTCACTGCAGGGTTTGAATGCTTTCCAGAGTGCATTCTCGATTTAACATGGGTAGGCTTTTGCTGTAGTAAGTGCGGGGAAATGTAAATACGCTAAAATGGATTCTAGAAACAAATTGTGAAAATTTTCTTTGGGTGATGCAGTACCACCGAACACCTTAAGAGAGTAAGTAGGTAGTTTAATATGGATGAAGGAGAGACTGATGGATGTTGGTTAGAGGCAGGAAAGTTTCATAATATAAAATCTCATTGTTTATCAGCTCTAGGCAATGTTTAGGTTTTGTCATACCAAAAAACTTTTCCTGTCTGTCATAGCTGGGAAAAAGTTTATCTGTCAGATCTGCAAGACTTCTCATCTATTGCAGCTGTTATTTTTAAAGTGAAGATACTGGAAAAGCTGTTAGTTTTCCTTATGAACAAGGTCGTTGGAAGTTGTTTCTATTGCAGTATTTGAAACCGGTATAAGAGAAACAAGAAAATCAACTTGCTCATTTTAAACTGCAGTCTGCTAGGTCTGCCACCGGGTTTTCTTGACCTTTCGCCAGTACTTTTGATACTTCCATGATTGTACACAAGTAAGGGTGAATATTTTTTTTTAATGTGACTTCTGGGAGATTGCAAGAGGCAAAGCAGTCCCTGGGCTGAACAAGTAGAGTCCCAGTGCTGCTGTACTGTGGAGTTTGTCTGGAAGAGGTGTGGAGCAGGAGTGCTTCTGCCTGGGGGTTGCAGAAAGCCTTGCAGAGGTGACTGCGTGGTGCCCGTTCCTTTTGTACCTGTGACCTTTATGCGTCAAGTGCTGCTTCATCCACAGAGATAAAGCTGAATCTTCAGAATGTCGAACACAGATTTTAATGCAAACATCTTTTGTTGACCATCTTCCGATAACTGCTCACTCTTTAATAGGTTTGTAATGATGCTTCTCCTAGACTAGTGGCTCCGGAGATGGTGATACCACAGTTTCTTTAGGAAGCTCTGTCCCAGAATAATGTAGCAAAGCCTCACTTTTGCATAATATTTATCTCAAAAGTTTTTTAATTCCTTCTTTCATTCCTAGCGTTACCCATCAGTTCATCCTAAATGAAGAGCTATGATGTTTACAACCTTCAGATGCTGTACTTAGAAACTGTTAGCTTGGAACTCCTGCTTTCTCTGCCTCCTTAATCACCCAAGTAATACATATATATATATTTGGTTCTTTTAATCTTTCCTCCAAAATCAATCCCTCTGGGTCCTTAATTGTCTTCGTTATTCTTCTTCAAACTTACACCAGGTTATCTAAACAGATAAGGATTTTGAATTAGTAATGAGTACTGTGGAAGTAATAACGCTACCTAAGACTTTTTTTTAAAACATCTCTGATAACATTTTACATTTCAAAAGGAGAAAAAGGGACATGCACTTTTTGGGGATTTCCATTTTGAACGTTTTTCCAACAGAAGGTTCATGATTATTCCCATAAATCTTAACAGATTTGTGACCTGCACTTCAAGACTCTTTGCCCACATGCACTGTATTACAAATGTCTTGATGACTAGAGTTTTAATCAGTCAAATCTGTCTTGATTTAGCAGGATTCTGTAGACAAATCTTTGTTCTCAGTTGTATAATAATTACAAGCTGTTTTACCAGTGGATAAAGAAAGGATTAGTCTCCTCTTTGAAAATGGTAACTTTATAATTACATGTATTTACTTGCCTTGTCAGTAAAGAACTCACCAGCTGAGATGCAGGATTACTGTTGTTTAAAAGGCTCATGGACAAATGGAGGAAATATATATTCCAAATTTTATCTTTTACAGATGTAGAAAACCAACTTCTGGGTTTATGCAGGACTTTTTCCCCTTTAAAATGTAATGTACTTCGATTAAGTTTTGTGAAAACTAACTAGGAGTGCTGAATGGAAGCCAAACGTTGTTTCTCATTTATGTATCTCAGAGTTAGATGAAAAGAGGAAAGACTAAAAAAAAAAAATAATTGTGAATTAGATGTCCTCTTCCTATACTGGAAATTTTACATTCTCTTTCTTTCAGCAAATTAATTCTCTGCTTCTCTGGTCTTAGGACAAGAAGAATTGGGAGGAATTAGAACTACTTAATATGTTGAAACGCAGCTAGAAGCAAGTTGGCTTTTATTCAAATTTTTGAATCCAAAAGTTCCTGTTATATTTTTCAGCTGTGTGATTCATGACCTTCTGTGTTCTTCAGAATCTAATGATTTTTTTAATATATTCAGAAATCTTTTACACACAAGCAAAATTTTGCTCCAGCTTGTATATCTCACTCACAAATATGGTGTAGTATGTACGTCTGTGATTTTTAGTATCCCAGATTGCCTATCAAGAGAGAAGAATGGGGTATTGCAAAGTCACACTTGGAACTTTATTCATATCAACCTCTTCAAACATCCTGGGTTTAAACCTTCAGCACAAATTTAAATGTGTCTTTCCCAGTTAGGTTGTAAACATGAGGCAGAGGAAAAGACTAAAATATTCTTTGGGAAAAGTTTAAGACAGAAAAAGGCAAATGGGTTGGACAGAATAGAAAGGATATAGGCAGTGAAAGCTGATTTATTCTTAACTGTAGAGCTGACAGCTACAAGATGTGTAAACCACCAAAACTTCATAGGTTCCCTAGCTAAAGATCATTAATTAAAGCTTACCACTAGCCAAACCTCAAATCAAATGTTGATGACTGAAGGTTAGCTAGTGATAAACTTCAAACCTTGTCCCTTATTCTCCAGTACCTCTGTCTTTGAGACCTGGGAGTCTATGAGTTTCCAGCTTGTGGGCTAGCAGAAATGACATAACCTGGATCCATGCCGGGGCGGAGGGGAAACTGGGTTCTTAATGCGCTCATCAGTGTACTGTATCAAAACTGAAACATTGCTATTGATAACGTAACATGGTCACAATGTTTTCATGTCAATAATAATTTCCAGACATACTGCATATTATGAAATATTTTTTCATAGCAGAATGTTTTGAGTAGATCAGATTATTTTTTGTGTTAGTCTTCTATTTGTTAGGATATACCCAATGTATATAGCTGTCTTCCCCCCCCCCCTTATATCTTATTTAATTGAAAACCTAGAAATGGCATTGCAGAATCTTGCATCCTCTCCAGCCATCAGCATTAAACAGTGGCAATTTAGCCTGTTCCTGATGGTTTTATGACAGTGCAAGCGAATAAATGAACATTATCAAAATCCTGTTGGAGTATGATTGGGGGCGTTTCATTTGTTTGGTTTCATTCAACCTATGCAGCCCTCTTGACTCATTTGTAACAATGTGTACTAGTATAACCTTAAAATTTATAGAAACGTGCTTAGATAGAATATTTATTACTAGGGTTTCTAGGTAATAAGTTGAATAGATTTTCTCTACTAGTGATAGCAGAGATTTCAAGGCCACAGACTGTAAATGTGAGAGATCGCATGTACACAGACAGAGAGGTTGTTTCAGAACCCAGGTTTCAGGAGGATATTTAGATTAAAAAGCCTAAAGGTGTGTATGCTGATAAAATTACATCTTTCCTGTTTTCTTATGGAGTGTCATTGACAGTAATATGTGTCTGAAGGGAAAAACTTTTTCTCATTATAAAGCCATTCCCTTAATAGAGTCCAGTTTAAAAAAAACCCAAACAAATAAACAAAAAAAATGTCCAGCAACAACAACAAAAGCCCTGTAGCCTTCAGTCCTGTGAATTTTCACTGTTTCTCAGTTGGCTACAGTGTAGGTGAAGGGCAGGTTATTTTGATAGCCTGTGCATGGGATTCTGTTTACAGTTCTCTGACACCATCCAGTGGCAGGAGGTTAATGTTAGAATAGTGGGATTATTTATTTGTTTATTTTACCGTCTACTGCAATAAGATTGTAGATTCTTAAATGTTTCCAGTGTTTTCTGAACATTTAATTTTAAAACTTTTACCTCTGCTTTCAGCACGATCTCATTATAATTTCCGTCTTCTCCATATATCTAAAACACTTACCACAATGGGATAAAAAGCTATCATTAAAAAAAAGACAATTACAGAAAAGGAATTCCTTGCTGAAAAATATGTTTAGTTTTATGGCCTGCCTATAAAACAGTATTTTATTTAAAAAATGCAAAGTGTATCCTTACTCTTTTGACTGCAGTGAGATTTTTTTTCAGCTTTCATATTTTCATTTCCATGCATGAACTCTCCCCTCCCTTCTTAGTGGACTGTGTTTTGTATTGATTTTGTAATGCATGTTAGACAAGTGGTGTGTAGAGCAATCACTGCAGTGCAGAATAGATCCAATGTATTGTTCCCACTCTGACCTGTTAGTAAATTAATACTGGCCATTTAGTGAAGAGCAAAAGTTAATTTTAAATGCATGGCTATCACAAACATCATAATGTTTTTCTCTTTGGGAAAATTTCCAGGAAAATTTCCCTCTTTCCATTTTTTTTTCTTCACAACACTTTGTCTTGTAGAACCCTATTTGAGAGATTGGTACAGTCTTGACTGTTTTAAATGTTTATCACACTTGTATCTAAATAATATATAAAACCTTCAAGACTTGATGGAAATCACTGTACAAATGTGAGGAACTTAACAAAGAAGAGAACCTTCCTAATGCCTTCTGACTTCCCTGTATGGTTCTGTACTGGCAATTATTATGTAGGATGGTTGGAAAAAAGAATAATAAATATTATGCTCTTTTTTGCCCATAATATTCTTTTTTCTGTGGGAAAAGTCCTGTATGCTTCTGGATGTTACTATGCAACCAAATCCCCCTTCTGTCAGAGATTTCAGATGTCTTTGACCTTCCTACACAAGTCCCACAGTGTGTCCTCTGCATATCGATGGGAAGCATGACCTCTTCTGCCAGAGCTTTTAAACAGCTAGCAGATGGGGTCCCACATTCCTCTTCCAGACACCTGCCTCTCCTATCACAAAGTGCTGGGGCCTGCTGCGACAGAGACGTCTTTGGTTTCTTTCAGTGCCGGAGTGGGAATCCTGACTTGAGCACACTGATGAAACAGACTTTTGAATTTTGCTACTTCTGCTGTACAATTTCAGCCGTTTTGTGAAGTCTTCCAAAACCCCAAAATCACCCTTTAAAATGAGCATTGTGGAAGTTGCATAGTAAAGAGTATGCTCCTTGCTTGGTTAATAATTAAGGGTATAATTAGTCTATAGCTCCAAATATAATTAAAATTCATTTTGCTAGGTCTAAGAATTAGAAAGTAATTCAGCATTTTGACACAGCAAATGAACAAGGAACTTGATGTGGAGGAGGAAGCTAGAAATGATCCTAAAGAGGAGCAGCGTAGGGTCTTGAGCTTGTGACTAGTGTGTGATCCCAAAGGGTGGATTCCACTTCCTCAGTAGAATATCTGACTCCAGGTCCTCCTATGATGCAGAGCATATCAGCGATCAAAACTGTCACTTGGCTTTGCTGGAGAAAGCTCTGGAGAATTTGTATTTTCTCTTTGTCTTTTGTCTTCCATCAAGAATGATCTAGAGTATATGGGAAGGTGATGCACTTGTCTTTTATACATGTGTAAAACATGCTTTCCTGAAATACCTTTTTTAATTTATGGTTGTTTTTTCTTTTACTGTGCGTGTAGTCTGTTGACTAAATTTGAGTTCTTTAGGTACCAAATGGAGCACTTGCAGCAGCAGAGGAGGGAACGGTGTCATGCTGAATACTTCAGAGATCTCTGTTCCCCCTTTTTAGCAGAAATGTAAAAAAATGTATTCAAGAGCAGCTCAAAGCCAGTTAGGTTTTTCAGGATTACCCAAATCTTTGTCTTTCAGTAGCGCATTTTGCAGCTTTCAGTTAACACGGGTGAATTTTGGTTATTGTTGATGCACTGACAGCTGATTAGCTGTAGCTGATTGTTGCTAATAAATGCGTTAAATCTTCTGAGTGTCTTAAAGGCCTGATACGTGGTCCATTATCCACTGCTCTTGCTGGATGTCCCTACTGGTTCTGGTGGATGTTGGATTGACCCTCTAATCTTCACAAAGCCCTTCCTGTGGATGCAAGTGCTATTATCAGATTGCATTGTCTATCAAAATTGTCATTGAAATGAAGAGTTCCATCTTCTCAGCATAGCCTAAATCACTCGTTGAATCTGTTAAACTGATGTGTAGTTTGAAGCTTTAACAACTTTTATAGAGATTTAATAGAAGACGCTCATTTATTCATTAATTACTAATTATAGTCAGTGTTCTTTTCTAGGAACAAATGTTCATGAAGCCCAGCGCATTCTGAATGAAAGCGGACTCCCCATCACCTCTGCAAATGACCTTGAGGATGCAGCAAAGAAGGCAGTGGCTAGTGTGGCCAAAAAATAACAGTGTGAAGATTATTCTTCTGGAACGTGTGTGTGTTTCACAAGACATCCTTCCTGTTGTTATTTCAGAGCAGATTACTGGAGTTTTTCTGAGCAGTCATCAGTGTTGGTGGACTTAATTTGTGATACATGGCAAACTCAGGCCATAGGCTTGCAAGTTAGGCTTCAGAAATTTTGCAGCTGCATTCTTGAAAAGTTTGTATGTCTTCATCTAATTTTGGTAATTTTGTTACTCAGAATTGTAATAAGTAAGATTTCACTTCATAAAGCTCTCTTTTCTGCCATCCTTCCAAAATTGTCACTGATAAACTTATGATAAGATACAGTAATTAATAATTGATTTCTATCAACAGGATCATACTTTAGTCAAACACATGTACTTCACCCATTTCACAATATTTTCATTCATTTTTTTATATTGTAAAGAGTCAGCAAACTAATAATGGTTTATATTTTTTATGGACTTTTACAATGATGTAAAAAAATTGTGCTTACAATATCTATTTTTATTCAAATGAATAATGTTTATTTTCTTTTTTAGAAATCACAAATTTTGCCTTAAGATGATTTTCTTTTGTAGATGCCAAAGTATACCTCACAACAGGGAAAGGGATTGAATAGTTGGTAGTGAAAGGACCTTCCATTCTTATACTTTGCCTATAAGCCAGCGAAATGTGATTCGTTTTATTTTCTAGGTTTTGACAATGAGGTGCAGTGTTTCTAGGTGTAACAGTGCCATACAGAGAGCTCTAGGAGGATGTGTCTGCCAGTAAGAAAACAGCTGCTAACTTTTTAAAATAACCTCTTTCATAAGTTGTGTGGCTGCTATGAGGTTTTAAAATAAGATGAGAACCTGAAGCAGTTTTCTGTCAGGAGCATGGAGTATTCTTCAATTGATTTAACTTCCAAAACCCATTTCTGATTTATTGAGAATAAAACACAAATGAATTTTTCCATTTTTAAACTATTTGATTTCTCAGGAATCAGTAAAAATATGTACGAGAAAAAAAAAAAATGTAAGTTTCAGTACTCAGATATTGACCGAGATTTATTTTGATTATATATTCTTTTGTAACAGTCAAAATTCAAGCTGTTAGTTACACAAATCATTCATTCAGGGAACAGCAGGCAATACAAAATGGCTTGTGTAACTAAAGAACTTGGTACAAATCTCACTCAGCCCAGGAATTACTTGCTGAAAATCATCAATAAATTTGAACAGTGAATAAATGAGTGGATATTATGATCTGGTCTTGTAAATGGGCAAAGAGGTAAAGATTTTTCTAATAAATTCTTAATTGTGATTTTTGAGCAGCTCTAATCAATACCGTGTTCTACTTAGAAAAATGTAAATAAATTTTTCTTGACATTTCCATTAAAACTGTTACATTCAAAATAAATTGTCCACACTAATCTCTGGCTCTTGACAGAAATAGTATAGATAGGTTGCTATCATCAATTACTGTACTTTTTTTCTTCTCCATTCCTTTCTCTACGTATTGCTCAAGGAAAAAAATGTATGACCATTAGAATAGCAATAAATATGCCACTAGGTATGTACTTATTGACGGAATGAAGAAGGTTATTGTTAGCAGTTCTCGTGAAGGTGCATAGAAGCACACTGCTTTGAAGGAAGAAATGTTTACCTCACCACAATAAATAAAAAACTCACACTCTATTTTATATATTTTAATACTGGAAATAGAAGCATTCGGTGGAAGAACTGTTTATGCAATGTTGTCACACACTGTGTATCCAACTTCCGGTCTCAAAGCCATTCATTGTGTGTGTACATGATTATTAGTCTGCAAAGTTTAACGCTGCATACACTGTTTCATCAAATAAATGTAAAAATGAACACATTTAATGACTTCGTCCTTTCTATAAAATAGAAAATTGTTTGTCTGTTGTATTCTGTGCTTTTCCATTCAGCATTTTGTTACAGGTGAATGAAATCAAATGCACAGGAATTCAGTTTCAATTGGGTAGTATCGATACATTCTTATACACGTGCTTTTTAGCTAAAAAAGTAGTTCTTTTTATCTCTATATGTATCTTTTCTTCTATATAGGCTAATAAAAGTACATACAAGTTTTATTCCTCTTAAGCCGTATACAGAATAGAACAGTATAATTTCTAATTTTCAGATATCATATGGAAAATTTCCTAAGCTCTGGGTTTGTATTTTTGAACGTTTGGTGTTTCACTTGTGCCAAGGCACTGTCTGTAACCAGAGGCTTTCTTTCTGTGTTCAGCTTGCTTGGTGTGGCCTTGTGGACTGGTTTATTTGCACGGGTCATTTCTCTGTGTATGGAAATGGTGTTAGTTTTGGTCTCCCTTGGAAAGGCTTTTTAGTTACATTTCCTGTGATTTTTAACTGCTATAAATTGCAAGTAAACGCAGTGCTTAGAAAGGATGTTTTGTTTTTGCTCAAGCATGCAGAGTTGCAACCTGTCAAGAGTGTGGTTTGCTGTCCTCAGCAGCTGTCTACCTGATTGCTGCTCCCTCACCTCAGCGGGGCTGGATGCAAGCTTCCCTCCAGCCAGCTTTTATAGCTAAAACCCAGAAGACACATACATGAGAATTGCCCCTCCCGCAGAAAGCGAACAACAGTATAAGCGGTGGGTAAGTTGCAGTTAATACCCTTTGTGAAAATATTAAGTGGGATTTAGTTAACCTTTAAATCTTGACATTTCAGCCTGTGTTAATAAAGCTCTGTAGGATGGGGCACTTAGAAGGCAAAACAGGACGAAACTGTTAATGCTGCCATTGCATTGCATCTTTAACAAGTACCTTTAAATTCTCACAGCAAAAGTGTAACAGCTGGGAGTTCTGGAGTGATGTCCTTAACATGCGTTTACTATCCCGTTTGTCAGGCCTGTTCTTCCCTACATCCAGAAAAGCAGCTGGTATCATGCAAAATTGCTGTGATTGGAACAGCGTGTTGGTGCAAATCAGTCACCAGATAAGATCCCGAGCAGGGCCGTCCCTTTGCAGCGGAGTCTGCTTCCCCAGTCAAGAGCAATGCTGTTCTGCTTGCCTTGCCCTCCGAGGTGAGCCTTACCTAGTGACCTTGGGGATTTTCAGACCTGGGCACCTACAATAACCTCTGGTTTTTATAGGTCAGGTTGGCCCGGGTGGTCCCCTTGTGCTGAGAGCTGAGAACAGTACTGGCTGAGTGTACTGAGTGCCCCAAAACACAGGTCTGAGCAGCCTTGCTGGGCTAGAAGAGCTGGGAAGTCTGTGCGCAGAAGGCTAGGTGCTGGCAAAACCACGTCCTGTAGAGAAAGCTGTCAACTTAGTTACAAAAATCCGAAAACCTCCTAGGCTTGGTGCTTTATTACATGACATGTAAAATGCCAGTACTAGATGCTGCTGTAAGCCTCTGAACTGATTGCAAGATTTCATGCCATGTTTTTCTTTTTGCTGCCTTTCAGAAAATTGTAGTTTCTTCCAAAGTCAAGGCAGGTCATTGCCTGTTTTGATTTATCATCTTAGATTCTTTCCCCTTCCTCTACTAAACTTCCTGGGGTTTTCCCCATTTTCCCACCCACATAGTTCACTCCCTGTGCTTCCTCAGTCCTTATGGTGTCGTCCTCAAAACTGGCAGAGTCCACACCGCTGGGTTTTCTAGGTTTGCATGGTTGGGCTGGCTGGTCTGGAGCTGGAAGCAGAAATGGGCTGAGAAGCAGTTTGGCTTGCCTGTTCAGGAGTGTTGGTCTCTGAAATGGGGCTGTGTTTCAGAAAAGTTGTAGACAGGTATGTTCATAAGAGGAGTGAAAAGCATAGGAAAGCTTGACACACATGTAAAGGGTGGCTTAAAAAGGGAGAAGAAATACTCTTCTTCAAGGAGAAATAGTCTTCCTCAAGTCCAGTGTGGACGGGACAGGCAGTGAGGAGCTTTGACAGTGGTAAGTCAGACTTGTAGCCATGAAGTAAGCCAAGGAATGAACTGTGAAATCATCAGTGGGTGTTTATTTTAGAGTCAGGGATGGCTTAAAAAGAGTTGATTTTCGCCTCAGGG
The DNA here is from genome assembly GCA_026212715.1 of Elanus axillaris. Classification (NCBI taxonomy): domain Eukaryota; kingdom Metazoa; phylum Chordata; class Aves; order Accipitriformes; family Accipitridae; genus Elanus; species Elanus axillaris. The sequence continues at coordinate 17,802,314 of JANZLQ010000037.1, read as the reverse complement.
TAGAGGGATGGATGAGGTGACCTTCCAGCCTGATCTGATAGGATTTAATGCTTGTTGGTAAGGTTTCATTTTCTTATTTTCTTCCTAACTTGTAGGTACAGGGAGGAAAAAGGAGGACAGATCTGGTGGATTCTTGAAAGAAACTGTTTTTAATTTAGTCACCAAGAATGATCTGCAGCTGCCAGGGAAATGAAAAGCAGATTATGCAAACTCAAGACATTCCCTAACAATGGGAGCAGTGTTATTGCAATGCATAAAAGGCTGAGCAGAGAATTAGGGGTATCTATCAACTTTAATATGTTTAATTTAAAAAGGAACAGGTTGCACCAACAATTTTTTTTCTACTTAATGAGGCCCATTCATAAGTAGAATAACAGGATTTGCCTGTCACCCAGAGGAAATCATGGTATGTGTATTTGTACTTTGGTGCAAAACTTGTGTTGATCGCAGTGATTTAAAACTTTTTCCAGCCCAGCTGCAGTCAGTTTGATGTCAGGATCCTTTCATCTAGAGACAGATGCACCCTTGGTAGAATCCTGAACACGTCTGTCTTTGTTGAGCCCCACAAAGTACCCGCTAAAGATTAAAAGTATACATGAATTATTGCATGTTATTCCTCAGAGATAACCGCTATGAGGTAAGATTTGACTTATCCAAGACCTGGTAGCTGCCTCCTGCAGACTGCAGAAGGATCTTTAGTGCATATGTGATTTTGGCCTTTTGCATTTCTCTATTCTGCCCATGTTTGTGGGTGCTGAGTGTTGTAGGGACGGTTGTAGTAGAACATTGCATAGCATATGATGCTCCCCATTTCTTGGGGCCATTTCTTTTCTATAGGACTTGGAGCAGTGAGGAGGGAAAAGGTTTTCTGTGTATCTTGGATCACAGTGCCAGGCCGGAGACACAACTCACCTCTGTTCCCGTGTGTGGATAGACACAGGCTGCTTCCAATGAGCTACCCCTTCCATGTTCTGTTCACGTAAGTACAAAGTGGCCTTGGTGGGCAGGCAGAGGGCAAAAAACTGGGGGGGCGCCTGCAGGACTGGGTGGGGATGGCAGGTGGGCCTCAGGGAAGGCTCCACTTCACATGTCTTCTGTATCCCGCCCTGCTTGCAAGGAAGAAGCTCCACACTGGAGTTATGATAGTTTCCCATATCTGCCCTCCTTTTGTCCTTGGAGTGGTCCCACATCGCCAAGAAGGAGAAAGCAAGAGCAATGCCATGAGGACACCATTCCCTTCTCCATTATCTTGGGGCAGGAGTTGCCTCATTCTGGACCTCCTTGTGTTTGTGACGATGGGGGAATAGCCTGGCCCTCAATTCCCAATTAAATCTAGGCTAATTTGAAATGAAATCTAACAGGGATAGCCAAGCCTGGAGAGAAGGAGGCAACTGACAGAAATAGGTTACTCCATGAATTAAGTGCTGTTGGGATGTGCAGCATGATGGGATTTGGAAACTGGGTCCTTTGTATTTACCAGAGCAACTCTTCTGAACATGCACATGCATATAAGCAAGCCATCGTCAAAGAGGTGACAGTGACAAAGTATTGGTAAGTGAATCCGGGAAAGGAGGGCTTGAAGAGATCAAGTGTAAGAGTTTTTGCATTTCTCTAGATACAGAGATGAGAAAATGAGAAATTTGATCTTTCTATTATAATCGACATAAAGAATTACAGGCCAGCAAAAGGCCACGCAGCTAAACAAAGCTGTTCCCCTTAAGTTTATTTCAAATGTCTCTCTGCTTCGGCACTGTGTCCTTCAAGACTTTCTCTCTGTAATTGCATGTGGCAGCCTCTTTACAGCTAGATGCCGATTGCTGCTCTCCAGCTGCTCCAAAACAGAAATAAATAAAAAAAAAACGGGCAAGCAAGGGCATTGCAGCAAGTAGTTAGGAGAGACCTTCCTCCTTTGTTTCACAGATGGGTCAGTAGAGGGGTTTAGAAAATGCCATTTTATTTGCAAGCACTGCTTTGTTTGGCTCCGTGATGGAACACTGTCCAATACTCAGCAGCTCAGTCCTCGTAACAACTCTCCTTCCATTAAAAGACTTTACCCTGCAAAGCAGCACAGTTCAGGAAATAAATGGTATTTGGTGCCCTGTCTTACCTGGGCTGCTTGCTTAGCAAAACTGACCTTTTGCCCCAGCTACATGGGACCAGAGGTTTCATTCAAAGGATATTGGCAGCAGCGTGGTGTTAATCTCCCACAGTTGTAATATCCTGGTCTGTAGGGGAGCTAGGTTTGTGAAAACTGACAACCTGCAGCTTTGGAGGGGTTCATGCTGGTTTTCAATAGAAGAGCAGCAGTACTGCCATTGAACGTTGGAGGGCTTATCCTCCCTCTGCCACCAAGCAATGGGTGAAATGGGGTTTGCATAGCAAACACAGACCAATGTGGTTCCTGCCGTTATACACCTCTCTACCATGTACAGACAAGCTCAGACTTTACTATGGAAGTGTAAATCCTTTATTTATCATATAGAAGATACCAGGGCTAAAATCCTCTGCTCCTGCATAGGGGGTTAGGATGTGCTTGACTCACCTCTGAAAAGGGTGCCAGGGAAGCCAGTCGGTGTTGGCAGCTCTGTGCAGGGACCTCCTGGAGATGTTTGGGCAAGCCAAGTTGTGAACTCGCCCTCTCTTTTTGCTCACACTGAGGTTGATGGGGTGCTTTTCTCACTGTCCCTTTTGTTTTTCCATTTTCTGAGGGAAATATGAAAAGAAGGACTTTTTAGGAATTCTGACTGTAGTGTTCTAGGAGCATCCCTGACTGATGTCAACAGACATTGCTAGGGCTGGCCCAAAGAAACTACTATTAATAGGAAGTCAGACAATTTCCCAATATTCTTCTTGAACCTTCTTAACCTGTCCATTCACTGAAGTTCAGGTTCGTTGATTAGCACTGCTCAGCCTAAACCCCGAGTTCCTGACATATTGGAAAGCCCTTAGTGCCAGCAGCTTTTTCTACTATTTTCCCAAGTGCTTTTCCCATATTGTACAGCAGGAGGAATAACACTTCAGATGTGAAGATGTTAATCCACTTTGAGTTGTGTATTAAATGAACACATGCAAAACACAAGAAAAATGAAGCAATACATTATTTTTCATTTAATTTTCCATAACTATTCTCTTGTAGCCCTGGTGAAGTGTTTGACATAACGCACCTCTACAGCTTGTCCACTGAACACCTGGTAATCCGTCCTTGAATTCGCTTCAGAGAATACTCAGAGCAGAAAGTAAATTTTCTTAGACATGCAGAATGTCACTTACAAAAGAATGAAACTTTACTCCATTATCACCATGATGGGTGCAGGATACTGCTGCTCTCATGCTGAGGTCCAGAATGCCACGTGCTTCCTCATAAAGACAAAACTTTTGAGGACAACAGCAGACTAGTGTCAGTGTCAGTTCTCCGTGTATACAGCTCAGCCTTAGAGCTTCAATGCTATTGATTTCCTTAACATTCATTATCCATCTATTGATTTTTCCACTATCCTCTGGATTATACCCATTGTAGAAATTGCTGCTAGTGAGCCTAAAGAATTCTTGCTGTCACGCTCCATCTGCTGAAGCCAGCCTGTTCTTGCATGACAGCTGCATTGGCTTTTCTAGTTGGGAAATTCCCATCTCCATCCTCATGAGGCTGCCCTTTGAAAATGGCTCGCTTTCAAAAGACACGGAGGGGTCTGCCAGAGCTGTGCCTCCTTCTAATGGTTGAATTCTAGGTTTCATCATTAAGCTTGAGCTTTTTCACATCACAGCTCGAGTTCTCCCCCAGTCATTTCCAGATCTTGCAAAGATCTGAAAATGCAGCAACAGCAGCAGAAGCATGCAACCTTGTACAGCAGGACTTTTATGTATGCTCCCTTTTGTTCTGCTATCTGTTGCTGGTGTAACAGAACCACCTACACACTGTGTTTGAGTCTCTTCTGAGATGGATATTAAAAGCGGGTAATTTAGAAAGTGCCTGTGTCACTACCAGCCTTCAGGACCAGCTGTGTAGTATCTCTACAGATGTCCCAGCCCCCCCTCATTCCTAACTCGATATACGTGGTTCATAATGAAACATTAATTTGGCAACTCAAGTGTAGGTGCTGCTTCAATGGTTTTCAGTAACTCCCTTTCTGCTCATAGCATGGCAGTACTATGTCTGCTCTAACACTAGGGAGAGGTGGCTCAGACCCACCATGTCTGTAAATGCCTTCTGTTTCAGTGAAGCCAAGCTGCCTCTAAACTGGAAATGTGCTCACCGAGTCTTTCAGCCTGATATTTTTAAAGGGTGGCTGATGGAAACTGTGGAAAGATGCCTTTGAATATGTCCCCCAGTTGCATATCTCAAATCAAGTCACTGGGGAATACCTCTGCTGTAGAAAACCAGTGTTAAAATTGCTGTGCATTATTGAATGGACATAACAGGCCTTTCAGCCCTGGAAGTTGGACAGTGGAGTTTACTCTGAACATGCTGTTAATACACCAAAGACATTTTGGGTAAATGTTAGCTAAGTCCTGACATGTTTGCAGCACTCGATCAGGGGTAGCAATGGAGTTGTTAATGGTACTGCTTGAAGAATTTCGTGAGCTGTGTAGTCAGGTGTAACACAGTTTGGTGTATTTGCTTATTGGAAATGTTTGTCTGAAAGCTTGTACAAGAAATCCTGATTCTTGGTAAAATGAAAATTTCAAAGTGGGAAAATTTAGCCAACATTTAGATTTGTTCACAACTGAACTGTCAGAACTGATTTTTGGAGTTAATTAAGCACAGTAATTAAGCACAGCACACTTATTAATTAAGCACAGTAAATACATCCATAATGGTGTGATATTTTATTTCTCAGGCCTAAGCTATGAGTGGGCAAGTGGGGTGAAGGCCCTTGCAGCCAGAGCAGCCCCAATGTTTCTGTTCTGCCGGCTGCAGCAGGACTCTTTGTGGTGGGAGCAGCTGCTGCGGCCCCTTGGCTCCCATCCTTTCCCTGCCTCTCCAGACTGGCTGGATGCCAGCAATTAGAAACTAATTGAGAAGCTTTAAAAATGCATCTCTTCCCCATTCCTTCTGCTCTGTTTAATCCTCTGACAATCCCCAGCAGAATTCTTCACAAGGGACTTTGTACCGCTTTACTCTTTGCTCAGTGTTTGGAGTTAAAGCAGGTGTCTCAACAGAGTGGGGCTGTTTGGGGACCCAGGAGGGACTCACTTTTCTTGCTGTCTTCTCTGCTGCTCCATCCTCCTGGGCACTCCCTGTTTATGCAGAGGCTGGGATGTCACCTGCTTGCACAAGCACGTCCAGGTCCGAGAGCTGGTGCACTTACTGAAACCAGTGTGGTGCCTGCAGTGATTTTGGTGGTGTGGAGATCGGGACATGGCTATGTGAGAGCAGGTAACACTGGCAGATATTTCTGTGCATTTTCCTTCTATCAGTTTAAAAATAAAACCTGTCGCTATTGATAGCCTGAGAATTTCCCAGAAGCGGGAAGAAAGCAGCTTCATCTCCTCCTCACTGGCTTCTGGCCGTTTCTGGATGCATGATAAATGTATTACTTCATTCTTTGCCTGGCAGCGAGGAGCACCGATCAGTGACTGAGGGCCCATTGTACCCAACATTATCCAAACAAGTAGCACTGAAGTCAGGCAGTGCCTTGGAAAGTCAGCAATCCTCTCCTGGTTTGCAAGTCTTCCCCTGACTTATAAGCCATTCCCCATTAGTCCTCAGTGACAGATGTTTATTTCCTGCATACAGCAGGGAGTGAAGACAGTTATCCACCTTCTTCCTATAGCTTCTCCCCTGGCTCTGCACCTCCCTCCTGCTCACTCCGTCTCCTGGCATCCTCCTGCTGTTTTGTTTTCTAGTCATCAGTAATCCAGCATACCAGTGGAGGTGCAGGAGGGTGTTAGACCTTTGTTTTCATCCTTAGACTCTGCTGACTCCATGGAGCCTGAGTCAGGCCCCATGTTATCACCATCACCGTCTTGCTTGTTGGTTTAGCGAGAGTTTTGCCCAAGGAAAGACTTTGAGCACAAGCACTTTAAATGCCCAATAAAGAGAAAATAAGGAGCTGCTTTGCCACTTAGACCAAGCTGCTCACTAGCAGTGGGAAGATGTTTGGAGCATGTCCTGAATGCACAGAACAAGCATGGCCAACCTCATCCTTCCTCCTCCTGCCTAGGGTGGCTGCACAGAAGTGCCTGGGGTTGTGACAGAGCAGCTTCATGTCACTTTGCTTTTTCCCCTATTTATTCCAATTCCCCAGCTCATTTAGCAGAGGAGGACCTGCTTCCATGGGTTTAGTGCTCACCTCTGATAAAGCACATCAAGAGATTTATGAAAGTAACATATTAAGATCATGGTCTGTCAGATGTCAATAAGCAGAATAAAGAGCTCAGCACTGCATTTATAGAGATCCAGCAATTAAAGTATTTGATGAAAGCATTTTATTGGAGTATATATTACCATTTGGTCCAATTATTCTGCCATTAAACATTAAGAATAATTGAACCAAATGGTGCCCAATAGAAGGAATACATCTGCTCTGATGAATTCCTGCCAAAAGGCACTGGGAATCTTAGTACAAGCATTTTGTCAACCAAGATAACAGTATTTTTCTCTCCAGCTGATAAAGCAGGGCTTTTGAATCTTATTTATGACGTATAAATTGGCTAATTTGTTACCAATATCAAACAGCCCATAAGAATCAGGCAGTGTAATAGCTAACAAAATACTGACAGCTTCATCACTTGCTGACTGCATGGAGTACAATATATGCTCAATTAATAGAGAGTGCAATTATCACAGAAACTGCAAGCAGGAACTAATTATACAGAAGCCAATCAAAAACAGCCCAAAGCAAGGCAGGATGTGTTTCAAGAAACTGGAGAGCGATTTTTTTTTTAATTCCTTTTTTTTTTTTTTTTATCTCTATGTTTCTCTTATCTCTATGTTTTCCTTACCTCCGTGAGAGGGAAGGGCATGTGGCACCAACAGGAAGAAGAGTGAGCCAAGAGCCTGGCCATAGTGCTATGAGTGAGCTCTAGCACAGGTTCCAATTTCCATATGAAAGAGAAAAATCACAGTGTTTTCTTCTGTTTAAACACATTGCAGTTATGGTGTAACTAGGGATAACCAAAACACAGCAATAGCAATCCTTTCCCTAAGGTATAAAAGACTTGCAGACAGTGACAGATGGGAACACTTTCAAAGGAAATTAAAGGAGAAAATAACATCTTGATACGTATTTTGAAAAAAAATGGTGCACTAAGGGAAGAATCCTTTAAACCCTTAGGAAGGGCAGCTTTTAATTTTGCGATAAATACAGCACTGGCTTGTTAAGTTCCTGATGGTCTCTTAAAATATCAGTAGTTGCTAAAGTAAGGGGTCGTTCTGCTTTTTTTCACTCAAGTTGAACTAAAAAAAAATCTATATGAAAAACATTGATTTAAGATATTTTCCTGGGCCTTGCTTACCTGTAGCTCTCATAACTTGAGTAATGTTGGTCAGTCTTGGAAGGAAGTGTAAAAATACAGAAATATAGAGGGTAAAAAAAAAAAAAAAAGAAAAAAGGAAAATCCCACTAGAGGCAAAGCATATGAAAGGCCAAGGAATTTCCAGTGTTTCAGATACTGAGAATAGTTTGAATTATTCTGGTTGTCTTCAGTAAATAACATTCCTGACCCTGGAATTGTTTAGATTTCTATTAATGGGAGTATTAATTAGAAATACTAATAACTTTTACACACCATCACATTTAGAGGCCACAAAAAAAAATATATTACAAAGCAAAAAAACTCCAACCCCAAAGCACCTCAGATCCATAATCTGGCAGTCACAGATCACCTTCTGCTCAGAAGAGTCCTATCTGGAATTAGGAAGAGAAGTGTTTTACTCACAGGTGACTGGTAAAGGCATTTATTTTACTTTTTTTCTATGAGAACAATAATCTTAATTTAAAGTACTGTCATTGAAGATTTGTTTTTGCACTTGAAGACAAATTGCCATTTGGAATGGATGTTTTTTACTGAAAGTTAGGAAATAACATTTTATACAGAAACTAAAGGAATGTTGTGCTGGTTTTGATTGATTCACATGACAAAACCTGAGCTTTCCTGTGGCAGAGTCAAGGTCTGTTTTTTTCCTGGATATTTTTTGGTTTTGATAAGAAAACTTTGGATGCATGAATTGTACTCTACCTGTGATGTTACATTTTGGAAGCTGCTCTGTGTATGTTATTGAAAAAAAAGCTGTTGCTTTCCAAGGGATGTTGGAGGGAGGGGGAGCCCAAACTTTTTTTTTTTCTTTTTTTTTTTCTTTTTTTTTAATTTTAGGCCAGAGCTCTTCCATGAGATTTTGGGCTTGCTGCAAAACCTTTTAGTCCACATCCTGTATTTTTGCATCCATGTATTCTCTGCTTAGTGATAAACAAGGTTGTTTACCAGTGGAAATGATCAATGGCTCCTGCAGGCCTCAGTTCAGCAAAGACATCCCGCTGCAGGAAACCACTTAAGCATGTGCTTTGCTATAAGCAAAGATGGCAGACAGAAGTTCTCCCTGACAAGCGATGGATGGATGCTGATGGTTTTGTTAGTTCGTTTTGTCCTCTGAGGGATTTATTAGACTTTCACCTACTCCCAGCTCTATTGCAACTGAGACCTGCAGAGGACTTTGTTGCTTGTATCTCCTTAGAAGAGAGTGCTTTATCCCCCTGTGTCCAGTTCTAAGTGCTGTGACCCAACACTGCTGCTTTAGGATTAAGCTGTGGGGCTATTTTTGCTGGAGAACTGATTCTGGTATGCTACACCCATGGCTTAATACTTGGTGACCTGACCTGGCTGGAAGTCCCCTTCACGATGTAGGGTCCTCCATTGTGCAGCACTCCACATATTCTGGCATCCATCAAAGCACATCCATGGGGCTGAGGGATTCTCCCAGTGAGCTGAAAAATCTTTTACGGGTCCTGAGGTGACTGGGATTTGGAAGATAAAATTAGTGCTGCCCTGTGGCTGAGAATTAGCTATTGTCAGCAGTTGAATGGCTTAGCCTGCATGCTTGCTCCAAAGAGAGAGGAGAGCCAGCTGGCATTAAACCAGGACTCACAGGCTTGCTGCACTGCAAAGGCAATGAAGGAGCTCAGCACCTTGTAGAACTGCGCTCTGCTGTATTAGTTAGCATCATCAGTAGCAGATACAAAGCTGTGTGGATGGGCAGTGTTGCTTAGTGAGAAAAGCGACGAAATGCTGTGCAGGAGACCTGCCTTTTGTTCATGACTCCCAGCCATTCTCCTGGGGGACCAGGAGAAAGAATCTTTTTATTTCTTTGTACCTCAGTTTGCTATCCACCAAAGGACATTGGTTTATTTCATAAAACCTAGGGCTGAAGAGTGATATTCCTATTTACTGCTGTATGAAATTCACCATTGTTAACTTACTCAATGTCATTTGTCCATGATTTAAAAATATTCTGAGTGGTTGCATTTATTTTCTTCCAACCTTTGGAGTTGTGAAACCTTTTCAGTTTTTCTGACAGCTATTTAAATCCTGCTTTTTTCAGTTTCTGGTATAAACTTCCAACACAGAGAAATGCTGGCATGCTAGATTAAATAGTTATTTGATGCTCAATATCTTCACACTTGCGAGTTCTCCAAGAGCAACCAGTAGCACTCCTCTAAACTCTAAAATTAGTTTTCCTCGTCCATTTATGACTAATCACATTAATCTTCTTCTGTGGGTCTGATACTGATAATACAGCATACGTGTGCTCTTCATGAGAAGCAGATTATTAGAGCAGCAGGGAGTGTCATGTATACTAATGCTCTGAAGCATTTAGCCTCCTGCTATACCTCTGACAACAGAAATTCCACTTTGCATGGACTGTGAGGCTTGCAGAGTTGAGAGGCTTGGGAAACCGTAGTTAAACCTTCAGCAAAATGAAAAAGAGTTTTTGACAAACATTTCTCCCTTTGCCTGGCTCCTGGACACGGCTGTCTAGGCTGTATTTAACATACAGAACTCTCCAGGGTTGGCTCAAGGCTCCTCTGCAGACAAAACCAGAGGAGAGGTGAGAACATAGCTGCATTGCTTGGGCATAGGAGGGGGAGAAGTGCACAGAGGAGAGCTGTGGTCAGGGAGAAGGCAATTAGTGTTGTGGGGGAATGCTATAACTGTTCTTTTATTCTCAGTGCAGCTCAGACCTGGTCTCTGCAGAGTTGTTGCCAGCTCAGAATTTGTGAAGCAGGGACTGGACTCTATTTCCTCATTTGAAAATAGTTTTTCACTGGCATGTTTATTGCGTGCTTGCGCTGCCAGCTGGGAAGAGCCAGGCAGGGCATTTTCCTATCCAAACCCCGGTTCATTTACCTACCTGCACATGAGTACTGCCACCACAATCAGTGAGCCTCACTATAAACAGGTGTTAATGCTTTACCGGGTCAGAGCTAATGTAAATCTGTAAGTGCTTTCAATCAAAAAGGGAATATAATAATTTAGTCCAGACGCTCATTAGCACTGCCACCATTTGTCAAGAACATCTTGCAGTTCTCTCTGTTTTGTGATATGCTCTGTGCGTATTTGATATTCATGTCTCCACATACGTGTCATTTGTTCTGCGGACAAACCTCTCCCAAGGTTCAGGGCCTTGGCTATGGGCAGCTAATTCTTTGGGTTGTCTTCTCCTATTGGGACATGAAGATGTATGCTTGATCTATTCAAGTACTAATCAAGGCTTGAACGACTCCCGGTATCATTCCTGTTCATTCTGAGTTGGGAATATATCAACTGCAGAGCAAAACGGTGTTTCTCAGCAATGTGTCATAATGATTGGTTATATGAGTGTCACAATTCTGCAAGAAATACAGTAAGTTCAGTTCTATTGCCAGGAGTGCTGCCTCACAGGGAGGCATTTGTAACTAAAACTGTTGTTCATTTGCAGAATCTGTAAGAAGAAAGAAGCCTTGACTGGAAATATGCTGAAAAGCTGCCGTAATAAATTTGACATAATATGCATGACATGGATGGATAGATCATTGTTTGCTAGGCCTGGCAAATAAAACTGGTGTTGTGGAGCCAGAATTACAGGGAGAGAGAAACATTGTTCTACAAGGCATGCTTCAGATAGGAACCAAATTTGAAACAGCTATATATTTTAGTTGTGCTTAAATTGGATAATAAAGAAGGCTTGCTCAGAAATCTTATTGTGCCTTGGAACACACATTGATTTTTTTGTTCTTGTGAACTTCTAAGAAAGTTTCTTACCCATAAATAGAAGTACCTGCATACTTGGTATTCCTTCTTACTGTTATTAAAAGATATTTAAGAAGCAGGTATGAGAGACCCATGAAAGAAAGCAGAGAAATAGATGTGTAGTGTTGTGCCAGGGAGAGTTTTAGGACTAGCATTTTAAATCTCACTTGGGAGATCTTGCTCCTGTTCTTGGTGCTTTTGCAGAGTCCCTGTATGTCTTTGCCAAATTACTCATTCTCTTTGGCCTGTGTTTTCAAACATGATTTCCAGGTCTGGTGTCTGGATTTCCAGCTGGGTAGCTGCTGTAGGACCTATATGATGTATATAAACTATGCAACAGTTCCACTTTGGAGTTTTGTACCCTACCATTTATCTGTCTGGATTATGTCTTATTATGTGCACATACAATTCCTAGCCTAAAGGGAATTTGAACAGTTAGATAATATATAGTATTTAGAAGTATGCAAGCTCTCAGTAATATACTGCAGCAATGGATAAAAGGCATGAATTTGAATAGATGGGAATTGCAGCTTGCAAGAAGAGGCTAGAAAGAGGCAGACAGAATTTAGAATTTTATTGTAGAAAATAGAAATTTTCTGTTCTGGAGATTCTAGCAAGATATCCCTGGGAATGCAGTACCACTTCTTGCATGTACAGGGCTTGATTCTGAAGCATGTTGTGGTATGTTACACTCTGCTTCACAAAGCAGCTGTGGGGCCATCCCAGCCACATCCTGCCTCCATCCATGACTTCTACCTATGAGATTTAGGGTGGCAGTTTTCAAAAGTTTTAAAGCGAACTAAGCTTCGAAGACATCTTTAAACTGTGTCTTTACTGGGAACAACTGCATCTTACATGGGTGTGAGGGCTTTCAGCGGACAGCTCTGTCCAAACAGGGGCAGCTGGATGTCAAAAAGTATTCTTCCCAAAGGAAAGATTAATTTTGGCCCTGACAGTAGGAGATGCAACATCTAAGCAAGCATGGAAGTTGGTCTCATTAAACAGCAAAGCAATTTGCTGAGAATCAACTGCAACTGATGATATTTGGGGAGAGTCACTCTTGGACATCTGAATGAAGGAATGCACCTATGAAAATGCTCAGTGAGCAAAGACAGGCACAAACCTCTTTCCTCTCCCCTCCTAGTGTTTGATGCACATGTTGATAAGGGGCTCTGGGGCCATGCAGCGCTGCCCAGCCCAGACAGAGTGTCATTAATATTCCTGACTTGTGGCTCTATGCTGCTTTGACACCAAGGAAAATGTATCGGTAAAAAAGAAGCTTGTTTTTCCTGTTTATTTCTACATTTGGGAGTGTGGTGTGAAAAGCAGTTTTTTACCTTGGAGCAAAATTGCATGGAAATGTCCAGACAACAAGATTCCGTGCGATTTCCTCTGTATATTACAGCTATTCATTTACCTGAGTCTGGGCGGGCAGCTCATACTGTCCCAGGGGGGCCCTCAGCCGTCCCTCACCCTCATTGCGAGGAGTGATCTCATTTTTCCTGCCATGGGTTTCTCCGCTAAAATTCTCACAGAAGAAGGGCCTGCGGGGGGTGTTGGGCACTGGCATCTTCCTTCCCGAGCAGAGCATGGGGTTAAGCCTGCCTCAGGCACAGGTACACCAGGAGGGGCTGCACAGAGAAGGCAACTGAGGACTTACTTAGAAGGAGAAATTCAGCAGTGTGTGACAGGGTGAAATAGCAAATGCCACATTCACTGGGGGACATGCACATCACCCAGGTTTCTCACCCTCCTGCAGAGCCCTCTGCACGGTGGTGGGTTGCTCATGTCTACCTCAGGCTTCCTGAAGGCATCTCCTCATGGCAGGGTGCAGGCCAAGATGGCGGCCAGCCCCACGATTGCACTAGTGACAACAGGGACTGGCATGGTCCCTGAGGCCCTGCTGACTGACTGGGAGGATGGAGCCATGCAGGACGAGAGAGTTGGGGACCTTTCCTTCCCATCTCGAGACATGGCAACAGTTTCAGTAGCCATGTGGGTGGTCAGCTCTGCCATGAGCGGCCCTGGCCCTGGCCAGGGCCATTTGGTAGGGTGAGTGGTGCTGACACAGGGCAGGTGGGAAGGATATCTTCCCCTGAGCATTACACCCACAGCTGAATAACATTATGAAATTGGGTAGACTCAGTTTCCCCTTACAGGCCCTGCCCCAGCATGTTTCCTCAGCCTTGCGCTGGTCCCCAGGGAGAGGCGAGACCGCCATACCGCAGGAGGGTGGTGGGAAGTAGAGCCCTTCATGTCGATGCCAGTGTTTGTCTCTGCATGACTGCCAGGGGGAAGACTGACTCTCCAGCTCAGCGTGCTGGCACTGAGTGTTTTCTTATTGCTAATGTTCTGCCTCACCTCTAATTTAATTATAATCAGTAATGGCCCAGTCCAGGACTCGCTTAATTGCAGTAAATCACACCTTTGAAAGGGGATGCAGACATGAGCCGGGCTCTCCAGGGAGTGAGGGATGGGGCAAAGCTGTCCAGGATTCCACCCCTGAAAGCCTCATCTCCTGCTTTTTGAGGAAAAAAGGAGCAGTGTCGGCCCTCAGCACCTGTTTCTCTGTGCCCAGGTGCCCAGATGTGCCCAGGAGAAGGAGGCGGCTGACAGGAGAGGTAGGTTTACACCTTTGGGAGGTTTCATGCTGCATGACTGTTTCTGCTTACAAAGCAATTTTTTTGGTCTTACCAAGAGGACTACAAAGCATCACAGACAGTAACTGTTTGGGAAGTCTGCGGATAGATGCTACCCTTGTGCTGGTATAAAGGCTACCATCTAACCTATCTGCGCAGCAGACACAGGGTCATTGACGTTTTCTCAGCAGCATTGACTGCCTCTTACGTGCCCATGGAAAACAGGGAGAGAGAAATGTGTTTGCACTCTCACCAATAAGCTGTCTTTGTGGGGATGAAGGTCACCTTGCAACAACTCAGAGCAATTATCTGAAGAAGGTTAGATCTCTGTCCTCTGCCTTTATATTATTCTCATAAGCTGCATTTTTGGCATCACTTAGAAGCCAGGAACATATCAAACCCGCATATGTCAAATGCTATTGACATCAAATACCTTTCATCGAGCCCCAAGCCTCTTGGCGTCTTTTGAGCTCTGCACCCAGGAAAGTGGCTTGTCAGAGATGATTTTTCCAACTGAGGAAGCAAGCAGCATAATGAGACAGTGTAGCTTCAGCATACACCTTCCAACTAGTTTCCCAACTGCTCAGAAACCAAACATGACTCTGCATAGTAATTAGCCCATAAAGCAAGCTGGGGATACAATGAATGTACAAACTCTTTATGGCCCCTCATTACCATTCTCCAAATGCATTTCTGTCTGCATTTCCCATTTTCAGCCAGGATCATCTAGAAAAACAGTACAAAAATTCGACTGTGTCAAGCAGCACAAGTGTGGTGGCTGCTGCAAATAATCTACCCAGATGTGCCAGGTGCTGTACAGATGTGCTCAGCACTCAGGAAGGCTCTCAAGCTGCCTGCAGATCTGCTGTTTCTGGACTTCACAGCAGTCAGAAAGTGTTTTGTTCCACCCAGGATGCTACTCTTCACAGGCTGGCACAGGCACACTGTGGTCAAAGGGAGATGCCCATCAGTTTCAGCACAATCTGGATTTGCTCCTAAATAATTTTGGTTTGGTGGTTGGTTTTTTTTGTATTTATTTCTTCTCTAGAGCAATAGAAGGTGAGCACTGACCTGGGAAGATGCTGCCACCAACTACCTCTGTCAGCAAAGAACCTTGTAACAAGGCCCCTTTTCTCATGCCAGCTTTTCCCCAGGTGATGGGAACTGCTCAGCTGAACTGATTTTTCAAGAGTTATCTGAGCAGGTGAGGTACTGTTGTAAAATCTAAACTTACACAGAGAGGTAGTCTGAAGAGTTGGATGTATGCTGTAAGAGACACCATGGGTTAACTGAAATAAGTCAAACTTCTTGCTCTGGGCAGTCAGAGGTCCTGCAACACCTGAACAGCATCTCACAGGTCTTTTCTTTTTTTCCTTTTTTTTTTTTTTCTGAATTCACATATTTTAGTTATTCTACACTTTAGTTTTACCCCTTCTCTTCACAGGTGCTCAAACTGAAATGTCAGAGGAAGAGTCTTCACCTTTCTTTCACAGTCATTTTTGAGGTTCCTTTACTTTGGTTTGGGTTTTTTTTTCTTCTTATTTAAGCCATGATCTAGTTCCGCAAGAAAGAAAAAATGCTTTTCAGGACTTGTCTCACCTTCCTCGTCTCATCTATGATGTGATGTGTTCCACAATCATTGTGTTATTTTCTCCAGAAGTACAGAGGTTTTAATAAGCTTTTCTTTTCTAAGCTGAAAAATATGTATATTCACAAAAGCTATTGAAAATGGTGGAGGATAAAATTGGGAAAGGGCATGAGAATTGACACATTTTTCTGGAAATATTTTCACAGTTATTCCTGAAGGCATTTGTTTATTTGAGCATCCAGAAGAACTTGGCTTGGAAGAGTCTTTTAGTAAGTGACAAATATCAGCAAAAGTTTTTTTTTTTTAAAGTAATGGCATGGAAATGACTATGAAAACAACTTGACAAGTAATCTAATTTACCAGCTATTTGTGTGCAGCTTCTGTAGAACTGGCACAGATAATTTGAAGTGACCTAACTCTTTGCTTGAGGATGCACTGGGTAAAGCCTAGGTGATGTAAGGTTTCACTGTGAACACTCCTGTTCTCAGGTTTGGAAGTAGGGCAGCTTGCAATTAAGATTTTACCTGCCTGAAGGTTTTGCAGATTGGTTTATAAGAGCTTTCTCTGGCAGAGGTCAGTCTGCATGTTGTACTGAGTATGGTGATCTAATGGACACCCTTGTGATGTCCTTGAGGAATATGTTGGGTGTGGAAGGCCTGGGAAGGAGTGTGCTTTGGAGCAGTGTATGATTAAGGAGTGTCCAAGTGTTGCTGGAGGGAATGACGCAGGGTGCAAGTGCTCAGCTGTCCCTCTCTTGGCTTTAGTGCCTCTGACAGCACTGTGGAGAGGGAAAGGCTTTGGCTCAAGGCTGGGGGCTGTGAGGAGAAAGCCTGAGCCTCTCTGATCAGCATAGTCCAGGCAGTGTCACCAGCACTGCCTGCAGAGGGGATGGGCTAGGGAGGGCAATACATGTCCCATGCATATGGTTCAGCCCTCTATGTCCTTCCACTCATAAAGCCCATCCCATGGCTCTTCCCCCTCCAGGGCACACCTTCCACATCTTTCCTCCTCCCTTGCTTGTACCTGAGCTGAGAAACCAACCTGACTGCACTACCCCCAGTAACAAAAGTCCAGTCCTGTCAAACATTTACCCAACACCAATTATTTTTATCACATCCCCAGGCCTTCTTAAATGCCACAGCTATAAAATTGTCCCCACATTTTCCTTGTTTAATAGTAGGGTGCAGTTTCTTTTAAGTCCATGTCTTTGCTATTTGATATAGACTGGATAGGGATTCATGGACCAAGCTTCTAAAAAGATGCGTCAGTTCTGAGAAGACAGACAACAACATCAGGCTCAAATCTAGAGGCAGGTGAACCTTTGGTAGCAGAAATGTGTGTACATCAGCAAATCCACTTGCTTCCAAACCCTGCAGAGAAACAGCGTGATGGCTGGGCAATGAAAGGAAGGAAGTTGGGGGACTCCTTTAGCTTCATCTAATGAGCTGTGTGTCTACCAGTTCTTCTTACTAAAAGTTATGACAAGGAGTAATCAGGAAAAGAGCAGTTTTATACAATGTTGAATTCCAAGTGCACTCCAAAACCAGAACATTTGCAGATGAGGAAGCACAGGAGTAAGGGATATCTATCCCTGCCTCTTACCCTTCCTTCCATTACTACAGCACCTGCCACTTCACAGTGGCTCTGAGTTATTACTGTTATTACTCAATGGCTACTATTCCTATATTTGCAAGCAGGACTGCAGCATGGAGTGTAAGCAGCATGCTTTACATTTCACAGGAGATCATAGCAAAGCAGACTGAAAGGTCGGTTTCCTAAGAAGCAGATCTAGCAATTAGCACAAAAATTTGTAGATAAATTGTCTTTTGAACTGTCCAAGCCTTAGGCAAAGTCCAAAATGGCTCTGGCCTGCTCCAACTTCTGCAATTGCTCACAGAAACACCCTTCTCACCAGCTAGAACAGAAATCCTCACTTTCCCTCTGCTGCTGTGACCTGTTCATTCATCAAGCTACTAGAAGACACTTTGCCCTTGCCTTTTCCCAGCCATCAAAGGGTCTTTCTTCTCTGCCCTCCTCAAAGCCTAAAACCATAAAGAAATTATATATTCTCTCTAATTAATGTGGTGATTTTTACAGAAATAATTTATGGCTTCACATCCTTTACGGCTCTGAGCTTGTGTGCTCATTATGTTACTCCTTCCTTGTCTGAAGCAGTTTGACTGCTGGTTCCAGTGGTGGCCAGTGCTCCTCTTAGCAGAGAAGTGCTATTAACTCCCAATGACGGGATGCTGAGGAGATGCTGAATATCTGGCACTGTGGGGTTTGGGGTCTTCGTTGGAGCTCATATGCAGTGCTGAGTGAAGAGGAATGGGTAAGAAAAAAACAGCCCTAATGAGAGCCCAGGGTCACTCAACACCCTAAACACCAACAGCATTGACTAGGGTGCTTCCCAGGTCCCTGGCAATTATTTAAAAGATCGCTTTTGTATAAAAATAACTTGAAAGATCTAACTTCAAGCTGAGAGTTACTAATAACATGTAGAAGGAGCAATAGTTAACGGTCTGACACACTAGAAATAATTGTTGTCCCTATTTCATGCTGTTTACAATGATTAATCAAGGTCTGAGGTGGTGAAGATGCAGGTACTTTTCAGAAGTGGTCAGAGTACCTTTTCCCTGGGGATGTGAGGTTTGTGCCCTGACCTGATACAAAATTTCACCTGCAGTTCCCATATATTTCCAGGATCAGCCATTAAATGAACAACGCTATTTAAAAAGTAGTTGTGTTCTGAAACCCTCCTTCAAGGACTTGTTGGATCAGTTATTAAAATTGTAGAACAATAGTGCTCTGTAATAGACTTGTGCTGGGAGTGCAAGTTGCCCTACTTAATGTATTCATAGAAAGCTACAGTTGTAGGTTTCTCTTTTATACAGGTCAAGCAGGGGGAATTGCAGCTGAATCAAAGTATCTAACTCCTTCAACGCCCAAATTTACAAAGAATACATTCCTGCTAAGATTTCTATCTGCTTTTTTTGACTGTGCCTCATCAAAGCAAATTCACATAAGGTGAGCCTTTAAAAGGAGCGATTTTCTGCTCCTCTCAACTACACGAGACATTCAAAAATTAATGAAAAAAGTGACACCCGTCTGGCTTCCAGGGCATTGCATTTATTTCTGCATAAATTCTCCCAGGTCAACTCAAAAACAGTTCAGGGTCAAAATCTCATCTAGTCACCTAGATTAAAAACTAATTTCTCTAAAGTATAGCTTATATTGAAGCCTTTTCATGCAAATAAATAGCTGAGGGCCTCATTCTCTCCTTCTCTATTAGTTGTGCATGTCATGAATTTGAACAGAACATTTTGTCCTGTACTCTAATTACATGCATTATAAAGAAAAATCTATTCCTTGCATACATATTATTAGGAGCAGTTCGGAAGTGCCATTCCATCAGGGCAGCCGTCATGGTGGCTCATCCTAATATTGACAGTTTAATCTTTTTGTTTCATATGAGATTAAAAGTCATATGATGGCCGTTCCTCTGTGGAGCAGGCGGCGAAGCCAATTGGAGTCAATCCGTGTCTAAGTGCCATTCTGCCCTGAAAATGGACTTGCAGTTTACAAAATATATTAGGTAATTATCAGCGGTTATGGAAGAATGATAAAAAAATACTGAGTTGATGACAGAGTAAATAGGCTACTGTTAAAAAAACAGTACTAATTTTACTCACAGCTGTGCTGCAGTACATGTACATGAGAACTAACTTAGTTGCTGTCTAATGTATTCATGTGCATGATCATTAGCAGTTTCAATTCCCTTCACTTTATCTCACTAAAGAAGGAAGCAACTGATACACCAGGTGGCCACCTACACCTATTGCAATTACAGTTGTCTTTTATCAAAGGAGAATATAACCTCCTTGAAAAGATGCTGAGGGTTTTGATTAACATAGCAAAATATTAGACTTCTACCCTTGTTTATTTTTGTTTAAAACATCCTGAATTAACTTTCAGAGGCAATATCTGATTTAGCCTCTGTCTTTCAAAATACACACCAGGAATAAGCAGTGGTTCAGCTGTATCCATTTTGGCTGCTCAGTGTGAGACATGATACAAGGGTATGATTTTTTTTTTTTGGAGGACTGGATAATGTTCTCTAAAGATCAGTCCACTCCAAACCATCACACATGGGGCACCCTAGATCACCTGTCACCTGCACAAATGTTGACTAGAATAAATTCCCAATGGATCCTTTGCCTCACTGAGGCCAGGACTGTATCTAGCATCCTAAGAAGTCAGTGGTTGAAATTCAGTGTGGGTATCTAGAGTGAATGTGAATAACTCTATGCCTACAGCATGTAATATGGGAATGCTGCCAATGTGCGTGCATATGTATCTATGTATTTTGCTTTAAATCACTCAGTTTAGCCTTTTTATCTAGTATGTTTCAGATATGATAAATACCCTGCAACTTCCAGTGATGTCCTTAAAAGTTTAGAAAGATCAATGACTGTCCATCAAGAAATTTGGTACTTGACTCCCTTGAGTGCTTTCCCTTGGATGGAGCATCTTGAAGAGTTTAAGGTAGTACGCAGTAACTGCCTTGTTATTGTGAGAGTGCTGTATTTGAGGTCATAGCTAAAAAAAAAAAGCAGTAATTGATAAAATGTCTTGACTCTGGCTGCAATTCTTCTTGGAGTGGATAAACCATAATTATTTTTATCTTAAATCCCTTTTGGTGGAGTACCAAAAGAGGTACAGTTCAGCATGAAAAAAGGGAGATTCAGAACCATTCACTGTGCAAATTCATAGGCTTTTTTGTTGTGCAATGTCAAGTATGCATGATGTAAGCAAGCTAATGGCCCTGTGCTTCAGCGCTTGCTTTCTCTTTGAAACCATGTTTAGCAAAGACCTGGCACAATGGCTTCACAGTAGCCAGGGAGAAGCTTTTACTGCACACTGAACACCTTCCTGCTGGAAGAACTATTTTGGCTGCAGTTACCCAGCATTAACCTTTCACTTGGCTAAATCAGCCAGAATTGCCTGTGTGCTGTCAATGTTTGCACATAGGAGTAGTAATTATGAAAGCAGGATCATTCCTACTCTCTAGCAGAGGCAGTCCATGACTAAATGAATTGTGATTGGGAAACAATTGGACGGTGGAGATGTTCCTAAGGAGAGCACCTTATTGACATTATTTTCAAACTAACAGGACACATCCTTGCAGTGCAAATATTGCTTTCTTTTGCAAATGTGAAAGAGTTATTACTTACTGCTCTGTAAGAGGACAGACCTGCCACCGAGATAATAGCAACTTAGTATTTTATTGTGAATCTTTCCACACACTTTCTGTGATGTTTATCATAGCAATTGCATAGACAACCCATTCTTCATTTCCAGTCTAACTAGATTACAAGTGACAGCAATATAAAGCATGATATTTAATTGCCTGAATGAACATTGACTTCCTTGAGCACATATTATATACTCCCTGGCTGACAATTTCCAGAGGTATGTGTCATTCTGAAGATCTGCATTTTGGGGTTCCCAGGCTGAGTCACTTGAAAGAGTTCTGACCTTCTAAAAAAGCCTGTAGTGAAAGACTTGGTAAATGGCTTTAAAATGAAGCATTTTGCAGGTTCTCTGCTAAGGTCGTGGCACAAGGTGAGAAGTTTTTGGATGCTACTGTCGATTCACATCTCCCAGGCTATCTGTAATCAGCATAACCTTGACAGTTACTAGCAAAAGGAAAGAGGCAGAATCTTTCAAACAGGTGAACTGTATTACTTTTGTGAGAGTTCTTCTCCTGCTCAGTGATGCAGATCCATGTGCATGTATGTGGTGACATCTCAGGGTAGCCTGCAAATATGTAATAAGGGTAAAACAAACAAACAAAAAACCAAAACCAAGCCAAAACAGCAACAAGAAAATGTTCTTTGTGCTGTCATAATAAGAAGCCTTGGCTTATTGGTGCCAGGCAAGTTGATAGTAGGAAAAGCTGCTTTCTCACAAAGGTGAACATCAGACTTGATTGCTTAGGGAAGATGAGACTTTCTGTTGTTAGAGGTTTTCAAGAGCAAATTAGCCAAGCATCTGTCCCTGAGTCTGTGACAGGATGATAGGTTCCCTTCCCAGAGCCATTGATTTGGGCTGTATTGAAGACCACACTGTTTAAGGCTCCTTCAAGGATTCCCTTCTCTGACAGCAATTCCAAGTCACCAAAAGCATGCATAAGTGGTAAGAAATACATTTAGAAATTGGTTCAAACCTGTTTTAACCTGAAAGCCTGGGGATGCCTCTGAGAATAATAATGTATCTGCCTGACATACCTGCAATCAGTGCAGTTGCTTGTGCTGGGTAGCCACTCTGGGTCTCTGGATGGTTATTACTGTTCCTAACAACCATGCTTCTGCTTCCACATTATGCATACTCATTTCCAAACTCTGTGGTAATAATGTACTGGGTTTTTGGTTTGGTTTGGTTTGGTTTGTTTGTTTGTTTGATTTTTTTCTTAAATATAGATATAGGAAAGATCAGTGATGAAGGAGGTGGAGGACTTCTTCCTCTGCCTGGCTTTGGATTTAAACAGTGTTACTCTCTTTTTCTTACTCTATCTCCCAAGCTGTCCAATCATATCTTAAGATTCATGGAATGGTTGCCAAATGCCAAATCCATTTTACAAATGCCCCTGTAAGTCAATAAATCAAACATATCTCTTATTCATCCCAGACCCTTTAAGTCCTTCTGCAAGGAGAAATTCTATGTATTTGGGAGCCTAAAGCATACTAAAGCTTTCAACTATTTTTTTTATGAATTAGAAATTACTGAAGCTATAACTTTTAAGAGAGCACTGAAGTTTAAACTGATGTCTTAAATTATTTGAAATCATATAAAGTATATTACCAGTAATTATTTTCAAATTAAAAATGACACTTTTAAAGAATGTTTTGATGATGTCTTATGTTCAGGCTGTGCATGGCATGTACATAACACTGTGCAGTTATAAAACTGTTTAATGGAATCATTAAATAAATTCCAGGGTATGTGTGTTTCTGTATCTGATATAGATATCTAATATCTATATATCTATATCAGATATAGATACACATAAATATTTTAATTGGATAATATTCTTATACCAGCTTGTCTACTAAGATCTCATTAACACTAGATACATGGTAGCCCATTTAGAATGTGGATACACAAGCTGATTTTATTTCAAGAGCAGGGAGTTCTGTAAATGTCCTCTAAGATTTATCTGCCCTTGATACTGAGTTAGTTTTTGATTGGTTTCTAGAATTCCTGAATTAAAGGTGCTTTAAACTGATAAACCACGTTTGCACAAACACTTGGAGATTACAAGATCCTGTTAGACACAGAAGTAAAACACAAATAATTTAAAACTGACTATTTTGGTTTTATTATTTACAGATTTCTACATGGAAGGGATTTGCCCTTCTCTGCTGCATATGAGCTTGTTTCAGAGACCAACTGATTTCTGAGAAAACTTCTATAAGTCTTTTGGTTATGTTACTAGTACAAAATCCAATCTGAAAACAGGTTAAGTGCCCAGCACTCATCATTCTAGTTACACAGTTTGAGTGGATTGAAATAATATTGGGTGATGTTAGGATTGCACTTTTTTTTTTTTTTTTTGCTCATGAAAATGAGGCATCAAAGATCTCATGTGTCACATACAATGTTCTGTTCTTAATGATGCCTTGCAGTTTTCTGACTTATTTCACTATTTTATAGTTCAATTGGCTGGCTTTTGTGCCCTCTTCTTGGCTTGAAACAGAAAAGGTTAGAAAGTGGGTGGCAATTGCAAGCAGTTTGTGGGAAGAAAATGCAGAACTTCTTTCTCAGTTGGATGAAGATCCACTGATTTGTTGGATTCCTTTGGTTTAGTCAAGGTTGGACATATCTTCTGAGGACATGTTGCTAGAATGCAAACCAAATTCCCACTACAGAGATTAGTGTGTAAATAGATGTAGGCTGAGTGTGTCTGTGACAAATGTTGTCATGGGGAGGAGAAAGAAGGAATTTCACTGTGCCTGAATTCCATGAGTCTTTTACCAGTTTTCTGACCCTAACGCTGTTTTCTTCTTCTTTTTTTGCTTGAGAGAACTTCATGTTTCTGCAAGAAGAAATAATCCTGGAGAGATGGATGGGTCCAACCTTCTACTGAGTTTGACATCATCAGGTTCTGCAGAGCAAAGGTAATGCCCAGCTGCTGCTCAGGGATGTTTCCCAGATGTAAAAGCTGGGTAGCTAAACCTGTATTTGATACACTGTGGCAGGGTTTCATCTGCAGTATTTCCCCTGTGCTTAGAGCGGGGCTGCCTTAGTCTATCTGTGGAATTAACCATCTTTTGCCAGGCGTGTGCTTCACACTTCACTTGATTCAGATGTAACATGTATGTCAGAGAGCATGGTGCTGGGTAATGCCTGGTAGAGAGCTATTGGTGGATTCATTCTTCCTTCAGATCTATTAAGGTGATAAAATATCCACATCTTTAAAGACTATTATTAGTGTGAAACTTCACAGCAATAACATGTTAATATTGGAGATAAGCTATGCACTATGGGCCAGAGGTGCCGTCAGGTTATTTTGCACAGCAACACCACCTTAACCCTGGTTAACTGACTGTCTGAGCTGGGTTTGAGCATCCTTAGGAAAGTCCAGAGCAGCAGCATTTGCTGGCAGACTCTGATTCTGTGTATTCAGAGCCTTGATTTCAGAGAGTCTCAATCCTAGCAGTTCCCAGCAATTCTGAATCTGGGAAACCTCTCCCATTATTTTTTTTTCAAGATATCAGTAACTTCAAGCAGAGCAATGTACTCAGATTGAAAAATGCTGCTCATAGAAGGAACCTGCTCTATATATTATTTTATGATTGAGGAAAAATGCCTATATGTTGGTACTGGCTAAAGCTGCTTTAAATAGGCAGCGAAGGTTTCTGATCATGGAGGGACACTTAGTTGGTGCAGAACCACATTTGCAGGCTTACTGTGTGCTGTAAGGGATAATGTGGGGAAATTCTGGAAGAAAGAGATACACAGCATCTTTGCTTTCCCTGACCAGTGTAATAGATCTCAGTGTATCTCACCCACAGAGGTGGGTCACACTGCTGATCTCAATGGTTCTTGTCGAGTGGCTGAGTTACAAACTGGCAATGAAGAATTTTGTCATCATTGTAACAGTTCTGCTTGCCATGGGTCATTTCCTTCAAGTTTTATAAAGGCTTTGCTCTAGACAGATACTCAACCCTGGCTGTAGCTAGAATGGCTGCTGTCATTTGGCATTTATTTCTCGACATCTTAGTCTGGTTGAGGACTAAAACCACTAAAACAACTTGCTCTTTGGATGTATGAAGCATTGACAGACTCTGTTATGAAATCAAGACACACACCATAAATTCTCTCTGCATGACATTGTTAGTACAGACTGTTCTGCAGGTTATGTTCTGTAAAGATGCATCTTGGGAATGTGTTCATACCATCATCAGAACTAGGTCATCTTCGTTTGGGGGGGGGGTAGGCCTTTTTGGGGGGAGGGGGACAGTTTTTACAGGTTTTACCAGTGTTCTGTTGTGGTGAAGTCACATGCAAAAGCCTGCAGTCTCCTATCTAAAAGGCCAAAGAAACAGGAGAGCAGACCACAGGTACAAGGAGCCCTATGGGTCTTAATCAAATGCAAGCAGCGGGGCAATAGCAGAGCTTTAAGAAAATCCTCCTCTTCTAGTCCACTGTATTTACCCATTGAGTGACACATCATCTCATGACTGTACTGCCAAACCCAGCCTTCATTTCTCTTTTCCCCCAAACAGCATGTAGAAAGCTCTTTTGATATATCAACCAAAACAGAACTTCCTCTTAGTCACCCCACTTTTCTGTTAGCCTCAGTGAAAAATCACATCACACTTTTGTTGATAGCCTTTTGTATTCCTTACCCCCCTTTTCTTCATATCCACTTTTCATTTGTAGAAGAGCTAATTTTCGATCCTTAATGGAATTAATATTTCTGCTTATGTGTTTTGGAGCAAGAGCCCTTATAAAGCTCACTTCTTTTTGCAGACTATGCGTGTAAGCTTAATGCTCTATCTGCACTGTAGGATGTAGCAATAGGTTTGATTCTTAGTGTTTTGCAACATTAGTGTCCAATTATAGCTCTCTTTCTTCTGAAGAAAGGAAAGTAATGCATACACAGTTAAAATGAAAAGGGCAATGAAATCCAGTCTTCAACTGTTACCACAGTTCTGAAACCAGGTTCTTGGGATAGACATCTTGACTCTTCATGTTGATCTCTCCTAAAGCTTACAGGTCTGGTTATTGAAGCTGGAGGTGTGGAAGCTCCAGTGCAAAGACTGTAAAGAAAAGGGGAAGTTTATAAGAAAAAGAGAACTGGTATGACCTGAAAACCTGGGATTAAGAACAATGACAGTATACTTGCTTTGTTAGACAGAATGCTAGAGACAAAAAGACTACAAATGATAACTTTTTCTTTTTCAGTTTGTTTTTTTGTTATTTTCTTCTTCTTTTTCTTTACTGGAGGAAACTTAGTTAAACCAGTGGGAATTGTTCTAAGTAACAGCCAGCAGCTCTAGTCTTATTGCTGTCTTCTTTGCACTGCATCATTGTCTTTGCTTTGGGGGCTTTCAGAGGAAACAGATTTTGCTGGCCACTTGGTCATTTTGGTGTGTTACACCTCAGCTGGGATCTCAGTTTCAACTCACAGAAGTGAGAAAGAAATTTTTAAAGGTGGTGTGTGAGCAAATTTTTTTTGGCCTTTAAATATGCATGTAATTTCTACAAGCATTTGGAAACTTTTACTGTAGTTTACAAATGTTATAACTCTAAAATGCCAGCCTGATTGTAATTATAATGCCCCTTTCTCATGTAAGCTGAAGAGGAAAATAATTCAATAAAATCACTCACTGTTTAAACAAATGGGGGTGTAACTAAATGAATGGATAGTGTGGTTTCTGCACAAGTATATGCATTCTCTAATGTAATCTACATCTCCGTCATGAAGAAATGATGGATTAAAAATAAAAGCAAAAAGAAAAGTGCAACAGTCATTACTTTTGTGATCTTCAACAAGAATGTACTCTGCTCCGTTTGCTAGTTCTGCAGCTGTGGTTAACTAATAAACAATATTCCCAGTCCTGTAATAACTGCATTTGATGTGGCTGGTACACAAACAAAGATGTCTTGGCAGAATAAGGTGCTATATGAGTTGTTAAAGAAGAGAGGCCTTGTCAATTTTAGATCCAATGGAAGCAAGGAGAAAAGCTTTGCCTTTGCCATATGGGAAAACAAAAAACCCCAAAACATTTTACCCACTATTTTCTGAAACTGTAAAACACATTGTAGAGTAATAACAAGAATGTGCTGGTGGTTACGGAGGACTAACGTTCAATTTAAATGCGCTCACAAGCTGTGGTTTTCTTTTCCCTCTCTGTTGCCAGTGGCTCTATCAGGTACAACCAGAGAAAAGACTCTCCTGAAATGCTTCAGCAAATTTCTCAGCTTACTCCAAAACTTTAATCTTGCATCTCTTATTGCTCTGGATAGAAAGCAGCTTGCACAGAAGACCTCTGTGATCTGAATGAAATGGGCTGCCTTAGGCCTCTTCCCTGCGAGCTCCATGCTCACAGCCTCAATGGAGCTCCCAACATTGTGAAGCTTGTGTCCAAGAGAGTTGCTGAAAGGTAGTCTAGACACACGTGAAAGCAAGACTTCAAAAGGTTGGATCTCTGCTATGACGATTCTCACAATGCCAAGATTTCTAAGCAAGTCATTACTTTTCAGAGCTTTTCCCTCCCACAGGCTTAAACAGGAATTGCAAGTAACAGATACTACCAGAAATCAGAATCTCTTTTCCATTTTCTCAGCTGTGGATTCTCTAGTTTAACTTTAATTCACAAAGTTTAAAATGGTTTGGCCTGGATGTCCTGGTTCAGGGATATACCACATCTGCAGGTGAAAGGTTTCTCTTACTCTTGTTATGCATGGAGTGAAATGGTCATCTTCAAAAGTTAATTACTCTATCATTGTCACCGAGTTGTGCCTGAAGCATCATTGAGATTTTTCTCTTCTAGTCACTGGCAAATATTGTTATGCCAAAGTAGCTATAAGTCGTGCTGGCAGCCACAGTATTGGTTCAAAACTGGCACAAAGATTTGATATGCTGCTCTTCAAAATGAAAGGAGAAAAATGCTTCTCATAGAAAACTGCCCTGTATGAAATATTGCAGTCTTGGCAATAGGAAAATAAGGAGATGTAATTCTGTTGTTCCTTGCAGTTGTTCTGCAACCATACAAAACCAGAGACAGACAATACACATAAGACCTTGTCTAAATGGAGATTTTAGTATTTCTTTGGGGGAAGAATGATCATTACCACCATTAGAAACCAAAGTATTTACCCTGACATAGCTACATAATTAGCCTTCCATAAATATTTCTTAGTACCTAATGCAAGTGAAGTAAGGGGTCTTCACTATTTTTACTGCTCTAAGGGCGTGTAGAAGAGGTCTAAATGAAAACAGGGGCAGTGAGTGAACCAGGTAAAGGAGGAGATGATTGCAATCACATTCCTGTATGTACTGTCATTGTTGCCAGCGGCAATAGCAACTTAGGTATGGCAATAGCAATAGAGGGTATTTGTGCCTCTCCCCAGTTCTCCAGGTCAGGACTGCCTCAAAAACACTCTCCTGCTTTCCCTCCTGAATGCTTCATTAATCCCCTAGCCTTCAGCTGCTTACACCTGATTTTCTTTGCCTTTATGAGTAGCTTCATTCAGCTCAGTGAGCCAAGACATGTTTAGGACCCAGACCTCAGCTTTTGAGCTCTCTGGGTGCACAGTGTGCAGAGTTCCCCACCAAGCAGCACCTTGCCTGAGGCGACAGGGCCTTAACAAATACAGATGACATTTAAATTCTGAAATTAGGAGGCAGCTGTGGAGAACTCTGTCTATAGAAAATATAGGCAAGCTAAGACATATATACATTATATATATATATATATATATGCAGCACATGCTCACACATACAGCCATGTCAGGCCTTAGTTAGTTTCTGAATTGTGAGTGAACCTCAGAGGGCCCTGGTCCTTGGTGATGTAAATCCAGCAAATTTACACCAGCTGAACACACAGCCCTGGGCCTTTCCTGGGACACAATGGAAAGGCAGAGGAAAGGAGATTGGTCTTTCTTCCCTTATGAATTTCTCTTATTTGATCTCTCAAATGTAAAATTACAGCTCCTCTAACACACTACAACCTACCATACAGATGAGGCTGCATTTTTGGTCCATGTATATCTGCATAGCTCCTCTACAGCCATCGCCTGTGCTGCACCAATTTACACCGCAGAGGATCCAGCCTTGTGTTTGTAAACAACATGATGATATAGCTAATCTAAAGGAATGCACAAATGAACCATATTCTGTATAGCTGGTAGCTTGCTAATAACTTTCTAAAATTGTTCTCCAGCATTAATTGAAATCATAAATCCCAATCACATTTGAAACATAACTACTGTATGTCATTGGCTCACTTCAGTTCTTAATCATAGTCTTCTGGGGAATTTTCTTGCTGCTTCTTCCTTCCCTCAGGAGCAGCCATATTTATTATTTCAGTTCAAATACCTGGAGATATTTCAGTTGAAAAGCCATATAACATCTCTCTAAGCATGTCAATACGTGTTCAGCTTAATACGAATGTCTGTGCCATTCCCACTGGAGAAAAGTAAAAAATGTCAAGGAAATATATTTAACTTGTTTCTGCACAGATGCCTGCAGATATCTTGTATCTAAAGAATATTTAAATTCTGTTTTGTTAAGACAGGATACTTACATTATACAGTGGAGCAGCCAGGAGGTTATAGTCTCCACTAGACAATTTGCCAGACAAGAAAGATGGCTTAGTTGCAATGTTGACAGCTTTATTCTTGTGGCTTTGGCAGAAAAATAGGCAAAAAGATTGCAGAGGCGGCAGGATAGAATACAACATGAAAGTTCAGAAAAATATTAACTGGTTGTAAAATGAGTGGGTGGATGCACTAAAGGAGATGGCATTTCAGTTATATAAGAACACTTATTGCAACATTTTTATGGCCAAATTATGCTCTTTTCCTGTGCTGTATTTTTGCATCTGCTGCCCAACTCCAATGGTGAGGAACGAAATGTTTATTTGGCAGGAGAAAAGGGCAGTAGCCATTCATAATTTTCAGCTGAATCATCCCATTGGTCTCAGTGAAGAGTCCCCTGAGAATTTTATTCTATTTCTAATATATTATACACTGTGATTTTACAGATCTGCTTTTATTTTCCAAACCAGACACTTGCATAAGGCCCCTATAAACATCCCTGGTCTGAATGTGTATTTAGAAGCTAGACTGTGCATGCTGAATGTAGGCTATAGCAGGGGAGTGGCCATGCCAATGTGGTCTTCATCGGGAAAAAGCTCCGCGTTTACTATTACCATCTTTCTGCCTGAGGAAGACCAGACAACCTGATGCATCTCCACAGTCATATCCTTGGGCCATCCAAAGCGATGTGCTGCTGAGCATGCCAAAGCCAATTCCTCCACAGTAGGCTCGT
Organism: Elanus axillaris; assembly: GCA_026212715.1. Classification (NCBI taxonomy): domain Eukaryota; kingdom Metazoa; phylum Chordata; class Aves; order Accipitriformes; family Accipitridae; genus Elanus; species Elanus axillaris. Next base: position 17,772,298 of record JANZLQ010000037.1, on the reverse strand, counting down.
TAGCTAGAGCAAATTCAAAGGTGCTTCTGGTGGTGTGCAGTGACAGTTGCATTGAAGGTTGTTTGGACTCTCATTCTATGTATAACTCTAAAGCAGTTTTTCTTAGCAAATACTACATACTCCTTGTGAGCATCATGAGGGACATCACTGGCAGTACAGTCTCTGTTCTAAAGAGCATTAGGCATGAATAAGGGGAAAGGAAATAAATATGATTACTCCCACTTCAGAAATGGGACGTAAGTACGTGAGGCACTCTTTCTTTTTTTTCTCCTTTTCACAAGTGTGGAGGCTTTTAGTGGAGGACCTTTGGAGCAGTTGTAAAACTTTTAGTGGAAAATTAGTTTATCTGTGCTTCAAGTGGGGCTTCAAGAGGTAAGTTTTATATGCTGAATGAACAGAAAAGGATTTTGGAGTGCTTCATAGCCTGGTCCATTGCACCATGCAATATCCAGAAGAATAATCTCTGCAGCCTTGGAACTAGTCCAAGTTGTTAACGCAAGTTCAGGGCTTCTAGAGCCATCAGTTCAGTCCCCTCTGCCTCCCGTGGTCCCCTTGAACTTAAACTTTAGCTTCCCAGTGCATCCATTCTGATTCTCTCAAGATTTGCCCTGCTTTTCTGGGCTAAGTTAAAAACGAAAGGCTTTCAAACAAGAAAAAAGTATTTACATGATTTGGAGGGGGATAATGAAAAACCCTACCCAGTGAGATAGGTCAGAGTTTGTAACTTAATATTAAGGATTCCTTTAAAACTGGGGCATAGGGGTAAGGGTGGAAAACCTGAAGACCTTAGAAAAGAGCAGAGAATTTAATCACTTAGTTACACACATGCCTAAACCCAAAAGGTGACAGCCTAGACATTCTTCTCAAAGATGCTGTGTTTTTCTGTCTCAAGGATTCAAAGGTTATATGAGAATTCACTACAGTAGGCCTAGATAAGAAATAATGGAAGAGCCAAGGTTCGGTGACCAACACAGGGAAAAACAAGATAACAACCCCCATGGGAAAAAGTGAGCAAAATATAAACTAAAAGACCAGGGACAATTCATACTAAAAAGAACTGAAGAGTGGTAAAGAAAGAAACTCAAACAGTGCTTAGAAAACTGGCAACAGAGTGAGGAAAAATACCAGAACTAGTTCTTGCAACTAGACAGAAGGCTTTGTCCGCTTTGATGACTTCCCTATAGCCCAGTTCTCAGGAAGGTGGGAGGCCTGATGGGGAGATGGCTAATAGGGAGAGCTGTCTAGAAAATGTTTTTTTTTTCCTTTGGAAAATGTGGTGCTTTTTCTCTAAAACCAAAACATTTTTACATTTCAGAGAGACAATCAAAATATTTCCAGGGTACTTTCAGTGGCAGAATTTTGGTGGGTTAGGGATTAATTTTTAGTAAAAGAAGTCATGTGAAAACAGTGTCCCAAAAGTGCCAACACAGATCCTCTGGATGCTGAGCTACTGACAGAATAAACTGTGAGAAGGGAGTACAGCTTTCAAGGAGCAAGTGCACCAAAGGTCCTTTTCCTGGTGCCGGTCTCTCTGGTGTCATTCTAGCCAACCACCTGAACCAGGCATTTCTTGATTACCACTAGCTTTTTATAGCCCAGATCAAACTTGTTTACTGAGCTCTCCTCTATGTCTTCTACAATACTGTTTACTGGTTCAGACATATTTTCGTTGTATGAACATTTTATTTCACGTTTTTACAGGTACACTGTGTGCAGTTTGGCTTAGAGAAACTTGTTTTTTCAATAGAACATCTATAGAATGTTATTACCAGACATTTAATGGAACATTTTTACAGTGATGGAGTTTTGTCAGAAAAGCAGCTGTTGATTGTGTCTGTGTGTAAAACTGATGTGTGTGAATACTTCTGCCCTGGCACAAAATAAAAAGAGCATTTGAAGTTCTGTAAGAGGTAAACAAACCTCAACACTAGATATCTTAACAGATACGCTGCTTAAATTCCTCCATAAAAAAAAATCAGAAAACTTTCAGGGAATGTTAGACATTTTTTCCCTCCATTCATCTTCATGCAGTTTGAGTTTTTGCTGTGCAGTTGGTGTAATTTTTTAGCAGGACAGAAGACCAATCCTTGTAGGACCATTTTTTCCCCCAATTATTCTGTAGCTTTCCAAAACAAGAGAAAAAAAAGGATTCTAGAACTAGTGAAGCGAACTGTGTCCTCTCCAGGTCTGAATGGGCTACCTTTCCTTCAGAGGTTATTGTGTAAGAACAATGAAATAATTTTTTTACTTCTGTGCCTTACAAAGACTTGTTCCTTTACTTGTACATGGGACAGGTGTACATTACACCTCCCATCAGTACAGTAATAGGACATGAAGATCAAATGAAATGATAAAGTTTGCTTGTGGAAATAATTTACCTACCTGTGCTTTCATATAAAGGAGGTTAACTAGATCTTTCTTGACTTTACAGCTATTCTGAAATTGTAAATTCTGAAGGGTTCAGAGGTGCTGAGATGCTCAGGAAACAGAGTAAATCGAGTCAAAAATCTCTAGAAACATCCATGGGGATCAGAAGCTTAGGCTAGCTCCCCATTAATTAAATAATTTAATATTTAGTTTCCATATTGTAAAACTACATGAAATAAGACGGTGAATTACACTGTAGTCCTTGCTGAGTATTTCTCCCCATACAATGATACAGCATGTCAGTAGAGACTTTGCCTTCATGGCTTGTTCTGTAGTATGTTCATTTCCTTTCACATGATATAGCAGTGGTTTTAAAGCCTAGACTTGGTTTCAGAAAACTTTCAGTTTAACCTCTTGCAGAGAAGCCTGTCTTTTACATGCATCCCACCCACTGGAAGTGTTGTGCTCAAAATGTCTCTGTGTTTATCTGTCTCTCTCCTGTCTTTATCTGTCCTTCTATCATACCATCAGCCATTCTTGACATGGCTAAGACTGGGTTTATCATGAAAAGAGACTACTGGGTAAAGAGTACTGTGGGCAAAGTGGAAAGCAATGCAGGAGAGCAAAAAAAGAGATATTCATATTTTCTGTGCAATTCTTTCAAGGATTGTTCACTTGGAATCCCAGGGTGTAGTTGCAATGTTTGTTGCATTTTTATAGACAAAAAGAGATATTTGCTCTGTGAGTGCTACAGCATTGGGAGGATGAAGAGCTTTGGTTACTGGGCTGTTTGTGATCTCAGCTCACGGCTCAGGGGAGACATTTTTGCTCCAATGACCTCTAAGCTGCCTTTAGTTTATTGATTGGCTAATAGGGAAAATTGATTTTTAACTAACTCACCAGTTTTGAGACCTGAACTCAGTTGTCACTTCCAGTAAGTGTACTTTTACTCAATCATATAAGTTGTCTCAGTCATCAATTCATTCTGGATGCTGCAAAAGTAAGGATGTGCCAAAAGGTTTGGCAAGGAGCCCAGACACAGAAGACATAGTCCAGGACAATCTGTAGATAAAGTGTGTTTAATATTATGTTATACCTATCATACATGCTCTGGTCTTGGCAGAAAACAGCTGGCTATGCCTAAGGGGTAATGGGCTGAACATAAGAAAAGGCGAAGTCAGGGGGTATCAGGGAAAGATATCAGGGAATATCAGAGGAAGAATATCAGGGAGACACTTCTGAAGTGAGGTGTCTCACTTGTAGGTCAGCTTTTCTTGCCCTGAGACCTTTAAAGCTAAAGTAAAGAAACAGCTGAAGATGTCATGTACAGGAATATTGGCCTGAACTGGTCCAGTAAGAAACAGGATCTCCCAAGTGACCTTTCCAAATTCTAATATCCCTAAGCTGAACTGATAGATTTCACAGGTATAACTGGTGCATCATATTTTGTAAGTGTCCTCCTGCAAGATCTGAGTTCAGGGGTTCCAAGTCTCATGCCCTCACTTGTTCTCAGCTCACCTGTACGCTTGCAAAGTGCCAGCCAAGCTGAAAACCAGGGTGGGGAGTGTAAGCTGGGGGTGACTGAGCTAGAAGAGGCTGTTTGGTTTTTATTGTTACGTTTTGGTTTTTTTACAAACAACAAAAAAGGAAATCTAAAAGAAATGTCATTTGGGGTTCATCTGAAATATTCAGTTTGCTCAGAGCAATGTGTTTGTATTTTTAGGCTGTTTAATCAAAACCAATTAACATTATTTTTTACAGGAAAAGGACCACTAGTTAGAAATGGCAAAATGAAACGTGAGTGAAATGCAAAGTGAAATGCATTCGATTTTTAAGAAGGAAAACACTGGAACTACAGATTTCAAAATTTTCAGAAACATCTTTTTTTGTGAAATCAAAAATATTTCTCTGTGTCCAAACAAACTGGTGAGTAGCTCTGTGCCCCTTCTTTCAAACTCCTATTTTCTGAGTGAATTTGATATATATAATTCTTCTTTATCTGATTCTGGGTTGAATGTATAAACATTAATGTGTATTCATTAATGTAATCACATGAATAGCTTCACTGACTTGATTGAAGTTGCTTATGATAATGGCAGGTTTTGCTGGGAAGGCTGTTACAAATCTGGTAAGCTAAGTCTGTGAATCTGGAGAATTCATGCACACAGAGCAGCTGTGCAAGCAAGCCATTTGGCATCATAAATATCTTAGATTGCAGGATCCCATCTCATATATGAGGATTACAATTTTGCAATCTATAGGTGACCTGTAATATACAATCCTATCACCAGATGCTGGTATGGAAATACAGGCTAAATTCTGCAAACAGTTCCTTGAAGTGAGGAGTAAAAATGTGTGTGGATGCACCAGGGCCAGGAATTAAAAAAGCAACTACTAATTTGGGACATCCATATCATGAAAGTTTAACTTATCTGTTATGGCACCCCACAAAATTCGTGCTCATAAAAACCCCTAGGTCCTCGAACTTGGTTCAGATATTTTTGTTCCAAGCACAAACATTTCCTGACAAATTTCTTTGGACAGATTTTTTTCCTCGGTACATCTGAGCTGCATTTCCTTGCATGACAAACAAGACTGCAAACTGATAAAAGCCAATCTGATGCAGTGCAACCTGGTGCCACAGATAAAAAAACAGCAGATGAAAACACCTGAATGATGAAAATCCTTCAGCAGGATAAGTAGCTGTGGTGCAAACATGTTGCTGCGGAAGATGGAATGTTTGAGTCTTGGTTCACAGTGGCAAAACCAAAGGGTTACAAAGATCATGATCTAGAGAAAGGGTCATGACACCTTTTCATTTATATGTTGGCACATACTGAAATTTTAATTCTTATGGGTTTTTTCTTCTTTCTTGGTGTGTCAGCTACACAGAATCCAAATTTAAACATCTTCTATTAGCTCACAGCTAGACTACTGTTCTTCAAGAGATGGAAAGTAAAGAAAGTAGCAATGCTCTGAAGTACTTTCCTGGCTTCAGACCACATCTTAGCGTATAATTTATGAAATGGGGACTTGCAAAAGAGGTAAAATCATATTGCAAGTGTCTACAGGCGGGATGTGGTTCTGTATTTACTAACAGCTATTGAAAAATGTACATGCCAGTCTCCAACACATAAAGTATGTAGCTAAGTGTAGCTGGCAGCATGGCAAATCTTAAAGGATACTTTTAATTGAATGCTGCAGATTTTGATTATATACCATAAGTTTTACTGTTGTTATGTACTCCACAGTATTGTCTGGGGGTGAGTGGGACTGCAAATGTGTTACAAGAACATTAAAAAGTGATGTCTTAAAATTGTGTCACACAAAGGAAAACTCCAACACATTTGTTGATTATTTTGAGGAAATGTTACCTATGAAATTGGACATAAATGCACCTGCAACCTGCATGCATTGAGTGCTCCCTTACTCTGCAGTAATCTCACTAATTTCTGTGGGACTATTTGAGAATGATAATACTGATCCCTGGGTAAGGAAAAGAGTCTGCTTTTTAGTGTTAAATACAAATCTTGACCTCATCACTCCTAGAACATGCTGTAGATAGATGCTACTTTACTAGAAAAAAGGAAGCAAACATCTAGCCCAAGATATTGCTTTTAATCTCTTTTCTGCATTTCTTTCTTGCATTTCACTGATGTTTATGGGTATTTTAGGCTCTTTATGTCTGTGCCAAAGTGTTGCCCTCTGTCAGAAGCAATCACACATGTAATAGACTGTGGGCAACTTAGCTTAGGCTAGAGAACCTCATTTCTCAAGCCTCCAAAAGGCATCAAAGGCTTGCTTTTTAAAAGGCATGATGTTTACATGCTGTTTTACTTTGTTCTCAATAATTTATTACCTACTAATGTCTTTTTTTCAATCTCGCTTATTCTCAGTGGAGGCAGTTGGGTTTTATCTGAAGGCATGGTTATTGTAAGGATGTGGAGTAAAGAACCCTGAATGGTTTATCCATTAAGGCCTAGAGTTTCACAGACTTGGGCTTTCACAGAATAATTTATTCTCTTCAGTGAGGAATGTACCTATTAAATCCATTTAACTAGGCATATGTGGAAATAACCAATTTTTTGAAACATTTATATATGTTAGACAAACATACCTGATTTCTGATGTTTACTATATTTTTATGTTGACTTTGAATTTGCAACTTCATTTAGAAGTGCTTAATGTTAGGACTGTCTGAGGCACTACCTGTGCTGTTTCTGTTTGAGGATCACCACTGTTCATTATATCACATTATGCAAAAACAGTTCAAAATTGCAATTTACAAAAGCCCATGGAACAATTTTAAGCAGGATAACTGATTAACTGGATGGTCTGCTCTTCTGAGATCTTGTTAGTACTGACTTGAAGTTTATACAGTTTTACTCACCGAATCAGTATGCAAAGTCAAACAGATTTATAACTTATTCACCTAATCATGTTTACCTTATACTAGCCTACAGAATTCCCAACCCAGACTACATTCCTAGTGAGAGCCCTGCCTTTCTCTTCAGGCCAGCCCTGGCTGTAGTGTATCAGAGATACATTATTAGAATAATTTATGTTATTTTGATCTCACACATTTGATAAATTACATATTGCAATGTCTAATGTGCTGCATAGACAAGTTAACATATTGCATTATGTGTGTACGCATGTATATATCCATTTTTTTCTATGTTCTATTTATACTTTCTGGTTTTCTCGTATTTTGCTTGTTCCTTTTTGTTAATTATACGGCTGTTGCATTACACTGAACTTGGTTTTTGGCATCATTTACAAGAACATATTTTCTTACTGTGCAGTTTTTTTGTACAAAGATTAGAACACCTAAATCTTATTTTTGTGTGTCCAGTGTTCTGAATTCAGATGTACAGAAAAATACATCTTTGTTGGAGAAACCCTTTAGCCGTGATTTTCAGTTTCCACCTTTCTATTATTTGTATGTTTTCATTGACATACATTCAATGACATTTCATTTCGGAGACACGGCTGGAATAGCTGGCATATACTAAACACTATCACCCCTGAAGTCTTTATCTTTGTTGTCTCCTTCTACCCTCAGCATTTTGATTGAGCCAGTTTATGCATCTTGAAGCCAGAAATCCCTTATGGAATCATTTCAATTCAGCTCATTCATAATATGTATTGATAAAACCTCTCTTTCCCTCTCTCAGGTTTCAAAAAGCCCCTGCCATTACCCTGGCAGCATCTGCGTTAGTTCCCCTATCCACCCACATCTGGTGAGAGTGATGAGGATCATGCATAATGCAAAAGTTGAGCTGCACTTGGGATGTGGCTTTCAAGGCAGTGTTCGTACAGAGATCTCACAGGTGCACGTGCTGGCCTGAAGAGAGCAGCCCTGGGAATCCATTAGGCATCTGTTTGGATTATCGCTTTAGAAATATTTTAGGAAGTTTTAATATCCTGAAATTAAACCTGTGTTGCTGCTCACTGCATTCTGGTTTCCCAGGAAACTCAACCTCAGTGGAAAATCTAAATAAGCCCAAGTTGCAGGAGCCTCATTTCCCTAGAGCAAAGACTCCTGTGTATCTCTGGAGAGCTTTGTGACCTCTGTTTAGTAGTCCACTCACTCTGTGTTTCAGCTGTTCCAGTCTGGTATTCATGTACTTCCTGCAGCAGATTAATTACACAGGAAATATCAAAGAGATTCCTCTAAATCCAAAGTATATGCTTTAACCTAAAGTGAATACATAATATGCCTGCTGTGTTACTTTCTGTACACATGCGTGCTTCCTACTCAGAAGGAATTTAATAGGTGTGCTTGGTATTTATCAAGTCAGTGCAAAGTTTTGATTTGGCAAAGTATATTTAGACGTTCAAGTCCAAGTTCTTTGTTGAGATAAGCAGAGGATGTATTAACATCAAAGTAGCTTACATCAGAAGGACTTCATTGGACTTCTGTCTCGAGGATAGAGGGTGTCAGGAAGAGGTTTCTGTCTGATTTAGTGAAAGGTCATATTTGCTCTTTTCTGACAAATAGACACGTGAACCTGAGAGACAGAAAATTAGTTCCATTGGTAGTATTAAAAAAACCTTGTCTCTGGAGAGGTCTCAAAATCCGAATAAAAACGTAGTCCACCAAAGACTGGAGCTGCAAATGGAAACAACCACTAGAACTGAAGAACTGTTCCCACCGCTGTGTCTGTAAAACCCTTTTCCCTCTCTTCTCTCCTTTATTTCTAAGCAGCTGTACAGGTACATCAAAACCAAGACTCCCACAATTCCATCCAAAGAGAAGGTGTCTCTGTTTGAAGGCTGGCACATTTTGGCTATCTAAAAACAATGGGAGTGAACTCTTAGACCCCCATTCTAACTCCTTTCTCTTACCATGCTCCTGCAAACTATGGCCCCTGTTCAAAGCACTATTGATTTTGGTTTGATTTTACGCAGACTCAATGGGAAGCTGGAACATATCAGACAATACCATCCAGACTGTAATAGATTCATAATTAAGTAAATCCCAGCAGTGTGCCAGTTTTGGCTAACTCTGTTTATCCCCATACTAAGTCATTATTATCAACTGGAGTGTGTCTGGGGCTCCCAAGAGCACAGTCCTCATGCCAAATGCTTTCTGCCTCACATAGCACTTTCCCCAATACTTTTTTCTTGTAGCATATGAATGCAGCTTCTCATTAGTAAACAGCAGTACTGTTGGTGAAGGGAATGATTTCTTTGACACCATCTCTACACTGCTGAAGTCCCACTGATATAACTAGAGGTTCTCCTGATTTACCATGTTGCACATAAAAATGAAACCTGGAGGAACCAGGGTTCTGTTTCTGGCATGCATAAACCACATTCTTAAAATAATAAAAATGATTCTTGCCAAACAACCTCTAGATGGCTCTTGAGGCTTGCTTTGTCAATTAGCAGGCACCTGAAATAAGCCTGCATCAGGCTGTATCAGGATTTTCCTATTACTGTCTTACTTCTTCATTTGAGAGATGAAACGTTGGAGTGTTTTCTATGCAGTGGGAAGGCTTCCCTTGGTTTTGTAAAAAACATTGAGAATGCTTCCGCTGAAGAGGGGATAAATGTTTGTCTTCCTTCTACCCAGAAAGTCCTGATTAAGGATTCCACCTATGCATATTTTGCTGTAGTTACTACGTATTTATTCACTCAGGTGTGGAAATCACCACTCTTGATTGTAGCATCTCAGGAAAAAAGCACAGCCACCTATTCCCCTAAATAAGCAGAACTGCTTGCAAGCATCTGATTTACCCCATGAAATCCCAAGGCTTGGTGCCTTTAGAAATTCTGCTTACAGAAGTACATCCCTTTCTCATATTGCAAAGGGCTCCTGGGGTTTATTCCTGATTCACAAAGAAGCAGGGAATTAAGAGGAGGAGGGAAGGAAGAAAAACATATTCATAGTTTTAAGGTGAATCGCAGCATAGCAATCTACACTTCATCCTAAACAGATCCTGTGTATTACTTGCTGCTCAAACTATTACTGAGCAGATCATAATGCAGATGATACTTGTAATCCAAAAGGACACAAAGGAAACTGACAATTAAGGGGGTAAAATCTGTTAGGAGCTTTAATCTGTCAGTAAAGAAGTATTTATACCAATAAGTGCAATTCATTGCCCTGTTTGCAATTAAGAGCTCACATGCCTCCTACAGTTTTTCCTCCAGCACAGTAACTAGATCTTTCTATGACTAAGCCAGGCATTATATGAGCTAGATACTTAACTTCACTACTAACTGCTTGAAATGAATTTTTTTTCAGGATAAAATGTCATCATTACAATTCTAAGGCAGATAAAATATTCCTTCCTCCCTTAAGCAGATAAATTGTCAAAACATTAAAAAAATATTCTTGCACAGATTTGTAACATTTAATTGGGAAACCTAGTAATGCTTCTAAGGTAAAGAAAAGTTTAAAGATGCTGCCTGCAACCAAAATATATGTGTACTTCTTCCCTTATGTAGTAAGAAATTATACACTGTTTAATAACACACTGAGGTCTTCCACAATTAAAAAACAATTAGCTGATTTAACATTAATCAAGTACCACACAGTAAAGAAGAATTCAATGCATTCTTTGTTGCAAAGGTTAATATCTTTGTGGGTTGTACATTAAGAAAACCTGTAAAATATTTATGCGGTTAAAAGCAATACAGAACTGGCCATCAGCAACAGTTACAGTAACTTCCTATACTTTTTTCAAAACAAGATATCTTTATACTTCAAACGTTCCACCTCAATCAGCGGGACAGATCTTTGGCTGTATCTAAGCATCTCTCCACAGTGATGGAGATAGGCCTCTGTACAATAGTGAGGGACACACTTCTCCCCTGTGAATACACTCACACGCTGTTTGGCACACATTCCAAGTATAGGACTCTTCTTTTTGGAAAAGTTTTGATGAGAGGACTATTCCTGAACAAAGAAGGATGCAGAACTTGACCATTTTTCTATGCTTGGACTTTAGCTCTCAGCCACCGAACAGTCTGTGCTTTTTGTTGTTTACGGCAGAATATGCTGAATGTAAGGAAACATCACAAAAGATGGTGATAAAAGAAATCAAACTCATGATCTGAATGTATCTTTTGAGATAAGCCTGTTCTGGATTATCTCCATCAGGGAATACTACCCAAACTGAACTGGGAGCAGCTATCTGTATTTAAAACTGAAATTCACATTGGCAACAATATGAATTCTTTCTTAAGTACAGGACCTGGTCCCAGGAGTTTAATGTAAAGTAATCAATTGTAGTATCTGTTTTGGCTTTATATAAAAATCATTGTGCCTTGCTAAGACATTAGTAGGTGTTTCATTCTTAAGACAGCATAGAGATTTAGCCAGCAGATGCTCACTGAGAGCAGAATCTCATTTTTTTCAGACACTGAGAGAACTGTATGCATGGGACCAATTTAGAAAAATCCATTCCAATGTCACTTTCTTTTATAGGCCATATAAATAGGTATAAAAAAAAAAAAATCATGTAACCACAAAGTAATAACACGACCTGCAGATTACAAGGTAATTAAACTTGAAGCTACCAAGTACAGTGTTCCAGGAATAATTTACCTCATGGTGTGGGGAGCTGAGATGTTCTGATGTTTCTTGCTAATGCAAAATGAATAAGCATTGGGGGCTCCAACCTGCCAAAGCTAAGGAATTAACGGGTTCCCTACCTGTACCTTTCACTTCTTAACACTTGTGATGACAATCTAATTTGGAAAGCAGCAATAACCATGTGGTAACTGTCTTTAAAAGGCACTTACCATGTAATTTTATGGTCAGTGAAAAGATAGTGTAACTGGCTGAGAGCACTGATTTGAAAGACACTGCCTTCATTAGTTGACCATCACCTCAATAGAAACCTAAGCGTATTTTGCTGACACATTTCTACAGTTGGTTCCTGGCTTGAGCCAGGTGTAAAGGAAATGTGAAGAGCTGTTTGATAAAGGATTTAGACAAGCTTTAGGATGTTCTGTTTATTTCTAGGTGGGTAATCCGATCTCCTCCTCTCCTTGCCCTAGGAAAGAAGGTACTAGAATTGAGCTTTTTGGAAAGATGTGCTCTCCCAAAAGGGGGATCTTTGGCAACAAAGACACATAACTCCATTTTGTAAAATACACTTCTTGGTTTTCACTTCTGACTTGCATCTGGTCAGGGGCAGAACTGAGAGATGAGTCCAGTTAAATTTAAATGAAGATGAAGGTGATTACACTGAATTGCTGTGATGTACTGGTAGCTCAAATAGATTTCATTGATTAAATGACAATTTAAATAAACATCAGTGCAAGCAGATAGCATTTAAATAGGAAGTAAGTTTTTAAACTTAAAAATGTAGAGTCTTTTTTGTTGTTGTAAATTGCTGGTACAATGTGTTTGCTTAGGCCACAGTACTTGGTGTTCAGGTCATCGCTTTATGTCCACAATATGCGAGCACAAACACAGCAATGTTGTCTTTTACACCTTGATTCAAGTACAGCCAGTGAACATGTTTTAACTCTCACTGAACTCAATGAGATTTAAATGAGTTTTAAGTGCTTTGCTGGCTGCAGGTGTTTTCTGTAACTGGGGCAATGGATATTTTTAGCTTTTTCATTGTTTATGTCTTTGTCAGTGTGTCCCTGAGAACAGATGATAGCATTCAGTCCAGTGCTTCCCTCTATGCAATTCTAAGGATACATTTAAGGTAGTGCTCATGAAGTCCTCCCCAAAGATGTAGTGGGGCCTCTGCACATTACAATTATTAATCTTCCACAGCTGGATGATTTCTGCTCTTTCAGCCCTGCCCTAGCTTTGAACCATCACTCAGCTGTGCTGGTGGAGGCTGAGTGCCTTTCTACAAACCTTGCTGCTGTAAATGTCAGGAATGTATAAAATCAAATTGCACACTGCAGTTACTCAACAACTCTTACATTAAAACTCAAAGTAATTTTTACACAGGTGTATCAGAAGGTCCTAACCTGAATGAGACTACTCATAGTAGTAAAATCAGGTAGTCTGCATTTTGAAGCATGTTACTAGACTTTACTTAAACATTGCCTCTTCCACTCTTATCAACTCAAGTTCAATGGCAGCTGGGCACGAGTGTGTACGAGTTCCTCTTTTCATGAAACACAATATAGACAATTCATCAAGATAAAGCTAAGCCTCATTTAACTGTGTGTAAATACACAGAAACACTGAAAACCCCAAAATACTCAGTGAATTGTTGCAATGATGGGTCTCTTCTAGTTTCCTTAAATTGGGAACAAAGTGAACACTGCTGCAAGAAAAAAAAACACAACAGTATTTCAAGAGGCACTAAGCTGTTCCTCTGTGCCCAATGACATAAATTTGACACTTACTTCAATAAATCATACATTTGTATAGTGTTATTCAAAATTTAAAAGACGTTCTTTTGTAGTGTGGCTAGAAAAATCCAGAAGTTGGCCAGTTGTCTCTCTTCAATGTGCTAAAGACTCCCAGCTACTAATGGCAAGGTGGGAGAAAGGGAAGACACAGCAATGTGAAACTCAGCATTGCATCCCACTGTTCCCTGCGGATTTCTGTTTAAGGCCAGGTAGCGAAAGAAAAAAACCTGTTGTCTTCCTTTCCAGAAATGGGGAATCTTTTGGTTTACTTCTGATTTATTGCTTATGGCCAGAGACAAGGGCTGATTAGATGATTCCCACAGATGAGCCTGGGAAGCTGGTACTAGAACAGAGTTCGATCTCAGCAAGAGGGACAGATTCTGCAGAAGCCAGAGCTATTTGCTTCATTAGGCTTGTGAGTAAATGAAAGTGAATTTGGTCCACTGGACAAGGACAGGCAATGTTATGACAAGGGAAGAAACACTAATTTCGTCCCAACTAATAACAGATCTCAACATAATGTGAGGGACATAATGGCAAGATTCAGCAAGGGCAACAGAGGACTGCAATGGGCTCTAGCAGGAGGCAAAGGTAAGAAGAGGCTCTCTTGGGTGGGGTGAACTGGACAATTTCTCTTTGTTGCAGGTCTGCTCTGTGGGCTGAAATTTCCACCCCTACTTTCTTTTCCTACCACCATCCTCAAATACAGTTGGCAGGCACTGGCAGCATGCCAGAAGACCGCTTCTTCTCCCATTGAGGTCAACAGAAAACGCTTCTTCAAAGCAAACAAGGGCAGGTCCAGCCTTCCAAACTTAGCCTGCTCCCTGCAGCTGGCATTGCAAACAGCTCCCAGCAGAACTAATCCCCTCTCGGAGCTGTGCGTGCCATGCAAAGGCAATACTACAATACACGTCTCCCTTCCCCCTCTTTTTTTTTTTTTTTTTGAAAAATTACAATGAATGCACATGAAGCTTCAATTACAAAAGATTATGGGCTTCAATTTAGTGTGTGCAGTAAAGTTGTATTAAACGATCAAATGCTAATGAGGAGAAAGGCTCTTCTAGAGAAATAAGGAATTAGCATAAATTAATAGAGTTCCATATGTGCAAGTTTTACAGGGTAACAAAGTATCTCATCACAAAAGTATAAATATTTAATTTAATTCTTGCTGGGGCCAGTACACAGCATTACAGTCAGCACAGAAATATGAATTAAAGTGTGGGAGGGAGAAAAGTGCTACCCCGTTCAGGTTCACAGAGAGGTCACTGTGATGGCTCTGCTGTTCTTTTTCTGTTTTCCAGCTCACACAGTTTGAAACCAGGTCCAAATGGCAAAGCAATATATGCATGGCCTCATCTGCAGTCTGGGGAGTCTTTCTGCTGGCTTCACTCAGTGTGTTATCAAGTTCCTTAGTTCTGCCCAAGAGTCTATTTGCTTGTTAGCATAGGATCTTCCTGCTCTTATGGCAGAGAGAAAAGGCTTCAGAGGCATTTTTGTGGGTCTTTTACAGCACTTTCCCTAACCATGTGGAAAAGAGCTGCTGCAGGTATAAATTGAGTTGAATTTGTAATTTACATCCAGCCCTACAGTGTATATCACATTAATGTTGTGAATGAGTTGCTATAATTAAGATTAATTTTACTGAGGTAAAAAGCAAGCTCAGTCCTATATGTTACTTTCCTGAACAGCTGTGGCAGTGATTAGCATGATCTGCTCCAAACAGGGCTCTGCACACACAGGGAAGAGTCCTTGTGCCGCTGTAATAAACATATGGGTTTCCTGGGCTGACTTTTTCTTGTATGACCCAGTCTGTGGGACTTGGGAGAAAAGTATCTACCGATACTACTGTACTTCTTGTGTTCTAGTGTTGCATTGCTAGAAGAAGCTGTCTTCAAGGGTGCAATTGTGTTCATGTACGTATGGTGCATGTTTACTGTATTTACTTTCTTTCCTGCAGTTGTGTAAATATGTAGATGTGCGAAGGTGTAAGTTCATTTTTACGTCTAAGTAAGTATAGCTACTGGATGTACTTTGCTATGTTCTATAATTAGAAGAAACTGTAATTCTAGTCTGAAATTGTACATGTGAGTGCCTGTATGCTTGACATTTGAGATCTATAATTGTTTTTTTGAGAGGATTTTCATTTTTGTCATGTTTTGCAGCAGAAATATGCAGCAAACTGTTTAAATCCATGACCAAGGAGAACTATGTCACCTTCCAAGTCCTTTCGGTCATTATATATAGTCATTTTGTTAATAGACTTTTTACCAGTTCCCTGTATGCTGGGCTTCAGGAAATAAGGGGTTTTAATAACTGTTCCATTTTCAATTCACCTTCTTCATTAGTGTGATAAACAGCTGCTTGAAAACAAGGGAAAATCCTGTAATAACACAAGAAGAGAACAATGCCTAAAAAGTCCATTAGAGAGGAGCTGAAACATCAGCATGTTTTCTTCTAGTTGAACAAATACCCGGAAGACTGCAGCCACAGTCATATCTTTCCCATTGGTCCCTGCTCCATCTCATTCTTTGGCAGAAAATGGGAAAAACAGCTTCACTAGGTACCACATGTTGAATTATCCTTCTCTTGGCTGAAATTCACAAAAGGTGTTTCTTTGTGGAAAAGCAAGTTCTACGTCAAGGCAGTGGATTTGGTTGGTGGAGCCTTGGAATCATTTCTCTAGCTACAGCACAGACTTTTCCTTTTGACCTTGGCCAATTCCTTTCACGACCCATGTCTCTACTTGTCGTCAGTAAAGATTTTCTTTCCCTTTCCTCCCCTGTTCATCTTGTCTATTTAGACTGTCATCTCCCTGAGACAGGGACTACTACTTTGGATTTTCTCTGCACATAGCTCAGTGGACCCCAGAATTTTCTATTAACATAGAAATAACACCAATAGCCAATGGTTACTATAATAATTTTACAAGGAGTGCACACTGCGGTACTCCAAAGCAGGAATCCCATCAAGGTGAAGGCAAACTGGAGACTGGTCCAGCAGGAAGAAAAGGCAATTGCTTGCAGAGCACAGAGCTGCTGTTGTATAACTGTCAGATGCAGATCTAAAAATCACACTCCAACCTCTCTGCTCTGGTGCATATTACATCAAGGATAGCTGTTTTTTCAATGGTCTTAGAGACCAGAACTGATATTTCTAGTAGTAACAGAAAGAATACAACTTCTGACTGATGATATTTTGATTGATCTGAGTTGCTCCACTTCAAAGGAGGGATTGGTTTTGACTTAGCAGAAAAGAAACCAGGTCCGATATTAATGCCAATTAGACCATGTGACCCTGGTGACTCTGTGATGGTTTCCTGCTTTGATTTTGGCTTTTTTGAACTGACCCTTGACCAGGAATGTCCGTGCCATATCAATGATACCACAGTGATCTCACCATGGCCTGAATACACATAGGTCTAGGAGAGCACATTTCCTTTCACAATTTAAGATGAACCTTGCTGCCAACAGACTCTGCATGCTTTCCATCTTCGCTTTGCATCAGCTGAAACTATTTCAAATTAGTCACTTTTGAGAATTATTATGTCAAGAGATCTGTCTTGATCGCAGGGCCTCTCTGGGCATAGAAAATGTCAGTTGTGTTCAGAGCACGCTCCTGACACTTGGTGACTTTCTGCCAGGTTACATGTTTGACAGCTGTTCTGGGGTGTGTGTTCCCAGCCACTGGCCTGACAACCATCATGAAGCCAATTACAGTCACAGGCAATTAATGTTCCCCTCCTCAGGTTCTCATGGAAATGATAGCATAATACAGAGGATCAGCATGAAATCTGTGACCTTTGGAAATATAAGCTTGAGACAGGAGCTGGTCTTGTGTATACATCAACTGTGTCCAATTAAGCTCTTAAGACATGGCAAGGGAGATGGAAAATTACATGTTTCATAAAAGCAATGTGAACAATTTTTTCCTCTCACTTCCAAACACAATAGCTTCTAGCTGACCTGAAAACACCAGCTCTTCCCCCACACTCTCCCTGCATCAGTACTCAAATCTCATGGTTAGTATCCTCTAGCAACAGCTGTAATTTTATACAGATTTTCTGTATTGCTATTTTACACAGGCCTGAATCCATCACGTTTCTTCTATTCTAAGCCATGTGCAGGCAAGCCTACAGGGCCAGCTCTTCCAGTAATGTAAGCCAATGTAACTCCACTGAATAGAGAAGAGATATGTTTATCTGCATCCTTTCAGCTCCTTCCCCAACAGATTTCAGTCTAACAAGGGAAGAGAAGATCCTTTCCAGGTTGACATGGCCAATTAACATGTATACAACTCTCCCAGGAGTGTTTTTTGTTGCTATGCACTCTGGAGAGAGACCACAAACAAGCAATGAGAAATTTCAGTTCAATTACTGGAGTGACATAACTTTGATTTTTCCTTTCCTCTCCTTCCTGGCTGCACTAAAGTCAGGGATGTTGTTCTAGTTCAAGGTGAAGTACAGGCATCTCTTTCTATTGTGGTCACAGTAGGTCACGGTTTTCTGGTTTTGCCACTATATATGTATGTGAATGGTCCATTTCTGGCATTTATTGCCTGCCAGTGTGTCCTGGTTTCAGCTGGGATAGAGTTAAGTGTCTTCCTAGTAGCTGGTACAGTGCTGTGTTTTGAGCTCAGTATGA
>JANZLQ010000037.1:17729293-17751683 GCA_026212715.1 Elanus axillaris | reverse complement strand
CCCCCCCCCCCCCCCCAAAAGGATGTAATTATAGTGCTACTGGGAGAAACTGAATTGCTTGCAGGCTTTTTCCATAAAAACAACTTTTCCATTTTCAGTGTAATAAATTCACTTTGAGGCAAATTCTTTCTTGAAAGAAGAGGCCAGGTCTTTGTCTTCTGAGGAGTGAATAATGGAGAACAAATCGTTGTTCCTATAATTTCTACTTGTTTCAGATTCATGAAATTCTGTAGTCGGGCAGGATGGAAAGGGAGCTCCAAGCAAAACAGACTCAATGGGCTTCATACACTTGGCAGGGGCATTTGCTGAGCTCCATCCAGGGACATTGCTAAGGGGAGGATGAGGATAAGTAGCACCAATGAACTAACACTAGATTCATGTGCAAAATCTATTTACTGGTTCTGCTTCCAAGACAAGTCATGGGTAAAGCATCCTAGATAATTTCTATGGTTTGTATTTTCTGAGTTCACTTTGGACATAGTTTTAATACTGAATTTTGGGTAAATTCTCCAGGATAGTTCAATTCATCTCAATGTGGCAAAATTGTGCAGTACAGTGAATAGTAACTAAATGCTGTTAGCAATAAAAAGAGTTTAGAAGGAGGAAATAAGGAAAATATATAATTTTACTGGAGTGGTTTTAGATGCACTCCAATAAAAACATCTTCTAGTTTCTAGAAGACTATGAAACACTCTGCTCTGAACAGATATTTAAATATTTTCACTTTGGAGTCGTGATTTGTTAACATTCTTTGCAGAATAAACTGACTTCTCGGAGATTGAGAATCATTGCTTGAGGGTGTAGCATGAGTCACACAACAGGTTTGGATGGCTGTTTGTAAAGCCATAGACAACAGCAAAAGGAAGCATCATCAGTCCCCAGATCCATCTGTGAACCAAACGGCTGAGGGAACTGGGTATCAGTACAGTAACTGGAGATTGTGTCAAGCATATTTTTCCTATCAGTATGGCTACCATGGCCGTAGTAACATCTTATACACATTACTGGTTTCCTCCTCCCAAGAAGTCAGTGCAGTATGGAAAAAGCAGAATCTCTTCTTAATTAAAACAATGAAGTAAGGATGGCCTAACTACTCCATGCAGGATTATGCTTGAGATACCCAGGTATCTCCAGGAGAGGTACACGGCTGCCTTCAGGGAATGATGCTATGGGTCCAAGAGTTTAGCATAGGTCTTGGAGACTATTTGGCTACTTTAAGACCATGCTAATGGTAATTGGCCTTACCTCTCAGGAGGGCTACTAGCACTGAGCAGTTTTGGTTACATGTTCTTAGCATGAGGCTCAGAATCTGTTTTGGTGGGTTTTTACTAAAGGCAAGTGGTTAGGGCTTTTTCATCTGGGACTGCAGTGATGTTTTTTAAGTTTCACAGACCTCTTTTCTTCTTTTCTTTTTTTAAGCTACTATAGCAAATATAAACATAGACATACTTGAGTTGTTAGTATACATATGAACTACATTTAAGCACACCAATGCCTCCTCAGTACATCCTGAACATTAAATTTTTTCCTGGAACTCACTGACATACATAACTGGACTTCCCTGCTATTTGTATCTGTGAAAGTGTCACTGACATGAAAGGTGTTGTTTAAATAAAAGATACAATTTATAAAATTGTTGCTTTATGTTCAAGGTACCAGAAGGCCAAATCGATTTTCAGTTTAATTGCAATGACTATTAGCTATTCATGCTACTTATTGTAATGGACATAATGCTTTGCATTAAAGGATATTCTCATTCCAGTACAGAGGGATTTACATATGTATGGAAACTTCCAATAGCAGTTAATATGCAATTGTAGAAATCCCTCTGCATAGGGATGAGACTATACTCTGAGCTTTCACCATCTGGTCTGTCCTCTAATGATGAATCCAGCATCATAATATTCACAATCTACTTCTTTAAAAAGTGAGGTACAAGTCATTCAAATGCAGGTCTACTGTCACTTTTTTGTGGAGAAACTTGCCTCTGCCTTGTTTACTGAGAGAAAGATACCCTGAACAACACCGAGAGCTGTTATTTTTCCTTGGTGCTCTGATCACAGAAGGGCCAAGAACCAATGATGCAACCAAAATTTCGAAATTTAAGCTTGGTGTCACTCAAAAATAGAATATGAATATTCACAGAGCTGTGTGTTTAAGAGTGTTACAAGCAGGTCTCTGTTAACGATGTGTATTTTGTTCTGATGCTGTTGGCCTCATTTCCTTACAGAATTATAGAAACTGCTCTGTTTCATTGTGATTCTGATGATAATATAAGTTTAATGGCCAATATGAATGGAAAGAAAGAGGAGATTTGTTCAGCTTCTGAAACCTTATAGCCTAATGTTACTACCTGATGCCATGCAAGAAGCAAGGAACTAAGAGGTATCGTTAAAGTGCCTGCAACTCTAACATATAGTGACAGAAATGCTTAAATATGTATGCACGTGTCAGAAAGAACTCATTTCATTTTTACCTCTCGCTTGAGTTTTTATCAAGGGTGGCAAAATTGTCAGGAAGGAACAATAGTGAAAAACAGAGCTGAAGCAGACGCAGATGTTTGTATAGCTCTCCCAGAGGTACGGCCTTCTTTGCTTCTCCACAGCGAGACAGCACTGCACCAATGTCTGATTACTCGGAGATGGAAGTATATTTTTAATGTGTTCATAGCTGTCTGGAGGCTGTTATCTGTCATGCTGACAGAGACAGAGTGAGCTACCAAAGCTGCAGTGAGCATCTTTCGAAGCACATCAGTCCTGTCCTACATAGCGATGTGCCATTTACAATAAGTCTGGTGCTGTTACACCCCTCTTGCACTAGGTTTAAGAAATTTGGAGATGAGAAATGGAGAGTAGGTGGCTCTGAGTTGCTTTAAACTTCGCGTTTGCTGGATCCACCGTGGGTCCCCACTGACCCTTACTGAAAGCAAGAGCAGCACTGTGTGCTCTCATGAGCACGATTTCAGGCTGGAGCAGTAGGGGTAGAAGAGGTAGATGGCATATGGCATGCAAGGAAGGTGCTATTTCTCCTTTTTAATCTTCCTTTCTTTGTCCCATCTGTTCATCTTCAGAACCCAGAGGAAGCAAAAGTCACCCAGCCCTAACCCCTGTAGGCATGTAGTGATCAATTCCCAGAGACTTCACACAGGACTACGGGGGAGCAAAAGCAATTGGACAACCAGTAAAGCTGCTCAGGTGAGTAAGAGCTCTGCACTCACATACGCCCGTTCCTTCTAATTTCTACCCCACTGACTGCTGGATATGGAGACCACCCTGCTGGTTGCCTAGCTTGGAAATTAAATATTCAAGCTAAGAATTTGCTGAGGGCGCTTAGGGATTTAGATGCATCCTTTGCATTAATTTTAATGGACAATACATCTAAATTACCTGCTGTGCTTGGGAAAGTCTCAGCCTGAGGTTTTATTTATTATTTATTGAGTATTCCCTGAGTAAACAGAACTTTTTAGCACAAAGATGATCTGGCAGGAAGAACGGTCTTAAAAGGTACCCTATTATTCATGCAATTATACTGCATCACTCATTCTTTTTTATTATTGTTTGTATTACTGTAGCACCTTGAGCTCCGCAACAGAGACAAAGGTCTCTCCATTTCAGCTTCTGCTTGAACACACATTCGGAGCCAAACCCTATCCTAAGAGCTTCCAGTTTAAATGGATAAGGTAAAACAAACTGTGCAAGAAGCAAGTGTGGAGAGGAAACGTGTGCTTACCCAAGGTCATATAACAGATTATCAGTAGAATCAAATCTAAACCCCAGGTATCTTGAACTCTTTGGCCATTTAGACCCCACTGTTCCTCTTCTTCCTCAAATAGCACAGCACACTGCGCTAATTCCTGCTCTCTGATACTTATCTGATGGGTTTCACCAGTTCTAGAAAAATTACTCTCCTTTTTGGCTCCTCAGCAGACTCGTTTCCAACCTATCAGTTTCATTTTGACAGGCCTAACATTACAGGGGAAGAAATATATATATGTTCACAACACAAAACTCCCATGTTATTGGATTTCCTTAACTGGACCCGAGGAAACACAGTGCAGCCTGATGCTTTTAGAAATCATAAATCTTTAGCAACCTCTGCAAAGAACCAAACAAAGAATGAAAGCCCACAATACAGTATAACAAGCATGAAAATTATGTACAATTTGGGTCTAGTTAGCAATTTAATTGCTTCATTGTCACTCATGATGCTGATGTGGTGAGACTGGGTGTCATCTCTTCCCTCCTCATAAAACTGTGGTTCGTCTTACAGCATCCCTGTACAAACAATATTGTCCTCAATCAGGCAATGAAACTCTTGGGGGAGAGACCATTAACTGAGGCAGGAGGAATTGTTCCCTATGTTCTCTTATGGGGCAGCCAGGAAAGAAAAATAGTCATTCCTGAGGCTCTTGCCTACTGGTTCCTACCAAGAGAGTCTTAACCTCTTTACGGCTATGTGGATAGATGCTGTACGTCAAGGTTTACTGCACCTCCGGTGCTCTGTGCAGAATATGTGCCCTGCCACGTTGTTGGCCTCTTTTTGCAAATGGAGCCCTGCTGAGGATGGGGAGGCTTGTCTCGTCTCGCCTCGCCTCTCACAGAGCTGCTGAATGTGGGCTTCATTCCCTTCCCATGTAGCTAAGCGACACAGCAATCTGTCACATCCCCCTGCCACAGAGGAGGTCATGGGCTGGGCACATCTGCGAGCACAACTTGTGTAAGGAGCAGAGCCAAAAAGCAGACTGTGCATCTAAGCATGGAGGAACTTTTTTCTCATTTACTTGTATTTATTCCTTCTTCTGCATTCAACAGTGGAAATTTGACTGTATTCATGCAGTGATGTGCTTCGGTAGGATGGTTATTTAGCTGCTGAAGTGTTAATTGAATAAAGTTACCACATGGGTCAGGAGCCTTATGCACCTCTTGCGTAAAGATGAGTGCTATCTTCTGTACAACACCCCTGTATAAATAGAGGTTGCACATGGGCTTTTGCCTTCTCACTGGATAATGTACCCCAGAAATCAGAGATGATCTAATCTCTCTAGTTTCTGATATGACACTAGTATGACAGTTTTCTATAAGCTCTGTACAGGCCTTTCTCATGGTCACAAAGGAAATCCTTTTGCTAAGGGTTGAATGGCGATTGGAAAGGACGTGCTCAAAGCCCTCCTCCCATTAGTCCTGAAAACCACTGAGTTTTCAGGGCTTTGTTATGCTTTCTGATTCTATCCATTAGGAATCACTGCCTGTTGGAGAGGACAGATGTAATTCTTTTCACATCCTCATGACAGAGACAAGTGCACATCAACACTTTCATTGTTTTGCATTGCCTAGTCTGCAGATTTTGGCTGGATGGTTGAACATGTAATTCTTTTTATATCTTGGCTACAAATAGCTTTTTGCATGTATGTTTGCTAGTTTAAGAATTGGTACCTGAAATTACTTTGTTCTGTACACACTTCCCCACCCATCCTCCTGTTTGAATACATAGTTGTGGGATGGTACTGCACACCCTTGTTTATTTATTTATGCTGTGAGCGTGTTGTGTCTGTAAAGAAATTAAATGGGTGAGATGCAGTCCTCCTGCCTCCTATCTTGTGTGTGTATTTCTGGGGAGACAATGCATGCTTTCTTTTGATTTTAAGATGGGGGTGATTTAGAAAAAGCCTTTTTATATGTCAGTGTGGAGTTGCATGGACTGAGAAGTTAGGTAGAAAAGCTGGAAGAGAAGGCAGGAGGAAAAACATTGCTGGAGGAAAAAGTAGCTTCAAGAGGCAAAGGCCCAGGCTCTTCTACAACTCAGCAATGCAAAGTGTAACACTGCTAAGCCATTTCTGAAGCCCCCTTTGTTTTTAGCAGAGGTCTGAGTGCATTTGAGCTGACCTCTAATGTCTCTATCCTGCAAGAGACACAAGAGCAGAGGGTGCTATTTCTTTTCCTGAAGACACTGGGAAATCTCAGCGCCGCACTGCAGAAACTTAATAATATATTTCCAAATATCAGTCACTGAGATCTCATTAAAGTCATTCTTTCCCAGGTCTCCACCCCATTTTCTATCATATAGTTAGTTATTCCTTGAATTGAACAATTAATAAATAATGGTCAGATCTGTACTGATCTCATAATACTCTGTAAACTTTTAAAGACTATTTCAATATATATTTCAACAGGTCCATTTGGGAGAAGGTTTAGTCCTGCACAGAGACAGCCTTTTGATTTGAGCAGAGTCTCATGAACAGGCAGGAAAAAGACAGGGACTGAAGCAGGTAATAATGGATCAAGTCAACTGAAGTTGATATGGGCCCTTTGCAGGACAGCTGCTGGATGAAAGGAGGATCTGTCCCCAACAGACACCAGAAATTTGTCAGAGCTATAAGTGTAAACCTTCAGTACCTGCCCCTGCTCCAAGTCAGAGGAGACATGCAGAAACAGTTCAGAACAAATGCTTTCTGAAAGGGAAAAGTCCATGAGCTACTTAAATACTCACAACTGTTATTCTGCCTCATCCTACAATAACCTAGCAGTAGCAGGTATAACCTGAAAACCAAAGATGCAGCAGTGGGCTCCCACCCTCCTCTCCAGCTTGGCCTCTAGTCTATGGCTCAGAGGCAGCCTGGCTTTTAGCTGTGCTGCCAGTCCCCCTGCTTGGTGACTCCAATGATGCACAAAAGCAGCCCTTAATCCTTAAACTCCCCAGTTTGCTTATATCGCTTTTCCCAGCTACCCAGAATAAGTGCCCATTCCTCCTGGGGCTGTTTCCATTTCCCAAGACCATGGCTGAACCCCACAGCATGTGCCAGCAATAGCTGTGCCCCTTCTAGGTCAGGCTTGGGGACACTGAGGAAGGAATGTTGAGCCAAAGCACCCTGCATGTACCTGCCTCACTGGCCATTCTGCTGAGATTTACACATGAAGAGATGCAAAATAATTACATTAATGGGCTTGCTCAACTTCTTCCTCTCCAAACAACATCTCAGGAAACAGGGAACCATTGGCATGAGGAATGGACAGCTTTTTCCTACCGTCAGGTTTTTTGGCTATCCCCAGGAAGCACCCATGTCACAGGGATAATCTCTCTCCCTTGGTAAGATAATAAGTTCGGTGTCATTTCTCTTGTATGCCCTGCAGGAAGCAGGAGCAGGATTTGACTCGGATAAAAGACTCAAATGACCCTTGTAAAAGCAGGAAACCCTGCTAGCTTTCAGAGTAACAGAAGGATGGATAAACTGCACGTCAATACACCAGGTCCATGTATTTGACTATATCTCTCTGACTTACAAATAACTTTCAGGTAGTCTCAGCACTCTGGTATAGGGCAGAAGTCACGATGGGGACATATAAGCAGCCAATTACAAAACCCCTCTGAACTCCTGTGAGGAAAAACCTCCTTCTCTCAAAATGTATGTGCTCAGGGTGCCCTGGGTGGAAGTCTTGCTTCACTTCACTGCTCTGCACTACACAGAAGGCAAAATATTGTATTGTGTGAAACGTTTATTTTGGAGACCGTGTGTACAGGGGAATGACAATCCCCATGTACTCTGTTTTTGAATATTAACCTGTCCTGGTTTGTGTGTGCATGTGTTTGTTGCTTCTGCCTTTTAAATGGAACGGAGAGGTGTCTGTGCTTAATCCAAACGTCACATCAAGCCTGACAGCAGGAGGCATATTTCAGAGATTAAGCAGCCAAAATAAATGGAGTTCTAGGGTGAATAGCCTGGGATTCGGGTGGGAGTGGGACAAGGTTCACAACTGGGACAGGTGGCCCACAGCATAAATTATGAAAGCAGTGCTCTTTCTCTACCATGCACTAGTCCTTCATCCCATCTATTGTGTCCATTGTTGTTCTCTTTATATCTTGCCTTGCCCTATATTTTTTTCCTTTTTCTAAAGCCCTGGTAAAAAAAATATTCACAATTTTGTAAAGGAAAGGAATGTATGACAGTTCCACTCCAACCGTTATCTCCCAAAATAAATGAGAAAAAAATCCCTCCCTTCTGTCACACAGCAACTTCCAAACTGCTACCAACAGCAGACAAAGTCCATAAATCATTCCTAAATTGCCTATCAGGCCACAGTTGAGCTTTTATCTACAAAATAAAGTAGGGCAAATATATAAGGTCTATAAAGTTTAAGGATGTACTGTTTACCATTGGTAATTAAAACCCAAGTGCTCTACAATAGGCACAGTGTTACAGTGGACTCCAGGCTGATGTAAATGGGCACAGCTTCATTAGGCATAATGAGGGAAATCACATTAATTTTAGCCGAGGATTTGTTCCTTATACATCTTATTTTGCTACCAAAAGACCAGGTGGTGCTTTCCTTACTTTCCTTATATAATCCCAAATTGATTTCAGTGGGACTATTTGAGTTGCAAGGTACTATTCAGCTTGAATAGGGATGGTTGTACTTGGCCTTTGGTGTGCAATAGATTTTTTTTAAAATGCCTAAAAAAACATACATTTTCTTTACATACTGTTTTCAAGGACTATAATGTAAGTAGTTATAACTCTTCGCATTGTTCATCTTTCTTTTATTTTCATGGTAATGACAAAAGATGGAAATCATCCTGATCATGGAATTAGTTGGAGCAATTGGCTTCCTCTGGCATTCATACCAATGAAGGGGTTAAGACAATGGGGTGATCCCTGTCCCTTCTTGGGACACATAGCGTGCTAATGTCAGATTTCTGAAGTCACACTACTCTGTCAGCTCTCTCCCTGTCAAGCAGGTGGTGAGTGAAAAGTTATTCAAGGATGGTGTTATGTACCCTTCATGAATTATGCATCTTAAACAAACTTACATGATCTGAGGCACTGAAGTGGAAGCCTTTTAGCTAGAAGCAGGCCACTGGAGAGCTTAGCTACAGATCTCCGATAATGGTTTAAAATAGCTCGCTGTAGTATGTCTGCTCTCGTTCCCTCTTTGACTCAGTGGCCCATGCTTTGCTTCATTTGCTTGCTGCGGCTGCAATGGAGCTTCTGAAATCCCTGTAGGAAAAGCCCATCTTAAAACATCTTCAGTGGTTAAAAAAGCTATGCTTCTTTCTGTTGGGGCTTTGTCTTTTGATGGGCTTGGTGGGGAGGTGTGGTGTTGTTTGGTTTTATTTTGAAAAAGGGAGAAGGAGAGAGAGAAATTCTGCCAAGGTCACTGGGTTTTTTTCCATTTCATGAAAAGATAATGAATGTTGTTTTAATATTTGCTTTCAGTGAAAAGGAATATTGGTGTGTCTTCATTGCAGCTATGAGCTGGTTGAGGAAATGTATTAGTCACTGTGTCACCTAATCAGCCTGTGACAATATTACCTGCACTAAGTAATTGTTTCCTCTTCAGAATGCGTTACTTGGGTGCAAGACATGGCATTTCATTTCTGATCCTCTGATGATGTTAATCTGGTAGGAAGATGGGTGGACTGCCTACTTGCACTCCATAGACCATGTTTTTTCAGCACCTGGAGTTCCTCAAGTAGAGAGAAGAATTAACTTTTATTTCTTTAATTTCATTTAACTTCATCGCTGTGTGCAGTCGTGCTGGAAGAAGGCTGCTTTCTCTAGACACTAAGTTGCGGTTTCATTATGGATACACCCCCAAACTTGCATTGGATAGGGCTTTATTCCACTGCAAGTTCCCTCAGCCTGATATAAGGCATTTCAGACAGAGCAGTAGCGTACAAAGGAGGACATTATAGTACAGCTTATTACAGACTGATCTCAGGAGCGCCAGTCACTTGGGATTCAGACTGTGTTGGCAGTGTTAATACTACAACTGACTTCTCCTTTGGTGCTCATGTATTTCTTTGTCCCTCTGTGCCAAGAGCAGCAACGCCTATTAACTGAGGACGCTGTTTATCCAAGCTTGTCCTGATCCTGTGCAACCGCAGGCAATGGGAACTTTGCTCCTGATTTCTTTGAGGTAGGAGCAAGCCCATGTTCACTAAACCCACAGTGGCAACATTACAGCTGCTGGCTCCAGAAGAAGCCTCAAGCAGGCTACACGTCCCCCTCACAGGTTAAATGGCGGAGATCTGGAGATCAACCTGCAACCTGGCCAATCCCAAATGACAAACTCACCCTGCTCTTGACCAATCCCCTGTCGCCAGCTCACCCTCCTCCTGACCAATCCTATGGGGCCAACTCACCCTGCTCCTGGCCAGTCAGCTCCCGACCCCTCTTTGCTATTTAAAGGCTGAAAAGGGAGTTGTGAGGTGTCTCCTCTGGCCTGGTGTCTACCTCTCTTGCTTCTGTCTTCTGGCCCTGCTTCTTCCTGCACGATGGAACAAGAGACACGCTTGGGAGATACAAGCTCTAATGTAAAAGGTCAGATTTTAATTGGGTTTAATAGTGCTGTGATTGAAGTTGCTTGGGCTCCATGTGGCTTTCAGTTGTGGGCAAGCAATAATCCTTGAGAGATGGCTTACTTATGGGAGCAACCTTGTGGGGGCCAAAAGGGAGTAAAGACTGCTAGTTGAAGGAAGATAGGAGACTTTGTGCAAACAGCATTGTGCATGCATGAGAATAGTTATGTTGTTCAGGATAACTCTGTTCTTGCGTCAGTATGTTTGAGGAACTGGTATTACTAGGTCAAACTGTTTCGCAGACTTTCAGAGCAGCATCATTTTCATCTTCTCAAGAGTTTTGTGAACAAAATCTTCATGGAGTATTTTGAAGCTAACACATAGCTTAAAAAATTTTGCTTTCCAGCTAGTGCTAATGCTTTTTTGTAAAACCACAGAGGGAAAATAATCCATTTTCTTTAATGGTTTGTAACAGGGTGGGGTAATGGGGCCTTTCCACATTTCATGCTATGTCAAAGATGCAGTTTGTGTAAGTCTGCCAAAAAAGCAAGAAAGAAGAGAAGAAAATCTGAGATGACTCATTGCAAAAAGAAAGAACTGCTTGGTTAAAGTTTGCAAAACACATTGCTAAAACTTAGAAAATATTGGAATTCTTTTATGTATGTTTGCAGGGACTTAGTCTGGTAATGTGCCCTGCACTGGGACTTCAGAGTGAATAAGCAGGACTTGTCAACTCCTGTAAGAAAAGCTTGCATTTGGAAAACCTGGTGAACAGTGTGGTTTTGTGTGTGAGTTTCTGCTTCCTGTATCCCACATCTGAGTGCTTGGGTCAACACTGAGGGGTCAGTTAGGTGGAGTGGGGCAGCTAAAGCAAGACCAGACTGCCCTCTGAGGTGGGCTCTGTTTAGGTGATTAGTTTCAAAGGGTGTTGCTAGAGCTGAGCAATTTTAAGCTTCTGGTTTAAGAAACAAAGGGTTTAGAAAACAAAATTTGCTTCTTATAAGGCAAAGTTGCTGCATTGGATTTGTGCTTTTTTCCCTTCATCCTCAGGGTGATGTAGTAGTCAAATGATGAAGACTGCAATTAAAAAGTCCTCTGAAAATCACAACTCATTCCCTGCCTGTGTGCAGATAGGCAGACCTATTTTTGGCTTTAGAGTTTGTGTAGTCATAAAAAATATTTTCCCTTCAGGTAAAGATTTCTTGGAGTCAAGTTTCTTGTGGGTGCCACATCCTCAAATGTGATGGGGACTGCTGCATTTATGGTGTAATTAGCTTTTTTATTACTCGGTTTTAACTGAAGGACATAAAGAATTTTTTTTAAGTGTTTACAATGAGTGTGCCAAGTAGCTGAGGAAATGCATCCTTTCACTAGCTTAACTGTATACCCAGCCTTTTTGCAAATATATTTCTGGAAATACAGCTTAATAGGAAACTTCAAAAGCTTGAGCAAAAGTGAATGACGTGGAGAGAATTCAGGCTACAAGAATTGAGATACACCACTTTCCCTCATATTTCTAAAATAAATCTGAGACAGTCTAGCTAGCCAAGCAAGGGTTTAATTGCCAACGTGTCCTCAAGAGAAGAGCTAGCTTTATTGAGTGCAAATGTTTTTTTTTTTTAAAAAAGGCAGCAGAACAAAGGAGCTCAGTCTGACCCTGCAATATCCCCCTTTAATCACTACTTTGATCATCATTTTCCCCACAGAGCTCCCTCAGTGCTGGAAAACATCCTCCCTGGCACGCAAGCAGGCTCCTTTTGGACTGGAGCACAGTGATCTGCCAGACACCCGGCAAAGCAGCGTGCTTTTGGGGGCTCTTACTGCACCAGCTCTGCCCTTTGCTCACCCTTATTGCCATTTCTGGACATTCTCATCCTCAAAGACATTAAATCTATAAAATCTGTATAAACCAAAACAATTTGGTTAATGTACCTGTAAGTAAACTCTAGAGGACTTCTGAAAATGGATTTTAAAAGTCTGATTTTGTCAACTGTAGTTGTAAAAACAGAAATTGGAAATTTGGAAAGCAATTACTGCAATTATTTAAGAGTGCCAGAAAGTTGGCAAGTCCTTGCCTTCTTTGAGACCAATCTGCTCTTCACATTATTGCATAGCATGCTTACTTGGGGATGGGAAAGAGGAAGAAATGGAAGTGATTGCCTCTGAGTGTAAATTGGCCATGATTTCCTTCACTGACTTCCCCACTGTTCACAGTTGTTCTGCTATGACATTTTGCCTTGGAAGTTGTTCATATCTGCTTAGTGCTGGACACTTATTAAAAGGTTAAAGTAATTTCTCCAGCTGTACTTTGAGCAAATTCTGTTTGGAGACTCCATGAGCCAGACTGTGGCCAGAGCCCCTGGTGGGAAATTTGCACCCAGGTGGGAACCTCAGAAGCCAATGGCTTTGAGACCAGAATTTGACCTTTTAGCTGAGCACATCACGTTTATTCTTATTTCATCCTGCTCTTTATTCCAGAGCCAGCTAAGGTGACATTAGAAAGCCAACCTACAGCTAACTCATCACAGTAAACAAAGGGAAATCATAATTATGTAATGAAATTAAGTCCCAGTCCCTAGTTACCTGGCTAATCCTATGGAATAGCATGGGTCTGTTCCTTCTGTGTCCCTTGGACATTATTGAAAGCAAGTCTGCAATATTCTTCTGAGTGTTTAATTGGGTATTTACTTTCAGATAAAATTCTAATTTAAAACCAGCTATTCCAGTTTCTTATGGTTAAGTAGAAAAGAAAAACAAAGTTTATCCATAAGACCAAAAATGATCCTTAATTGTCACAAAAGGGTTCAAGTAAATTTTTAAGCATGTCTAATGTCCTTGATCTAACTTGCAGGCACTCAGTCAAACTGTTCCAGAATATCTTTTAAAAATCAAGTCACTAAACTGCATTAAATCTCTGAAAAGACAATCTTACACAGAATTAGACTGGATTTAATTGAGTTTACCTTAGTTTACTTTGGAAACAAAAATCAAATTATTGCTCTTTTAGTCATTAATAACCATGCCTACAAAAAAGTAAATGTGATTCAACAAATTCATTTTACACTGGTGTCTAGTTTTAATTTGGATACATTTCTCTAGTTTTGCTATGTAGACAAGTTCTAGACCAAGGTAAATTTGGAATAAATCAAAAGTTATTCCATGATTACAAGATTCAGCCAGATAATACGGAGCTGACCTGAGCAAGTGTTGGCTCTTGTGTGGAGCAGGAGGTTCTTCTAGATGACCTTTAAAAATCCCTCCCTCTCCAAGTTACTGATGTGTACCAGTGTAACTGAGCACACTGTGCTAGTTGTCCTCACTGTCACCTTATTTGTAGAGCTGAATTTTTATAATGGGGCTCTTTAAATATTTAAAATAAAAGTACTGCTATATTTTTCAAGCTTACAGATACTTTGTTTTAAACAGAGATGGAAAACAGATAATTATGGGGGCAAAGTGGCATTCTATCATACGATGATAATCTCAGCTAGGTTTTTAAAGCCCTGAACTTTGTTTTAAATTTAAGCAAACTTAAACTGTCAGAATAAATCTGCTTCATTATGTATAGGGACAATGTTAAGGCCTTTGATTTGTTCGGCATATACAAACAAAACTGGAAAAATATATTGATAAGAAATTTCAAATGCTCTGGGGATAACAGAGTCCATTTAAATCAATAGGAAAAAAAGTCACAAAATGTTTTTTAGAGGGTTTGGATTTACAAGAACCCTTAGGGAAGAATTTTTGGTAGCACTTGTGTGCTGAATTACACAGGCTCTTTATAAATCTCACCCTTTATCTCCAGTAAAGTCTCACAAATGCAGCCTGTTGGGTTGATTTA
Organism: Elanus axillaris; assembly: GCA_026212715.1. Classification (NCBI taxonomy): domain Eukaryota; kingdom Metazoa; phylum Chordata; class Aves; order Accipitriformes; family Accipitridae; genus Elanus; species Elanus axillaris. The sequence continues at coordinate 17,737,549 of JANZLQ010000037.1, read as the reverse complement.
CTCAGACTGGCAGGGTTTTATGTGGCTTTTTCAGTCAGGCATTTACTGGGAAAGGGACTGAGCCCTCCTCTGTGTTTCACATGGTCTCCAGAAAGGTGATGACTTTTAGTTGCTGCTTCTCAGCCAGACTGCCTTCATATCCTCTGTCTAAAAGCTTTATGCCTCTTCAGAGCAACACCTGCTTACCTTTATCAGTCAGTGAAATGGTTCTGATTACTTGAGGTAGAAACCAGGTTCCCATTCACATGAACACAGATGTCCTTTGGTGTCAGCCCAGGCCAGCTCTCACCTGTACGGAGACCCTACACTGCCTTCAAACTCACCACTGCCAAGGGACTTGCTAGTTAAATGTGAAATTATTGTGGTCAAAGCTGAAGAAAGTCATTAGTGTTTCACAGAAACATTTCATATGATCTTGAGGAAAATAAATAGATTGACTTTCAGTTTTTTTAATCCTGTCTGCAAAATGCTTTGAGTTCAAGTGTCAGATACTGGTTAGAATCAAAAAGAATAAAGAAAATTAAACCACAAAAAGAACAAGGAAATATTTTCTTCTAAAATGATAGATGACATTATTCATCTCTTTGCTCCTGTGACTTTGCAGCTGTACCTGCAATAACTAGTTTGGAACCATGCAGATACTTGCTGGGGGTGCACAGCATGCGACTTGAAGTAACCAGAGCAAACTTTCTATCTTAACCTTTTGTTCCATCCTGTAACCGGGACAATTTCTATCTTGAAACCTTTGAGAAATGATCTGTCTAAAACAGTACATGGAACAACTAACCAAGAAACCAAAGAGTACATAACTTCCTTTACTCCACTGAAAATTACCCATATGTGCATCCTCAGAGAATCTCACTTGTTTTGAACCAAGTCTTTCCCAATCTTCCCCTAGAAATATTGTTAAATGGTGGCTGACCTGACTGATATAGGACACCTGCTTTTTACCAGCTGAGAAATTTTTATGTTAAGGAGAAATCTGTACTTATAATAGTCTTCCTAACAGACTTCATTTATTCCTGTCAGGGCATACAGCACCCATTTTTAGATGCATTGAGCTGATTGTCTATTTTTTTTAATTGCATCAGTAATATTTTATATGCGCTGAAGTGGTATTAAAATTTAAATTATTTCAGCAAGCTAATAATTTATTTTCTACCTGGCAGACAGACAGTCTCTTATGCATAGGAGTAGACAAGAAAAGTGAGAGATGGTATATTAGATGTACTTTAAGACTAAAGCACCTTCTGCAGTCCTGGAGGGTGAAGAACAGACACTTTGATATAGTCATTGCGGTTTATTGATCCTATTAACATTATCTTGTGGTAAAATCAATGCTGGAGTTTCAGTCTTGCAGGAGACATGTAAATGAGAAGATGAAAAAACATGCCAAGGTAAATCGTTTCCTGATGGAAAAAGAGATATGAAAAGAAATAACAGGAGGAAGGTGTGTGTTAAGCAAAGATAGTACTTAGAGATGGAAGACTGAGTTGTAAGACCTTGCCAAAAGTCATCCTCACTGTTTGATGGAGAACGTAGTCTCCTGAAAAATCTCTTCACAAACTGGGACATGGCCTTGAAAGGCATGAAGTGCTGCTGGCAGTTGCTGTTACTTGGACAAACCCTGGACCCATGTGGTCCCTTCTTGTCTCAGATCCTGCACAAATGAGGCCTTTCTGCAAGTCTCGCATGTGTTTATGCCAGGCCCAGCCAGGCACATAACAGCAGCCCATCCTGGCATCAGTAATTTGAAATCAAATACAAATGGCTGTTGCATGTCTGTAGTGCTGTAACCAGCTCACTAGTCTGTTAGGTGGGTTTTGTCCCCTTTGGTCTCTTTACATACTTACCTAGAGAACCAGGATGTCACCGAAGCTCCTCCACTGCACCTGCAGCCCCACTGTTAGGGTGGTCTTAGCCCAGATTTGATGGCAAGAGGAGAAGGGGGACTGCTCAACCAGCTATCTCAGGTTGGATGCACACCTTGCAACTGAAACATGCTGCCTGCCTCCCTGTCCTGTGTCTTTGGTGAAGGCTGCAGCCACAGAGTATTGGGAAAACCCAAAGGTGTTGAACAGGAGAGACAGTGACAGGAAAGGAGAATCTTAGGAAAACCCTGCACTCCTTTTGAAGTGTTTGAAAGGATTTTTAGAATCAGATATTCAGGTAACTGAAACCAGCTCTCAGGCATTCACTCAAATCAGAGCATTAACTTGGAATTAAATAGTTCTCGCTCTTCCCCATCACAATTACTCAATTTTTTCTTTTTTAACCTGACCAACTCTTTGAAATCAACATGAACTTGTACAGTCATTTGGCTGAAGAAAGCTGCATTTCTAAAGGGAATGACACAAGATGTGCTCAAGAAATGAAATCTGGCTCCATGCATAGGTTTTGCTGGATGCTGAAATCTGCGGGTAGCTCTAATAGCATCTTTACCCTTGTGCATTGCTGCAGTAGGGCAGCATCACTCACAGATATCAATGAAGGCTCAGGTCTGCAGGGAGAGATGCACCCAAGCTGACAGGGCCAAAATAAATCTATGTTCTGCTATAGCTGGGTCTGAACATAATGGAACATCAATGTCCTCTAGATTTATTTGGACCAAATGGTGGTTTCTTTCTTTCAGAAGTTTGAGCGTTTTGTTCTTCTTGCACCATGAAGTCCACCTTTATAACAATGTGTTCTTAATAATCAATTAGTGAGTTTCCAAGCCACAATCTGTATTACAGAATGACAAATTAGAAGTTTCATGCAAGATCATTTTCACCCTGTAGTACATTTAAATTAGTATGGCTTAATTTGCTGGGCAGCTTGATCAGAGGAGCTGTCTGTGCATGAGTGAATGTATAGCTCCATTGTTGTTTTTAAAGTTCATTTGATCTGTAAAATATGGATTATCTAGTTCTCTGCTCCACCATTTCAGCCAGGTTATTAATGAAAGTTAAGAAAAATTTTTGGTAGAAATTTCAGTGATGATACAAGTTGTACATTAAATCCTGATCCCGCCCCAAACCCTCTCATCAATACTAAACCATCACCTAAAAAAGAACCAAGGAAGAAGAGAGCAGCTGTACTGAGTATAAGTGTTCTGTCCCTCACAGCAACCAGCTGCAAATGGTTAAGGACACTAGAATGGGCAGGTCTTGGTGGTTGTTCTCTGATGCCTTGGGCTATCCCTGTATTAGGTGCTTCACCAAACTGGCATCTGAACCATTAGGAGAAAACCTCCCTGTCAGTGAGTGACTCTTCCCTGTTCTCCTTTTGAATCAATTTATATTTCTGACCTTTACAATATGTTTTGGGCAGGAATTTTTGCAAGGATGTTGGTTGAGATTATACTCGCTTTGGTTTATTTCATACCTGTTCCCTGGTACATTTATTGGGTTCTCCAGAGCTCCTACTTTTATGAGAAATAGAGAGTAACTGCTTCCTGTTTAGCTTTGATTCACCATTCATCATGTCCTCCCTCAGTTATTTTATTTTTAATTTTAGGCACATAAATAATACTATTGGCCACTGTGTGCCTAAAATTAAGCATGTTGTAAAGCGCTTGCCTGAGTCAGGAACAAGGCTTTTGTGCCAGTTAGCTTTCTGTTCACCATTAGCGAGAGAAGTATTTGGATGTGCAAGTGTAGCACAGGACCTGTTGTGCTCTCTTTTCCCTACAAAAAAAACAAAGTGCTGTCCAGTGAGTTCCTTTGTGCTGAGCTTCTGCATATGGCTCCTGGAGATGCTGCTGGCCTCCAGTGCCTGTGTTTAGGACCTGGAGCTGCAACCAGTGGATCAAGACACTGGGTGCATCTGGGGTCCTGACCTTTCAGCCCTACAGTGCTCCTGACGGTGATCTTTATGTATGGAATAAGGGGAGCAACATGTTTGACCCAGGGGGTTGTGGGAAATAGATCAGTTGAAAGGGACAGTAATGCCTTGTGCTGCATCTGCTTGGCCATGATGATGATGATAATGATGATCGCTCCTCTGCTGTGCCTTGGGTCACAGTATAGGTAAAGGCAAAGCAGAAAGGATTTGAGCTCAGTCCTGTTGATTCTGGAGTTAACCTTGCTCACTCTGTCCTCTTAAATTGTATTTGGGCAGGATAAGGCCATAGGCATGACTCTGTGTTACAGCATCTTTCCAATAAAAAACCCCCAAACACTATAGTTCAAAAAACCCCACATTGACTAAACAAATAGATCAAAACTCATTAATAACTACAGACTCCATTGCCAGTTTAACATGAGGAGCAATTTAATTGGGACCTAGACTGCTTTGTGTAGCTTCGTTAATGTAATTGAGTAATGCATATTGATTTTTTGTGGGGCTCAAATCTTTTTTCTTCATCTTGTATAAGAAAGCCTGTTAAGGAATTATTAATCACACTATAATTGCTTTAAGATCTATGCTCTAATTAAAACCATAAATTCTTTATTACATCTTTATTTTAATTAGACATCCAGAAAGACAATAATTTTTACAAGAAAACTTGTACAATAAAATTACACCGCTTAGCAATGCTTCAAAGAGCCTGTGCTTAGGACACACAGACTCCAATAGGACTTCCTAAATGAAGATATGCGTGATTCTAGTCATAATCAGAATAAAAGAAGTCCTCTGAATGTAATTAAGTAACTTTACAATAAGATCTCTATGCAACAAAACTGGGTTCATCCACAGAAGTAAGACTTTACTTTCTCTTGTTTTTCTTTTGTCTTTTAAAAATCTAGGATCGAAGAAGCATGTTCTGAAATTTTAAGAGTCTAATCAAAGGTTTAAAATATAATCCTACTGTAATGAAAATAACCTTAATTATCATAACTACCTTCTGGTATTTTCTTCTGGGTGCCTTTTTTCCTGCTGGGATAGGTACTTTTTACCTGCCAGGAAGAATTAAAAGTAAGCATATTTCCTCATCTATGTCGAAGGACCTGATATTTCTCTCATTTAACCTATTGGGAAACTAGGTCCTGGAGAACAGAGTCTGGCTTATAGTTTGGGGGGGTGGTTTTTAGTTTTGTGAACTGTGAGTCCTATGGGTCTTAGTTACTAGAATTTGAAGGTGTTTTAAAAGCACACAGTTTCACTTCATTTTTTTAAAGATTAAAATTATTTCTGTAATGTGAAATAAGATTGTGGTTTGAAATGTTAGATAATCCACAGTTTGCTTGGTTTTAAGTCCAACACTTTATCAGAAAGGTCAATGACTAACTGACTCAGACTGAAACTTTCCTCAGTATCTAAGCATAATTGAGAGTTCACCTTAGCCCAGTTCAGGATTAAATGTCTCAGAGTGCTCAAAATGTTCACAGAGAAAACATTGTAGATTCCTCACTTGAAGGTGGGGTATGAGCCAGAAATGCTTATCACGATTCCGCAATCTGTTCTTGCAGCGGGTACTTTGTTTATGGCCATAGTCTCACTGCAGCCAGGTGAGGAACCTGGGCCAAACAAAACATGCTTTTATCCATATTTATTTTGTGGGAGAAATGTACCAGTTCATTCCTCACTGCAAGGCAGATTTTAAACTATGGCTGTTTGCAAAGCACCAAGTACGAGCTGCAGTGATATGCTTGTAACAGAAATGAATGCCTGTATCCCATTTTCCTTGAAAAATCTGCAGTGTGTCTCCTTTCAAATCCCAGAACACCACTTCAGAGTGATGTGTTACTATTTAGGCCGACAAGGTCTGATTGAAAAGCCAGCTCATAGCCTAGCAGTTGGTAAATGGTAAAAAGATAGGTTTATTTGCCACTAACTCCTCTGCTCATCACTGAAAGAAGCTGGTACACAGCCAGTGCATTGCCTAGACACATCACTTGTCAGATAACGTCTTGATGGTCACTTGATGCTCATTCAAAATAGATGAAATAAGGTGTTGCTGGAGGGTTTGTTACAGTGGCAATTGGATTTGCATCCCTGGCTCAGCTGTGATCCTTACCTGTGCGAAGCAGTGACTGCTCATCTGAGTGATACTGCAGAGGTACCCAGGAGCTGCAGCCCCAAGCTGCTCTGATGTGGGCTGAAACACAGAAAGAGGGACTTGCAAACATCCTGGTACTTTCACTCTTCTCTTCTGCCCCTTTTTTTTTCATCTGCCACTCTTTTCAAGCATTTTTTATGGTTCTGTTCTTCTGTGGCTATTGCTTTAATTTAACCTCTGCTTATTTATGGACTAGACTGCTGATGATTTCAGTATCTCCAAGGCATGGCAGATGCTGACACAGTACATGAGCTCAGGGTTTAGGTGCCCCATTCTCAAAGCATTGTCTCCACCTGGGACCTGAAACAAAATCCCCTGGCGTGGTCTGGACCAGATCATGGGGAGCCTTTCCATTGGTTCCAGTGGGCTTTGAATGAAGATAACTCAACACGGTGGAGGAAACAAGTGAGCTAGTTGTGAATGGAAATGTTTGAAAAATGTGGGCATATTACCTGCAGCCATCTGCCTTGGCAATACATAGCAGTTTGTCAGAAGGATGATAGTACCAGCTTTTGTTTAAGTGACAATGAAATTAAGGGGGTGGAGGGATGCAGGGAAACCTATTCTTGAGATGCAGAGAGCTGCCTGCCACAGATAGATTAGCAAATAGATCAAACAGCATTGCCAGCCGTGCAGTCCTCTGCCTCAAACACTTCACTTATTCGGCAGTCCTTGTGAAGTTTGCAAGATATATCTGCCCTGGCTCCCGCTTTAGAGAGTGAGAACATGATGTTTTTTTCAGGCTTGAGTTCTGAGGCTTTGCTTTCCTGATCTGTCTTTGCTTAGCCTGAAAACAACTCAGCAGGTCTTCTGTGGGAATTAAGCAAACAGACTACGAGGCTGGGAGTACATTTTGAATACTTGAGTTGAGCAGCTGAAGTAGGGAGTGAAGGAATGTGCATCAGCAAGAGCTCAGTTTAAGCTATATGCCCTTCTGTGAGGGAGAGTTAGCTTCATTTCTGGTTTTATTGTTGCTACATAGGTAAGCTGAAGTAAAGCAGAACATGGCACTCTTCATAGCTTGATTGGTCCCCTCAAATGTGATCTAGGTTCAGTTATACTGGTAGGGCTATTACAATTTACGAAACTGGTTTTGCTGAGATTTTCTCCCCCAAAAATGGACAAAGAAGGCCAGGATTTACCTTAGAGATTGCTGACAAGCAGAGCTAGAAGGCTGTGGTGGAAAGTATTAAATATCATTAATTTCTAGGTATATTAAAAGTTGTCAAAGAAATAATAGTTAATTTGTAGAGACCAAAGTATAGTGAGCCACTTGGCTGAATCAATGTGATCAGTCTCTTTGAAAAGCATTCTCAAACATGAGAAACTTTAGACACCTCTATCAAGAGAGCAGCTATCTACTTGATCTTCTTGCTACCCAAATAGAAATCAAAACAATAAGTAGGCTTCCTGTTATGTAGGAAACAACATTATTATTTAGCCTGTCAGTCCATTTCAGGAATAAATCAAAAGTGGTTTTTGATATCTCTGGCATTTGAGCTCCACTAAATGCTCAAGACCTACTATTCATTTCATGGGAATCCCTGGGTAGATATCATACTCAAAGATTCAGTATCTATTTCTTTAAGAATTAAACAACATACATTAAGCAATTATTTACTTAGATAATTTGTATGTTTTTAGTATCCCTGTCACTGATCTTATTATAGATATAATCTGTTTTCCCCCTTTGAGAAGCAAATAACCTTTTTTACTGTTACAAATGTCAGGAAATGGTTATTTTCAATTCCTCACAAATGTTACAGAGGGAGGGAGATATCACATGACACTATTGAGCAGAAATATAAAAAAAGGAAATGCATAATGAAATTGTGGAGCTCATGGCTACAGGATGCTGCAGGACCAAGGGAATAAAAACCAAGGAGAAATTAATTGAAGAGAGGTCCATTGGAGGCCATTAAATGAATCTATCGTTCAGATTTCTAGCAACTGGGGACGCTGGATAATTCAAGACAGTCATTGTAAGAAATAGGGCATCTGTTACTGGTCACTGAGGAGAGAGGATATTAGGCTAGAAAGGGTCTCTCACTGATCTATGTTGCATGTTTTATAATGGTAGGAGAAATAAATGAGCAATTTATAAATAATTGCTTCTATACAACTATTTACCCTCAGAAGATGCACTAACCAGCCTTGTGTGTCCAACTGTGGACAGGTTTGCTGCTCTTCCACGTGTGGGTGCTGCTGAGCAAGCCCTGATGCTTCGACTGGGGGGGGGGGGGGCGCGTTTGGGGCCGCGGGCAGCACCCGCG
>JANZLQ010000037.1:17703751-17720461 GCA_026212715.1 Elanus axillaris | reverse complement strand
GGGGGCGGACCTGAGACACTGCAGACCACAGAGGTGTGTGGAGATGACCAGGGCTGTTACAGGGTGGTGGACCAAAACTGTAGGTCTCAAAGGTTTACAGCTATTTATCACAGCTGCTGTTGTGGCACAGGAAAGCAAGTCTGGAGAGACTGTTGGTATGCACACAAACAGAAAAACCAAATGTGGAATATTCCTGCACTGCTCGGAACACCTTATGTGGGAGACATGCTCATTACCAGAATATGCTACTGTCAGTTCAGCAGTGCCAACATCAGTAAAACCACAGTGAATTACATCAACTGCTTATTATCTGGTCCATGACATACTGCATCTGAGCTTGCTCCCAACACTAGAATATCTGTGCTGATTCAAGTGGGAACAAGACTGTGTCCAGCATGAAGTAGTTGATACTCTTTGCACAGTTAGCATAACTTCAGTGATGCGTGGCATGTGAAATACCCATTTCATGGAGGCTTTTGTTTATTTTTTCCTCCTTTAAACCAATTACTAGCTAATCATTTTGTATAAAATAACACAATATGACATTATTAGATCTGATCCATGCAAACCCTTTATGTATAACAGCCTTGCTTTAATTTTATTTGTAGGATTAGCAAACGAATCTAACAATAAAACTGGCATTAATGAAAACAAAAGGGAAGTCAAGTAAATGTCACCCATGTTTAAGGCAGTGTGAAATGGTGTAAATTTTATTTAAATTTGCAGCTCTGATGACATGAAGCTAGGAGGAATCTTCATGCCATACAGTCAGCAAGAGAACTAAAAATATATAATCACATTATTGGCTGTTTCTGTCAAGTTAACACTCCATGGTCCCTGTCAAAGTCCTTTCCTTTTTCTTGGGGATCAGCTCTCTGTGTGTGCTCCAATTCCCCTGGATGGACCCAGCATGAAGCATTTAGTGGCTGGGCAGAGAGGTGATATGTGAGTGAACAGCACAAATCAGCGAGAGAAGAGAACGAAGAAGCAAACATGACTATACAGGTCTGTGGATGTGATGGCATGCCTGCTGCCTTCTGCAGCTTGTGGAACCTAAGGATTGCTGACAACTGAGGAGCTTGAGGCAAGCCAGCTCAGAAGACAGAACTGCAAGAGGTCCCAAAGGCTCTGCAAGAAGGTGCAATAAATCCTGTCACTCTCCATTGCCCACTGCTGTGCCCTGGGGCCAGTTTACCTTCACCCCTCCTTATTCATAAGCCATTGTCTGTTTGGTTTGCTGCTTTGAAATTATTATCAACCATTGATCCCAAAGGGCTTTTCCAAGAAGAATCAGTATTGTCCTCCAGTTCCAAATGGGCAAGCTGAGGGAGGAGGAAGAGATGCGGTGTGTCAAGGTTTCTCAGCACCTGTAAACCAAGACCTTTCTCTTTGGTCTCTCGTATACCAGTGGACCACTCTGTCCTGCAGCAAGGTTTGGGCAACAGATGGCAAACAAAGTCTAGAAGATGGTGATCGAAAGAGGATGATACTCACATCACTTTACCTCTTCCAGATGTTTTTAATCAGGGCAATAGATATTTTTTTTCCCGATTTAGGAAATGAAAGACACATTTGCTCTAAGTTTTGTCCCCTGAGTTGTTCCTTATAGGCATGCTGTACAGTTAAGATGACAAAGCAATACTGCAGAAGAACCAGACTTTTTGAAGGAGGATTTGAAACAGCATTTGCAGGGTAAATGTTTCTTATTGTCCTTGTTCAGAGAGCTCTGGCTCTGTTAGGGATGTACAGTAACTATTGTTCCCGAGCTTCTAAGTCCTTCACGATTTGCTGTAGTCTGGTGCTTTGCAAACGCCAGTGAAAAACTCCCTAAAGAATCAAATCCTAGCCTACCTAAATCAGAGATATAAACTGAAAGGTGCCTATAAATCACAGCATGCTTTCATAACTCCATTCATATGTGAACAATATGTTAGAGCCCCTATATTAAGCAATGGAGCTGTGCCGAACAGCTCCGTGGACAATTCCTTATTAGTTGCCAAGAAAAATGATTTATCCAAAAGCTTTGCATACAGAAAAACTTACGCTGGCTCCCAGGCGGCTTTTTTCGCCACTCCTAGTGCTTATGGCAGAAATGAATATTTTGAGCTGGCAAGCCAGTTAGCTGCCAATTAGCTGATTGATGTCCTCAACGCTAAATCCCATGCAGCAGAACAAATTGTCACGGTCCTGGAACCAGAAGTTCACTTTTAGCACACACCTTCCTGCCCTGCTTCTTTTTAAGTGGGTGTGAGGATTCATCCAGGAGTAGAAACAAATTTTGGTAAAGAAGGGCCGCCCCCGGGCTTTGCACTTGCACTGACACCTCATCCTGGTGTTTGGGTGGATTTAGAAGGGTTTTGCTTCTTTTTAAGTTTTACTTTGCCAAACTTCAGAAGCCATGGTAGCAAGAGTGACTGATTTCAGCATAGAACCATCACTGCTTCCTATGTTGGGGTTTTTTGTTCTATTTATATTACCTCTAGTAATCCTTATTTACAATTACATTTATTCCCAATACTTTTGAGGCAAACTGACACACTTAGTTTGCTGTAAAAAAATAAGGATTTTGTTTTTTTTAATAGAGTACCTTGAATTCTTTATTCACCTTCTGTGAATGCGTAACACGCAGTCAGATCTCCTTCTTATGCACTGGTTTTAAATTACAGATTTCTTATTCCCTATCTATATCAATGGTTGTTTATTCGGTTACACTGCAGAAGGAAAAGGGATGCAAACCTGCTAATATTAGTGTCATAGGACCTAAATATGCTCCTTTACCGCTCTCTCTCTCTCAGTGGAAGCTGACTTCTAATTTTCAAGCTTCATGCCTTCAGAAAGCCATATGATACCCATTTGTCTGTATGCTGGCATTGTTCAATAGCTGAAATAGTTTTTCTCCTTCTCTAGGACTTGTTCCTCCTATATAATGAGGTTTAAAATTTTCCAGTGGTTTCAATCAGTATTTGCTGCAGTATTTTTTTAGGGATTTTTTTTCCATTTTTTAGTTTTATTTTATTACATTTCTGTAAGTTTCTCTTTAAAGGTAAAGACAAAAATTAATCCTCAACAGTGGGTGGGTCTCCTCTCATTTATTAGTGTGATGGTTTTGAGGTTAGATAGCAGACAGTTCTCTTGAAGGACAAGGGAGAGGGAGATTCTCATTTCACAACTGTATTTCCCTGGCATGTCTCTGGGTCTGCGCCTCAGCTTTCCCTCCCTTTCTGTGGTGTTTGATGGGGCTGTTTAGCAAAGTGGTTGTGTAATGCCTACAGGAACTGTGTATCCTGACAGGACACATGGGAGCTCGGGGGAATATCCTGCATTTCTCTTTCTGATGGATGCTTGGAAGCACTTCTTGCATATAACTGCAAGACAGCAGAAACAACTGCCTGGCAGTTTAGCAGGAAGGGGTTAATGAGGGTGTTGTGCACAAGTGAGGGAGTCTTTGACATAGTTCAAGTGGGATGTTGTTTTCTGTTGGAGTGGAGTGTAATTTTTATTTGAGGAGGGATGCAGGCTGGAGGGGAGCTGAAGTAAGAGCGTGCTTGATTTCCTGGGTTGATCACGATCCACGACGCATTCACTGCCTTCTGCGACTATTTGTGTGTGGACCTGCCCACTTATTTCCACCTTAACGTGACGGGTATGAAACTGTTTGAGAAGGGAGAGGGACCCCACACCTGCCAGCAGTGGTGTCGCAGGGAAGCAAAGGAGGTAGAAAATGTGCTGCACCTGGAGGGTGAAAGCAGGGACTACTGTACATGCAGGATGTCTTCCTCTTTTTCCAGCTGCAACATGATGTAAAGAAAACATAAAGGATGCTCAGGATCAATAATTTAGGGGAAAACAAGGGGTGTAAAATTGGTGAGCTGTGAATATACAGCCAAGACAGCGATTTGAAGCTCTGTCTGTGCATCATTTTCAAGGCAATATTGGATTTTAAACTCCTATCTCCAGATGTTAATCCTTAATGGGAGCAAAGCTGGAGCTTGGCTTCCACAACTCAATTTGTAAAATAGCAGCCACATGTTCCCTTCATCCCCCCATTGTTTTTATCGCATAAAATGCAAAATTGCAATTCCCCTGCTTATTTTTTCTCCTATACAGTCTTCCCATTTAAAAGAGTTATCATCCAAAAACCCATTAAGCAATGTTTTTGTCTCTTATTACCGGAATATACAGTTTTACTGCAACGGGTTACAGTTTTCAGAGAGTTGAACTAGCCTCTGACTTTCTGCCAATTCATTATGAGTCCAAATTATTGATCCACCTTGACTTCTAGAGGCTAGATCCTTATCTGGTAGGGACTAGTCCACCTCCTTAGTACACACTGAGGCTGTTGCGGTACATGCTGACCATCCACATATTCTGCCCTGCTGTTGTGGGCAGCAGAAGATAAGTGTCTTACTTGCAGTTGTTACAACTGATTTTGCATATAGACAGCTGCAAAAAGTGAAAATCCCTTTTTATTTCCATGCTTCCATTTTTGCATGAGGATTTTCAAGTTTCAATTAGTCTGTGCAATGAGAGATGAGCACTGATGAATATACAGGTGTTTAGTTTAGCCCTACAAGGAGGAATAACTAAAGTTCAGCCCCTCATTTATTTGTGTGTGCCTGGGAGAAAATTGCTTCTCTGTCGCAGTAGCAGCTGTTGAATAGGAGGAAAAGAGGATTAATAGAAAGTGGTACCCAAGAAATTTGAAGAGGATGGACAAAACCATGTAGCATTCAAGGGGAAATGATTCAGAATCGACCCACATTCTCAAGCTTTGGGGCTGCAGGGAAGAGCAGTTGGAATAAGCTGGTAAATAGTTAATACATTTTCCCTCTGAGGGGCTGACAATATCAATGACAGGATAACAGCAGCGTGACAGGAGCTTTGCCATACGTGAGCGCGGTGGCTCATCGCAGCACGGCACGCTGCTTGCCATGTGCCAGACGGGACATCTGCTCTGGATGGAGAGCAGGCAGAAACCTCTTGCTCCCATCCTTTGTGTTAGGGTTTCCTTTAGGTAAGATCTGCCTTCCCCTCAGTTCCTCCAGGGCCTGAGGAAACTACAGGGAAAACAGAGGGAGGCACATCTGGAGTGATGCAGCAGCTGGGAAATGTCTAATGCTGCAGGGGACAGTGATACCATGTTGATGGCTGTGACCTTTTCAGTATTCCAGATTTTGATTGATTGGCCATTTCCCCTCTTTCTCAGGCTGTAAACAGGGGAGCAGTGAAATAGGTGGCCAAAATAAACGCAGAGTTACGTAGACTAATGCAAATTTATATTGAATTTATGAGAGATAAAATTTTGCTACCTCATTCCACCCATAAAAATTATGAAGAGAAAAGAAAGTAACATAAAATCAATCCATTTCCATGACACAGCTCATTATGAGAAGAGAAAATATAGTCCCATATTAACTTATTCTCATTACTGTTCTAAGATTTATCATGTCAGGTGCAATGTGCAACAGAGGAAAGGAAAACCTTCTTTGCCCTTACCTTAAAAAAAATCAAACAGACAATGTAAGCCAAATTGTCCTCATCATGTTCAGTGAGCATATATTTTGCCAAGCCTCACAAAGGGCACGATTAACTCAAAAGGCATGACTTTGAGGAGCCCTTCCAGGCTGCATGCTCTGGGACAGGGCAGGTAGCCCTGCCCTGGCTGGCGCTACCAAACCAGCTCTTCCCTCAGCATCAGTGGAAACTGGCACTCTGGGAGCATGATGCTACTTGAGGGCTTCACAAGATGAAGGAAACCACTTTGAGTCTCTAACATTATACCTCTTCTAAAGGGTGGTAGGAAGTGCGTCACAGCTATTAAAATGCATGAAGTTTTTTTAATACTTAAGAAGTAACATTAAAGCAGATAATGTGTTTCCTTTTTTGTGCTACTGCATTTATTCTGAGATGCTTGTTGAATGTAGCAGTTACCTATTTTCTAGCAATTTACTGTAAATGTAGAAGTAGGGAATCTACAGAGGATCATGGATATCTCAAGGGTGCAAATTATTTGGCTTGCAAATATACTAGAAAAGTTTTAATTGGAGGAGCTGCTTGGCAAAGCACAAAGCTTTCTAGCTCCAGCTAAAACCCTGGCCCTGCTCCCATCAACATAGTCAGACCCAGGTCAGATCTTGATTGAAACAGCCTTGAAGCGATGTGTCAACAAGGTTCTTCACACTGTAAAAACTAGCCCAGATTCCCACACAGGACTAACAGGGTAGCCCAAATGCCCTTTCAACCAGCACGGACCAATATCCTCTGGGTTGCTTATCAGTGGTGGATGAGTTAGGACTGGTCCTTCCAGTATGTTTCCAGTAGCCTGTCAGGAAACAACCATCTTCCTTCTGGAGGAGCAGGACCATGGGGACGAGCAGCTGAGCTGGAAAGGCCGACACACACTGTGTCTCTGAACTTGACCACCTGCTGATGTGGCATGAGGCACCTGTGCAATAGCTTGGAAAGCTTCAGTGCATAAGCCTCCCTTGTCCCAAAAGCCCAGCAAAGAAGTCATCTGCTCCAGCCAACAGGCAGAGCAAGGGGCTGCTGTAGATGTAATGTAGGGTGTCTTGTAACACCACCTAACTGGTGGGGAGCAGGATTTGGAGTGGGGAACTGACGGAAAAATAAGAGCAGATCTGAGTTGCTCAGAGACAGGAAAGGGAATGACTTGCCATGCTCAGTCCAGCCCCAAGGTCAGTTATCTGTCTGGCTGCTGTATTTTACCTGCAGTTCTTGTTCTCAACTCAGCTTAAGCAGAGCAACAAGTCCTAGGAGAGAAGACCAAACCTGTCTTTGCAGATGGACTCATTGCTGCATTTGTAATGCAAGTCCACAGCCCTGGCTCTGAGGGGCCATTCAAGACTCGAGTCTCATCCTCGCATGCATTGCTCCTCGTGTACTGCTGAACAGATGCAGTTCATTTTGGAGCTGACATCTGGTGCTGTCAGAGTACATAACTGGTGCTGATTTGCAATGCAAGCTGAATACTCTGACCTTTTCCATGCATTCATAAGAGATGATAGTCTGTATGAGCTATATAGATAAACTAGTTGGTGTGTGGTATGTGTATTTGTTTGCAAGAATGACAAGGAAAACATAAACACACAAAATGAAGCTTGCCAAGTTTGGCCACCATAAACCCTCACTGGTTAGCTGAAGAAGGGACGACAGATAAATGGAGGGTAAAATGCCCTGATAAACACAGGCATTTCCTCAGATCAGGATTACAAATGCTGCTTCTCAATTCAGTCAGCTTCCTCCTTACCCATTCAATGAATATTCCCAGTCCGCTCCCCTGACCTGCAAAGGATAGCTCAGAAATACTGTGATGCTTTAATGGGATGGTTGCCTTCATCCTTCCAAAATCTGGGATGGCAATATGAGGTATCACTGAGGCTGGGACAAAGAAAACTGCGTCAGGAATATCTGTGCTTCATAGCATAAAATGAATCCTGACCTATCCATGAAACCTAACGTAGCACTGACTTGAATGGGAACTTTTATATGGAGCAATGCAACACCCTGTAGAAAGGGTAGCTCCAGTCTGGAAGCAGGGTCTCTCAGGACAGGCTAGGCTTGCTTTCCCATACATGACTCTGGGATTTATACTGTTGTATGGTTGGAACTGCTTGAGGTCTTTGGTCTATCCATTTTGTCTCTCCTTTGTGGTGTGGTCTTTGAATATCTCACTTGCATGCATATACCCCCACGTGTCAGACTGAGACCTGGGGAATGGAGAGAGAGGCTCTTTAGGGAGAGGCTTTGCTTTACTTAGCCGTTAGCATCCAACTCTCACACACCCTGAAGTCTGTTGGCATGGGGAATTGTAGGGTCACACAGTGGAGACCCTCAGCTATCAGCTGAGAAGGGCACTTCGTGCACTTGTGAAGTGTGAAATGAAGAAGGGATAGTCGGAGCAAGGGGGAGAGAGGCCAGGACCTCTCCTCTGCAGCCTCCTCTGCAAACCCTCACAAAGTCACACCCTGCTGGGAAGAAGATGTGCATCCCCAGCTGTGCTTTGAACTTGCCCTGCGTTTTGAATTGCATCAAGTGGTGGAAAGCCGAGTGATCACAGGGCTTGGCTGTAACAGCACAGTAGCTTCAATAGTGTCAGTGCAGACAAAAGTGAGATACAAATGTTTGTCTGCCAAGAAGCTTGGGCGCTAGTGACATATTTAAGCATGAATTGAACAGAGCTATCCAAAGCCAAAAGTTAGAGCATCCTTCCTCCATATAAAATCAGGGTCCCATACCTGTCTGAAGACCAACGCGTGCCCAATGAAGGGCAAGACTTCATGCTGCCAAGAGAGAGTTGTCTGGGTCCTTGAGCCTAGAAGAGCCACATACACTGACCCCCGGCTTAGTAAATTATAGGATTTCCCTTGGCTCCACCAAAGGTTTGCCCTATTACAGAGATTAAGAATCTAGCTCAAAATCTTCCAGACACCTTTAGGATAGAGGGAAACAATTTTCTTATTTTTCTGAAGGCATCATGGGGACAATCACAAAGGGGCATCCTGGGTTCCTAAATTCATGGTAGAGGAGGGACTGCAGCTCTCCCTGGGGCTGGTCTCCCCTGTGAGCTCAAGGGTTGAAACACCTTCCTGGGCTCCACGAGTCACAAAAAAGGTTTCACAGCCTGTACCTCTCCTGCCGTGTCCTCTGCAGATCTAGCTTTTGGCAATGGGCAGCCTAACAGATTTTTGCAATGGCCTTGAGATCTGTGTGTAAAAGTCAGAAGTAAAAAAATTCCTCCTTACAAAACTTGCTCAGAAAAGTTGATTTTTAAATGAGTACTTCCTTCAGCAGTGGGACTAATAAAAGCTCATTCCTTACAGGTCTGTACTCTGTAGTTTGATTTTCAGGTAGCCAGGAAGGGGCAGAATCCAGGTGAATATTCTCCTGGGCTTGGGGTGCTGATAACATCTTTCCCCTTGAGGAATCTTGCATGGCTGAGTAAGGGTGAGGTCTGGTTGCAGCCTTTCCACCACCAGGGCTAGCAGCCATATTCTTATGACAGCCAGAGGATTTCATTTGCTTTTGAAACTGCTGTTCCTTTTCAAATTTGATGTTGAAAGCCCCATGGATTCAAAAATTATTCAGGGAGAACAGACATGGACACAGAGGTACATGGAGTATGATTGTGCGAACCTCACTTGCTTGGGAAAATAGGCTAAAAAATAATAAAATGCAGAACCCTTGTTATTATCACAGCTGAACAGTCCTTTCTGACATATTCTATTAAGTCGCTTCTGTTTCACTCAGGTTTTGCATTACTGGCTCTCCTTTCCACGAATGACCTTTTCTGTGCCAGGCTTTGTAAAACTATTGCCATTCTTCATTTAGAAATTTGCTAAAGTGTGTTTGCAGAAACCATAGATTTTTTTCTGATGAATCATCCCTTTTTGGGGAAAGGAACGAAGAATTATGCTGCTGACCTTTCTTTATATTTAACAGAATCTTTTTGCAAGTTGAAAATCTTACCATTGACTCTAAGTAGGAACAGTTCTTCCTATTCTGTGTCAGTGTGTTTATTCGACCATTTCTTAAGTACATCAGTAATGGTATTTATAGTACAATGTGTTTTGTGGGGAAACCTCACTTTCTCATTCCACATAAAACATAATTGAGAAACTGAAAGAATATTAAAACGTGTAAGGAGAGAGGGATAGGTTAATAGAGTGAAGCACTTAGTGTCCTATTTTTACGAGAGAGAACAAAACCTATCATTTATTAAGCCATGTTTTGGTTGGTTTGCAGCTTTTGGGGCGTATTCAGGCTTTCTATCTCGTGCACAGCACAACCATCTCCCCACCGAGCAGGGAGGGAACAAGGTTCCCATGGCCAGCGGTGATGAATTAATTGCATATCTTGCCGCTGTATTGCATTGCACCCTGACGGGTGCCCACACCAGCATGGCCCTATGAGAAAACAGGAGGTACATGAGATTTAGCTTGACCTCCCCAGCTGTATGAAAGGTTTGTTTGATGGCTGCATGTACACAAAATACTTGTTCCGTGCAGTCTTATTGCCTGCTCTGGCAGTGTTACTTATTACTTAGGTCACGAGGACTTTGTTGGTGTAGAATTTTATTTGCTGCATGAAAAAGTTACTAAACATTCACCTTTGCCACTAAACTAGTTATTTCAGCCACTCTGTTGCTTATCCAAGACATGTTACACTTGCAATGTAGTACCTAAGCCTTGGTAATATGTAACATCACTTGATGCCCTAAGCAATGATGCTCATGTGATTTATGATCCCATGGTATGTGCTAAAGGTAGATGAATGAAATCACACAACTCCAAAGAGCTCATCCAGCAGCTCCAGTTCAACCCAAGCACATCCCTTTTGTGCGCCTGTCAGGGGTCTATGAGAGCAAAGCTATGGATTAGTGACTTTGGTCGTTCTGAGATGTCATGTTATAGATCTAGAGAGGAGCTCATGCCCAGTTACAGTTTGCTTCGTTCTTTAAAACCTGGCTCCTGGAAGTCTCCCCAGTTACATCTTGTGTTGTGATCATGTCAGCCATCTCAGGGATTCACTGCTCCTGATAGCTGTGCACGGGGTTTGGAAAGATGACTGGCTGTCCCCATAGATCACTGCTTTCCATTCTGTCTGGCTGTATCCATAATGGGTTTTCATTCTCTCAGCATCTGGCTCGTGTCTCACAGCACTGAGCAGACATCTGAGCCGGGGGACCCTGAGGCATCGGGTTCAGCTATTCAACCTAATATTCTGCTGTTAAATGTGTTTAGGAGAGGAATACTTTGTGCTGCAGCCTCTTCCCATGCCACAATTCCCACTGATGGCCAGGGTTGACTTGCAAAGCTGCCATTGTTGGTACTACAATTAACTGAGGACTTCTTCTCAGCCAGAGGGCAGAGAAGTGGCACCGAGAAGTCCCATGAACTTCAGCAGCATATAGGTGCGCAGAAGGACTGGCTCAGCCTGGGCTGCCAAGCCTCCCAGCTGATTTGAAACAAATCTCTTTTGTTCTCCTTCTTTGTTTGATGCAGTAAATAAAAATGAAACCCCCCCAAGGACCAGAGCATTTAGGCTTAGTGTATTTTTGTTTGTTCAGAGCATATCAGTCTGTTGTTCTTCCTGGCTAATCAGATAGAGCGGAAGCTAAAACAATCTCAATTTGTTGTTCCATTTTATTCTATACATAATCACTGCTTCTTGTTTGCCTCTAAATAGCTGCATAAATACACATTAAATGCAGTGACATCTCTTTTGGGACTCACTCCAGTGTTTCCTGGTTATTTTCTCTCTTTGAAAGAGATTAGGTTCTCAGATATGCCCTGTTTCTTCTAAAAACCTCTGTACTGTGCATATACAGGAATGGATATTATAATGCTGGCCCCATTCTTGTCCCCTGCAGACATAAGGGGTTTGATGACACTAAATGAATGCATAAGAATAACATGTGCCCACATACCATGTGTGAAAATGGGAAAAAGTTCTCAGTCTGGATAGTCATGAAGGTTATCTTGGACTGATACTTCTTGCACTGTTCCCTCTTCTCTCAGCCTTTTCTCCTCCCACTCTGTCTCTGACTCTCAAGCTCCCGTCCCACCTTGCAGGGATCTCTTTGGGTTGGTGATCTGTGGTTCCTGCAGAATGGCTGGCTCCATTTTTGGTCTGGTTTCCATCACCCAGGAGACAGATGCTGTCACTTTTGGCTTTTCAAAGATCCTCCCTGCTCGTCACAAGTCTAATATGTGGATATTAGCACTTCAGGCTTTTAAGATTGAGGTAGATACCGATGTCAGAATCTGAATTTCTAGCTGGCTGATAACTGTCCTTCTAAGGCAAAAAGAGACATTTGCTGCCATATACACTGCCAGCTCTAGAAAACCATGAGCAATAAAATCTCTGCAGAATTCATAAATTAATTTTGGCCATCTTCCCATGCTTTCTGAATTTGTTTCCCAGAGATAGGCAGGAGAAGGAAAGTTCCCAGCACCTGAAGACAGTGGCTTTCAAATTCACCCATTCAGGTAGTTGCACAGCATCGTTCCCAGAGCAGCAGTGACCTCAGGCAGGCACATTCCTCAGGGGCTGCCACATCTGGCCACCCTAGAGCAGGAGACTGAGCCCACATCTGTCCTCAGCGTGCCACACTGTCACATTGTTCATTTTAGCTTTCATTTTCAGTTTGTTCATTTTTGCTGGAAAATCAGGAAAGCAGTTTCGTCAGTTTAAGTCAACTCATAGGCAGGTTTTTGCAGGGTGGCACAATGAGAACTGCTATATATTTTTCCAGAAGAGACTGTAGTTAACTAAAAATACTTACTGCAGGTTAACTATTTCACTTTAATAGTGAGGCACGCACTGAAAACGTACGCATATCATGGGAGATGCACATGTGAACATAAATACATGCAGATGCAGGCATGCACATTAACTCTGGTGCTCTTCATTTAGGAAGACAATCCCAGCTATTTGGTAAAGCGCTGCGACAAATCCTGAGGGTGAATGCAGTTCTGCCTGAGACAGACTCACAACTGAGGTCCTATAACACAAACGAAGTTGAAGCCCAGTTCCTGGTGTTTTGCATCCTTTTGTATTCCATGTGCTTCCCACATCTACGTGACAATTCGTCACGGCTGGTTATGTCGGCACATCATGTTCAATATATTTCTGAGGCAAAAAATGAGACATGATGAGAGAAGTTCTGAAATATCTGAAACAGGGAAACTCTGAGCTTAATTGCAGCATTAAGCAGGAGCTGGAAGAGCTCAGCTCCAGGGGAAGCATCTGCTGAGTTGCTCTGTATGGAGGGCCGCTGCACACTGCTTTGCCACTTTCATTATCAAGTGGTGTGATATCACTGCCCCCAGTATTCCCAGTGCATAAGTGAAGTGGTGTGGGCACAGGGCAGGATGGAGGATGGATGGCCACCAGCCCTGCCCTGAGCATATAGGGTAGTGCTGGGCTTGTCATGCTGCCTGCTGTCTCCAATCTCAGAAAGTGGAGTGGGAATACCCCTGTAGAAAAGCAAATTATCCTTTTCCTTTGTCTGTTTTTATCCCCCCTCCCAGATTTGCATGTATCTAAGAAAGGAAAATGTCAGGCATGGCACTAACACAGTCATCTTACAGCAGATTGGAGTCGGGGGATGGGGGGGAACAAAACTCTAAAAGTTTATAACAGAGCATACTATAAAAAACCAGCTAAAACAAAGCAAACAGCCTGCAGAAAGAGAGGGAGTTTTGCATTTCTGCTGCAGAGAAATGCACAATATTTCTTTGCAAGCAAATGTATCTATTGTGCTGTCGGCTAATTAATGACACCCAAGTTGAAAGTGAGGGGCAAAAGCACAGGGCAATCTGAAAACGCGCTGGAAAGAGCATGCACATTCAAAAGGAAGAAAAAAGTCGGATGTGAAAAGCCAAAGGCAACCTAAGAGTTTTTAGTGCGGTGCCCAAGAGCAGGGCAAGGCTGATCTCTAGTGGCTGCGGGCAAAGCGGCTGCTGCTTAAATGCTCCCACACCTCTGCTTTTTGGGAGGGGAGGGGTAGCTTTCAGGGGCGTTACTCACAGCACCTCGACCCAGAACAGGGTGAAAAATTGTCCAGATTTTTTGTTTTCCCCAGCTTTAAGTAATATACCAGAATTATTTTCTCTTGCAAAGAAGCTGTTTCTGTAGCAGCACTACCATGTGTCTCTTGGAGCAGAGCTCTTCCTTGAGTATTGGGCTTCTTAACAAGAAGTGTCTGGATAAAAAAGGAAAACATTGATTTTAGATCTTTATAGAATTCTTTTTAGATTCTGGTTCAAACCAATTAGTTTCTTTTTTATTCTCTGTTGAATACTTGGTTTCTTTTTATTTTCTCTGTGGTGTCTAATCTTGTTCCTGCTATGACTGATGGAAGGAGAAAAGGTGGAAAAAGGAGAAGTAAAAGCCAGATGTGAAGTATTTTTCATTTGTGTGAAATAGTTTCCTTCCTCGTTCTTACAAAAAAAAAAAAAAAGAAAAAGAAAAAGCAATGGCCTTTCATGCATAATATTTGCAGTGCTATTAACAAGAGAAACAAAAAGACATTATTTCTTTGGAAGAAAAAAGGATGGTTCCTCTCCAATAGGAAAATGCAACTCCTCACTAAGCAAAGTGTACACCCGTGCCATCAGCCAGACAGCAAAACAGTTCTTGCTCAAATGTGCACCAGTCAATTAGAGCCTGGTTCATGTTTTCTGGTTTCTCAGTCAGAGTCTCTGCAAGGGCAATTGGGAAAATCAGATGCCTTTTAGTCACCACTCATAGGAACCAGGAGGAAAGAAGGAATCCAAAACACATTTCAAAATAACCAAAAATGATAAGCACTGTGTACTTTGGACAGCTATATAGTACTAGATCTGTCAGGCAAGTCATGTCCCTCTGGGTTGTGCTGTACCACCTAAAACCACTAATTTGTTCTCAAGCTGCAAGACTAATAGTGACAATACTACTGCTTTTTCAGTCACTGTACGTATTTGTGTTCTACATAATGCTGACAAGACACTGAAACAGAAACCATGCATTCAGAGCATCACTTATGTGATTATATACGCTCACACATCCTTAATCTAAGGGCTTTTTTTTATTAGCTGATAAAACACACAGCACTGCTGTATATTTCTGTATGTTCCATTAGCAATCGTTGCTTAATAACATTTGCTGATGAACACTGCATAAGCCTAGGGAGAAAAGCCTACAAACTTCAGGAAATTATTTCATCCATCGCTGTTCTTTGAAGCAGGCCATTTTTTTTCTGGATAAAAAATTACCTTTCCTTAATTAAAGAAGATATGATTAATAATACTTCAAATGGATCTAGCACAGTTCATTCAAGGGTGCTTTGCCTATCACATACTTCCCATCCCGAGCTGTTTCATTCTGCCCGTACAGCAGCTAACACCACCCTGGCTGAGCATCTCACAACCACAGCTAATAATATCATCACCAAACCCACAATCACTTTAGGGAAAGACAGAAACACCTAATCAGCCCATAACCATAATGTAGTGGGAAGGAGCCAAGCTGAGGCATATGGGAGTTTATAGGAAGGGCAGGTTTGTGTTCTTCTTTAAGTGTCCAACACTGGTCTAATTCTCCTCCTACCAATGGCACTACTAAGATCCCCTTTTTTAGGCGAGTACAATCCCTCTGATGTTCTCACATTTGAAAATCTTGGGAATTAGCATGTCTTAGGGCATGTCTCACTCGGTAGTGGAGCTTGGCCAGGGATAGCAGCTTGCTCTGTGCTCCTCACTGACGTCTGTGCTGCCCGTCAATGTCTGTATTTTGGCTGGAGATAGACCTAAACTCCTCAGATTGTGCTTTCAGCCCAGGGAATCTTTTAATTTTTCCTGCCTCTTGCTGAAATCTTTCCTTTTTTGGCAAAAGCAGGGCTGTCCCCTGCAGCAATGCCTCACTAGTGGCAAGTGCTTTTGGGAAGAAAGAGACCTTGCTCCTCAAGAGAGGGGTGACAAGTCCCATCCATCCCTGAGCCAGGGCAGGTCTCAGCCTTTCCATCTGATGCCTGTGTCCTGAAATTTCCTTAATGTCTGTAATGAAAAGATTTACTACAGGGCTTTGGGGGGGTTAATGTCAATTTGCTGTTCAAGGAAGGAAGGTGTGCAGGTCTTGCACAGAGTAGTAGTTCATGCCAGGAGTTGGTCAGGGCTGGGCTGGGCAGGGGCCTCTGGAGGCTATTCCAGGAGGGCACAGCAAATAGTCATGCTCATGCCAGCATAAACTGGGAGCACAAACCTGTGCAGAGGAAGCTCCCCAATTTTGGCACCTTTCCTGCAGTTCCTTGGAGAGCAGTTGGGGTTTTGTTGGGGCAGATGCTTTCCCAGCTCCTGCCATAAGGGCACTGTAAAAAGCAGGTATTCAGAACTCACACCCCAGCATTTCAAAGCAACCCTGAATGCTTTCTGCTGGCTTCAGAGCCGGGTTTTTACATTTTGCTGCTGGCTGTCCCTCTCTCAGCTCCAGCAGCCAGCACTGAAAGCATTTGTTGCCCTGTGACAAGGAGCTGCGTGACAGCCAACGGGCAATAAAAGTCCTGCTGCAACCCGCTGCTGTCTCTACGGATCCTTAGGCTGATTCATGCCTCTCTCTGCAGCAGCACAGGCCTGACACAGCCAGCTTTTTCTGGTGTTAAGGAGAAGCCAGTCAACGGCTTTGCACTTGGAGGAAGCAGCCTGTAGAAAATGCCTTTTGCAGAGCCTTGCGAAGGAATCCTCCTCATTCGGTCATGGGGGCAATGAGTGGTCCCGGCTACAGAGGCAACATGTCCATTCAGTGGGCTATCCTGCACAGGCAGGTGTAAGGGAATGAAAGAATTGCCCTACTTCAATGCTGTTTGAGGCTCTTCCATAGGAGGAGCGATGTTTCCCGTGCAGGGTTTCCTTCCCCTCTCCCTGGCAGTGCAGGCTGTGCTCCACTTTGAAAGGGGCACCAAGGGGAGTGGTGGTTCTTCCTCCTCTGACCCCTGTCCATGTAAGGCTAGTGTACTCCCTCATTTGGAGGTCACAGTTATGGAGGACTGTCGTGGTTTAACCCCAGCCAGCAACTAACACCACGCAGCCGCTCACTCACTCCCCCCTGCCCAGCAGGATGGGGGAGAAAATCAGGAAAAACTCATGGGTTGAGATAAGAACAGTTTAATAGAACAGAAAAGAAGAAAGTAATTATAATGATAACAACACTAAT
>JANZLQ010000037.1:17669251-17703651 GCA_026212715.1 Elanus axillaris | reverse complement strand
CATACTGAACTCAAAACATAGCACTGTACCAGCTACTAGGAAGACACTTAACTCCATCCCAGCTGAAACCAGGACAAAGACACACTTAAAAGCTTTCATACTTCTTTTTATACATATTTATATAGCTGGTACAAGAGCATTGATGTATTCTTTGTTATGGGCTTCTGCTTTTCTAGGTTTCCCAGCTCATATTAAAGTTATAACATCCTGAGCTGCATTTTAAAGTAGGGTGTCTGGAAAGTGCAGATCATGATCTGTAGATAAGTGTATGATTTCCTGTCACCCTGATTGTCCCAAGTGGTGCTTTGCTGCTCTAGGAGCGTAGAGACACTAGGAGGGTAGGAACCACCAGCCCAGCTGAGTGTGGGACTGATGGATATGCAGAAAAGCCACAGCTGATGAAATGATAATGGCTAATAGAGAAGGACCCAGTGATACCTGAGCAACCCCAGAATGCTTTTAAGCCACCAGGAAGCCCTGGAAACAGCCTACACAAGTATACATAGGACTGTCACATGCATATGGTATCTGTTCTCTGCACGCAATGTGCGCCCAGATAAGCGTGTGTGCAGTGCACAGTGCCCGGACACATCTGCACATCTGGATGTACTGCACATTGGCCAGAGTTGTTCTTCCGACCAGATGCCGGGGCCTTGGGCTCGTGGTTTAAAATAGCATTGGAGTAACAGCCGTGAGCTGGTGCAGTTCATGTCTCTGGTGCTACCTCCAGCTGTCCAGCAGCTTTGTCCCCTTCTGCAAAGGCCCTTTGAACTTACACTCATTTCTGTTCACATTATGCAAAATAGGAGCACCTCCATGAGCAAAGGCCTGCTGCTCTCATCAGTGCTTGCAAACTGTGCGTGTCAGGGGGAAAGCCCTGCTCAGCTTGTGTGCTCGCTGTCATTTCTCACAGGTAATGGTTCCTGCTAAATCAGCCCCAAAACATTTCTCCAAACAGTGCTTAACTGCTTACCTGCTTAGAAGTAAACCACACTGAGCTCCTTTAACACTTTTCCATCTCTATTTTTATGCATTAAGATCAATCTCATGAAGTTTCCTAGGTAAGATGATTGCCATCAGCAGGAAGAATGTAGTAAATTAATTATAGATGTATGTTAAATTACTTTCATTACCACCCTCAGTTCTGGGAGAGAGTCATGTGAGCAGGATGACTGATGAAACAGTATTTTTACATATTCCCCCGGTAATGGATATTTTTACTTGGCTGCCAGTGTTGTTTCTCAGCTCAGAGAAGCTGGAATTACACATTTCAGAAAATGGAGGTACAGTCTAAAATTAACTTCCAGACATTGCCAGACAACCATAGCTAAGACAGACTTGCTGGAATACAAGCTGTCTCTTCAGGGTCTTCTACTGGCAGCCCTCAGTGATTTACAAAGGTAAACTTTGGGAGGATTTATCCTCTTAAGATTAAGCACGTCCAAATACAAGGGAGAGGGAGTCGCATTTGGGGTGTTGTTTATACACACTGTCAAAGACATAACAGACATGACAAAAGTCAACATGAATGGAAAGTTATTTTCCATATTCACCTTATAACAACCTTGGTGCAGGGTATTTTCTAGGGATTAATGTCCAGGCCAGTTTAATGGCTCTCTGCTGAACTTCAGGCTATCAACTTTTCACAGCCTATCATTAATCCCTGGAAAATATCTAGGTTCGTGATAGATACGAGTGAAAAATAATACACAGTGTGAAGGTAAGTATATTGCTAGTGTTTCATCATGTACTGGACCTAATTGCTAACTTCAGATGCACTTCAGAATACAAGTAAATTAGCTACAGCTTAGTTACACTGTAATTACAAAGCTGCTTCACTGCACTTCTATTTATGTAATGTATAATTACTATCTTCTCTGGCTGAAAGCTGAAATCATGGTATTATTGTCCCTCATACTGGAATGTACTACACAATACTGTATTTTGAAGGATATCTGTAACAGGTAAGTCAGAGTCCAAATTAATTCAATGTATTTCTAGCCACTGCACTCACAAGCTTTTTTGTTTAAAAAAAGCCCAAAAGAGTTTGACAATGGTTTGCTAACAAAATGGAAAAGAGAAAAATATAAACCAAAACAGTCAGGCTGTTTTCCAAAGCATTGAGCTTAGTGAGAAGGACACCAGCCTTCTGGATATTAGGGATCTTCTAAGCCAGTCCATTGATGGAGGTCTCCAAATGGAGGTTTATCTTTAGGGATATCTAAATATCATAATACAGATGACACGTTTGCACTCCATGCAGGAGGAGCCCCACATGGCTGTATCTCACCCTTTGAGTAGCAGAGAAGTTTTGCTTTTGGTCTTAATTAATCAGCACAGTCATCTTTATTAACTTCTTGGATGAGATATGAGGACCTGTTCATCTTCCCCATATGAACCCACTAGCACTGTTGTCCGACAGACTTCTGAGAGACTTTCTGGAGAACACATCTCATGAAGGAGCATGTGTGCTCAAAAAGTCTTGCCACATAAATACTGACAATGTCAGGGTTAAGTTGACTTTTGGAAGTAAGACTAAGAGATCTCAAAAAAAAAAGAAAGTCTAAAGAAATAAGAAACATGAATCATCATACCTCATGTCCCAGGTCATGAGCTGTGAACAGATTTTATTACCTGGATTGTCCTGCCTAGAAGAGTGGAAAGGAGAGCCCAGCCATGGAGAGTAAGTTGTGCTTCCTCCTCAGTCCCTGGCTGTGGTCTGGGATCGGCAGTCAGCGCTGGAAGGAGCTCCCTTCTTGCTTCACATTGTGGCTGGCACCTGGTAAGGATCTACCCAGCACCATCAAAGGTGCTTTGAGGATCCTTCCAGCCACCAGATTTGAATGACTCGCAGTCTTTTAACACATCAATCCTGACATCACCACGGAACGCAGCCCTTGCGTGCAAAGCTTTAGTTTCTGGATTTTTTCCTCCAATCTGTTGGAGTGAAGCTGGAAAGTGGGTGCATGCAAGGTAGAGACTATCTTGGAAGTCTGAAACACATCAGAGAGATTTCCTTCCCCAGGCTGCCTCTGCAGGAGTAGGCCTGCTGTGGTTTCCATTAGGCTTGTAGAAGTGCCAAAACCCCCCCGTAATCTGCTGGGAGAATTAGACCTGGCAAGTTGGCTCAACAAGCACTTATTATACATAGTATTAATGGATGATAGGTAGAGTCTGTGTTTTTTTCCACTTAATAATGCATGGATCCTCCTAGATATGCTAAGGATCTCTCTCTGGAGTTGTGTTTTGTGATCAGATGGCATAACTAATGGCCAGGGCTGATTACATACTGATTAAAAACTACTTAAGAATCTCAGCTGTCCAGGAAGGGAATGCCAAGCCCTGCAGTACGAGGGAAGTACTTGTCCCTATTTCATTTCAGTTGCACCAGTTCATCTGTTGCTAGCAGCCGGCACTGAATGACTCTGCTTTGCACATCAAAGGGAATCCAGGATACATAAGGAATCTGATGTGTCTGAGTTTAGCCAGAATTAGACCTTGAAGCTGACATCTTTGGTGAATGGGTATCTTCGCCTCCTCAGAAGCTGATGGCTTTGACCAGGAAAGTGAAGCAGCACATTCTTGTGTTGTGCCTATCTGAAACTGCATGGTTCCCACAGAAGGTGGGAATTTCCTCATGTGACACATTTTAGTGAGACACCTTTGCACTGAGCAGACAGAAGTCTAAAACGGTTTTCTTCCCATGGATTTAGTCTGGTGTGAAAAATGACAAATTCATGGGCTGGGGAGTTGGTAGTGAAAAACAGACCATTCAGAGATGATCATGGTGTGATGATGGGCAGTACCAGCTGAGGTGTTTGCACCATTAGGACCATCAGTTAGTTTGAAGTAGATCCAGGCTTTGGCTCCTAGAAGCAAAGTGCAGGACTCTGTCCTGTGTGTGCATTGAGGGACACCCCTATCCTTTCCAGCACAAGATACTTCTTAGCTGCCTTTGTATTTCCTTATCCCTCCTCAAATCTGCTAGGCATGTATGCCTTAATAGGTAAGACATAAATCAGAGCTGCATTCACCAAAAGGCTTTAAACTATATGCTGGCCTGCTGGGACTGCTTCTAGCCTTTCCCACAGCATTGGCTGGGAAACACTAATTCAGCTAAATGCAAGCTTCTGGTATGATTTTAATAAGCCTTTGCAGAGAAGCAGTTTCTGCAGTGCTGAACATGCAGTCTCTGAAGAGAGGGTCCTTTGTGGTGTTCCGTTTACAAAAGATAGCTGACCGGGACAGCCTTGGACACACTTATGGCCAAATATCTCTCACTGAATTACCTGTGAATTCAGAGAAATCAAAATGTAAATGCTTCTTTCCAACACTGGGAAGGACTGTTATACTTGGAGGATACAAACCTCAGTGTCTCTGCTAGACTCCCCATGAATTGCCCTGTCCCTGCTGCAAGAGGCATGGTGTTGCTCCTCTTTCCCTGCCTGGCTTGCACTGTAACCGGTTTCTTAGGCTGTCCAGCAAAATTGCACCTTGAATTTCTGACTAAAAGATGTTCTACAATTCTTAAATGACTTTGTAGTGTTTCAAGAATGTTGGAATAGGGGAAAACTGCTTTTAAAAAGTATAGAAGCAGCACACTATGACAGCGCTCTGTGTAAAGTTAGCATATCTGAATAAGGTAATTTAAAAAGGGAAAAGAAAGGGAAGTCGTTAGAGGAAGCATTTTCAGTCCAAATTCATCAGTAACACTAAAGTTGAAGAGATGTAGAGTATGTTTCAGAAAGTAGTAACTTATAAACAAATACTAAAAAAAGAAAGACTATTTTAAAATAACATCCAAATGTATGCCTTTCTGGAGGGAAAGGACATCCAATTTTTCCCTTGCATAAATATCCTTTCTAACTGTGATTGATAGGCTAAGGGCTTGGGTATCTCAAGCCATGTAGGACTGAGTTTGTCGAAGCCTGCGCTGTTGAACATGTGGAGATTCACCCTCTGCAGACACACTGAGGTTGCAAGCACAAATGTCATAGCAGGGTCACACCTTGAGAGGTTGTACATTTTTTAAAAGGGAATTATATGATGCCATTACCTGTGATAGCAGAGTCTTGACTGTGGCGACATAGACAATCCCATTTACCTATTTATGGTCTTTTCTTTGGTGTCAGAATGTAAATGAGCCTCTCCAAATACAAACAGAAGCATAGCAATACCTTAGTGAGTGCCAAAGCAGACGGCAAATCAAGTCTTTGCTTCTGAGCTGCACTGCCATTATGGGAAGCTTTGCTGACAGTTATGAATGTCACTCATCATAGCACCCTCACACAGTTCTGATAAGTCTAAATAGTACTATTTTATAGTCAATGTCACTGTCGCTGCAGAGGGCACGAAAGTCGTCTTTTAAATTCATTCCTCAGTGTAATCTGAATGCACCTGTATTGTCTACTAGGTGTTGTCTGAATGCAACCAAATAAATTTGGCGTCAGCTGCCACAGGAACTGTCCTTCTGAATAATCTCTTGTGTTGTCTAAAATGATTGTGTATTTCAAATGTATAGGTTGGCACTTCATTTTTTGTTTGGTTGCTTGCCTTTTTTTTAACAGTTATTACCAAGTTACCTCTACTCATTCATGGTTCTAGACTTCTCTGGTCTCCTCATGTATTTTGCAATTTCTGGACATGGATCATTCTTTTTATTAAAAGGAGGACCATTATATTTTGCTCTATTGCTGCACATATTTCCAGTGAACATCCTTACCCTATGGGGGACTGCCCAGAGCAGCGTAACTACACACCAGTGATGGTTACAAGACTGAAAACTGCAGCCTCCTGCACTCAGTTAACAAGCCAGCCTGGTTTTACACTTTGTTCCTCAAGTGCATCCTCTTGGCTATCACCCCACTGAAGATTTTCATTGACAGTATAAAATAAAAAGCACTAAAGCTCTTCCTTGTGATGAGCTCAAACCTACAGCTGACCTTGCAGAGCTGTGTCCCCCAGCTTTGCTCATCAGCCTTGGTCTCAGGCAGTCTGTGTTGCTTCTTTCCCAGGCCAAGACAACACTATGTGTGGCAAAGCAGCACCTGGCACAATGTGTGTGATGGCAGAACACGTCCCCTTCTAGTATTGTGACACTTCACCACACGGCACAGTCACTGCATTATCATTCTGTTAAAAAAGGGGGTAGGAAGCTGTACAAATTTTGCCACTTCAGTGTAAGGGTTGAAATATTTGAATTTCTCTTCCATGCCTTTAAATCTGGAGACCTAAACGTAGGGAGGGAAAAAGTGAAAGGAACTATAGCTAAGAAATGAGTACATGGAATAAATCTACATCCAATCCACAGTACTTGTTGCACCTCCCCATCAAACCCCTCTTGTGCCTCACCAGCAGAACATGGCTGCAGGGAGTGCTGTGTTTCTGCCTGGTCTGTTGGGTTCTTTTTTGGTTGCTCTTTTCTGGGTTGTTCAACATCAAAATCAGGCTCTTGTAGAAATTCAAGCAACCCTGGAAACAATGGGCAATTGCTTCTAATAAGGTCACAAGCTAATGAAATATAAAAGTCATCTAATAATTGCACTCCAATGAAAGTGTTAGCAATCATCCTTGCATGTCTGATATCCCAAATATGCCCCTTGTGCCTAGTACATATGTTTATGTTACAACACTCACACCTCTTGACTTTCATACACAGGTGCTTTCCAGACTTAAGCATGCATGTAAATACGAATATTGTGTTCAATTTGCCACACAAATCACTAAATTAGATGCACAGGCAGCTTCTACTCCTTCACAAGAGCTTTTTCTAAATAGACATTTCATATTGCACCAGTCATTTTTAATAACTAAAAATGTTCTTAGGAAAGTTTGAGAATTTTCCAAGCCTGGATTACAGCTTGAGCCTGCAACGTGTTGAATTCATGGGATTTGATTCAGTGAAGCATTTCTAGGGCTGCTCACGTGCTTAAAACTACCCAGTTACTTAGCATTGCTTTGCTGCATTGATTAGTGAGATGTTGTGATCAGAGGTTTGAGCCTACGGTGGGTGCAAAAGGCAGGGTAACAAGGAAGAGGCAGGCCACCTACCACTGAAAACAAGCCGTAATCACCAAAATTGTATTAAAATAGTCTGGCTTCCTACGTGTTAGAAATAGTGCTATAATCTTAAAGACAGTATATGTTTCTATGACAGGAGTTTGAGTAGGTTAAATGAAGTAGCTGCTTAATGTTAGAAGACTTCTGAAGCCATAAAGAACTACTTATCCAATGTAGCACTTTTTGCCCTCAGGGACAGGTTAACAAAGGTGTCTCTTTTCCAGAGGATTTTCACAGATAGCTGAACAGAAAGCCTTTTTATTGAAAATGTTACCATCTGTATTAACAGAGTTTTATGATCTAAAAAGCTTGGTTTGGGTTTCTGCTAGATAAAGAGCCTTAGCATCATCTCCTGCAGTAAGGACAGCTGGGGATCTGGATCATTGTTCCTCAAATTAATTGATGTGACCTGGTGGGAAGGTATGAAAATCATATTGTCAGATCCTTACCAGGTCATTCTCAGCTGCTTTCAGACTCCTGGGCCCACACAGCTGGAGGTGTGAGTCAGGCTGGCCCAGATCACTGAAAATGTCAGAGAAACTGTGTGGCAAGGAGCTCCTGGTAGTGGTCCTGGAATAAGAGGCTGCAACCAAGAGTTGTATTACCATGTACATGGAGCCAGGACTGGAAACCCTATGAGGATAAATTCCTGACTGAATAGAAAGGCAGCATTACCCTACACATCAGAATGGGCACATGTAAACTCATTTCATTTTTTAAAAAGAGTTTTATTAAGTATACGAAAGCTTCCAGAAGGCATAATGGAAAATGTTCAGGACCATCTATCAAGCCCTTTTTAACTGAAATACCATATATGTTTAACAGAAATAAAGAGTATTAAAAACACAGCAACACAAGCCTAAGTATATTGTACAGATTTGTTTTTTCAGAGAAAATACAAGATACTACATAAAGTTAAAATTTAAGTCCTACTGAAGTCACTGACCAAAACCATTATTTATTAGTGGAACAAAAGATTTCACAGAAAAGGTTTTGTACAAGAAGAGAAGGGTGATCTAAGTTTAAGAGTATAGTGTATTTATGAAAGTATTTTTACAAGCCATTCTTCGTAGTGTTTACACAAGTGATAATTAAATACAGTTCTTCAGTGACAAAGTAATGAAAAAATACTATCAGATCACATAACGGTACCATTGAGGAAAAAAAAGAGAAAAAAGGAGACCTAGCCTTTAGCCTGGTGTTAGCTTCGGATTTGAGTGATCTTCCTGAAAGGTCCTTGTTTTTATCTAGTCACTTGGAGCTAAATCCACAAAAGGCTGATGATTCAACTACATGATGCCACGCTCAGCATCCATGGCTCTTGGGCAACAGCTGCTTATTATAAAAAACAACAGTGCCTGCTGTCAAAGTCCAGATCTTCCTAGCTCAAAATTATCACCACTGGATGAGAGCCTCCTATGTGGCCTCAGGTCCAGCTCTGCATCACTGACCTGGGGAAATTTTATTTCATGCAACTGGGTGCCACAAGCCCACCAGGTATTGCAGTGGTAGCACCAGGGAGGTGCTTAACCCGGCCCAAACAAGGGGGAGGCAGCTATATTCAGATTCCCTCTGAGATAGATGCAACTTAAGCAGGTTAAAAGAATATAGCACAAGGCTGCAGCTCTAAGACAGCATTTAAAATCATTAATCCTGAGTAGTAGGAAGCACAAAGTAAGCAGGTTGCACTGCAGAGAAGGCTGTGGTTTAATGCACAAATATCCATGGTATTTCCTATTTTCTAGCAGGGGCATACCTGCACTCAGCAGGGCTTTCAGGCACCTAACTCAGGGCAGTGCATCCCATTTCGGCTCTGGCATGCCTATGCTTTATTCACTGATGCAATGATGCCCATAGCTCCTCTGTGCTTCAGCTCTTCATTTGTACAATTAATTAATAGTAACAATACTTACTGCCTCACCAGGGTGTTGTAAAGAAAAAGCATGCTAAAAATGGTAAAGCACTCAGATAATAAGGACTTTGTAACCTCCTAGGGAAAATTTTAAAGAGTTGGCACTGTTCAAATGTAGATCAAAGTTTAAGCCTTTTAAGACTAAATTTCTGCCCTGCACAAAGGACATGGAAGAAAGACTCCTGTAGCATGTCGGCCTTGTGCTGGCCCCATGCATAATGTCATCTTTCTCAAGGCATTTTGCTAAATGCAGAGGTCCATGAGAAAGTCCTTGGTCAAGCCATGACGAACTACCCCAAGTTCGTTCCTTCCTAGCGTGCTCAGGCCACAAGGACAGGCTGCCTTGCTGATACTTCATGCACGGGCATGTACTGCCCTTGTTCTGTTCAAGCAGCTCTCTTGTGTTTAAGATGAGTGTAGGGTCTGCATTTCCATGAGACAGAGGTGCAAGTCACAGTGCAGCTGCCAGTGGAAGGCAGCACCAGATCCCTGGGATAAGTCTGACTTTGCAGTCAGGGAGAGTCAAAGAGTTTTGACTGCATGGTGAGAAGATCCAGCCGCCACAGTACTCAATGCAAAGCCCATTTCAGCTGCTGAAAGGGCTCTGCATTGACTCTGGTGGCCATTGGCCTTTTCACCGAGTAGAGCTGTAGTACAGGGAATAAAAGTAGGGTGTCAGTTACACCCTTACTCAGCCCCTCTGGGAAATATCTAAAGAAAAATATTGCAGGACCTTTGGTATGCAAATAGATACTGCACTGTGTCCCGGCACTTTATAAGAAACTAGAATTGTTATGGTTTTAGTCTTCTCCTACAACAAAGAAGAGGATGCACATGGCAGAACATTGAGCAAAATTTAAAAACCTAGTGGTGTCCACTTAAGCAACCCAGAAATAATTTCCCATTCAGCCCATGAGAACAGGTTTAAACTTCATTTGTGCCATTCACTTCTTTCTTTAGTACTTCTTGTTCCTCTCTCAGAGGTTCCAGCTCAGGCCCATCCTGTGTGGTTTCTTTGTTCCAGTTATTTCTGCCTTCATTTTCTGTCCTTACAGATTTAGGATCCTCTTCCTTTGCCTTTCTTTCCCTCTCCTCCTTGGCAAGCATATGATAATTATAATAATTCATGATGAACAGGAAGGTTCCTGCCAGGACCATCACAGCTCCACATTTAATGAACATATATTTATAGTCCCCAAAGGTATCAATAAGAATTCCTGTAAAACATATATTTAAAAAAAAAAAAGCAAAAAAAGCAAAACTTAGAGATGAAGGCAAGAATATTGTGTTTTCAGGTCCAAAATATAAAGGGACATGGCTTCAGGATAATATAAGACATTCTCTGGACTTCTGATCTCTTCCACAAATACTCTGATCCTGCAAATACTTCATACGTGTTCCACTATATAGCCTATGGGTAGTTAATGTTGATATAGGTAATACTACCAATAATTTGTACGGTTAAATAGAAGGGGACAGAGAACCTGCATTGCAAAGACTGGACTTTTCAGGCACACCTATTTTTTCCATGCAGAAACTAAGTCCTCTGATCACAGAGTCTGCTGACAGTCTTTCCATTGACTCCAATGATCACCTACAAGGATGTCCATTTGACTTGGTAGTCCTCAGGCTGCCAACAAAAGCAGCAGCTTTCAGGAAGACCTTCGTGAGATGGCACTGGCCACTGGGTCTTGTTTCAGACTCTTGACAAAGACCTTCCAATTTATTCCACCACGGGTCGTTCACCAGCATTAGAGGAGACTCAGCTTTTGGTCACAGGTGCCCTTTCTGCATATATATTCATGATCTAAAAATGAAAGGGCACTGCGTGGAACTGGAAAACATTAGTTCCAGGGAAAGCAAAGATGATGCTGTCAATGTCAGATAATTTCAATGCCAAGACGAATGTGACAGGTTCCTCTCAAAGGTTAATGCCTCTGCTACGGAGTTGCAGAGTAATTGAAGGGAGATGGCTTAATTGAAATGTCAGTGTTCTCCATTATGTCAAAATGTAACACAAATCTTATTGGGATTATGATCCTGGCATTAATTCCCATTTACTGGCGCAACACAGACCATACTTAACATCCCAAATCCTAATTAAAGTTAAGACCCACTCCTAACCTGGCCTTCGCCGTACAGATAGGCCTCCTTGAAACTGGCCCATCATCTATTAGCTCTCTGACTTTTTGGCATATGTTCTCCTCCTTAAAAAGAGGGACCTTTAATTACTTCCTGACTGACCCCTAATGTTGAAAAGCTGATGATTAATTACACCGCTGCATTACACTAACAAGGGATTTTATGGCCACCAGATAGATTTCTTGATCACAAAAATAACAATTTTTAACTGGTTTTGGTCAACGGTTCTTCCTGAATCATTCCTAGATGTCTTGGTACACCATTTTCAATGCACTGTGATTTTCCTGTTACTGGTGAAACATCAACTAAATGCTAATTGCAACAATTTTTCCTTTTCTGCTAATCAGGATGACCTAGAGGTCTCCTAAATAGGTTTCAATGAGAGTTTTAATGAGTAGAGTATTGGAAAATTCAACAGTAGGATAGTCTTGCTTCTTTTCCTTTGAGAATAAGATAAAGTCATAAAACACATTGGGAACAATTTACTTAGTTCATTAAAGCAGAACCCTGCAGTAGGTTATTAAAATGCCAAAGAACCAATAAATTTGCTGCTTATTAAAATGGTGGGGAAAACCTTACAAAACTAATATTATTGATTATTACATAGAACTGTTTTAGCCTCATTAGCAGTCTCTGGTCATTAACTTAATCCTCCACACAGAAAATTATCTAATTCAGAAAACGGTCATTTTAAAATTGTATTTTCCTTTGTTTGTCATTAATTAAATAACGAATCTCTAAGACAGCGAGAGGATACAGCTGCTTCTGTCACACTGTATGAGCTACATGCTAATATGAAGAATTAAATGGCTCTGCCAGATGTGTCATACACTTAGCCAGATCTCGGTTTTGAGTCCAGGAAATGTGTTTAAACTGCCTTTTTCCTGTGCATTCTTTAAACTTACTATGGTAATGTCATATCAAAAGAATTAGCAGAGTTTAACTTTTATACATCCAAATACAGATAGCACACACAACCTAATTAATCATTTTCACATACTTAAGGGTGACCAGTTTCCAAACCAGTTATTTGAGCTTGCTTACAGGTGAAATGCAAATTGCAAGACAGGACACATACATGGGTTGATACCTAGACACTGAGAGGATGTCACCTATAAAGTCATTTAATTCATAGCCAACTCAGGTTTGATAAGGACTGTACTTGAGCCAAATGCCAGACTCAAATACGGTATCTTCCAGACATGGTGTGTTCCTTGTAGAAAAAGAAGTGAGCACATGCTATAGAAGGAAAGAAGCGAAGTCTGTTAAAATCACAGGAGATCACTGCGCCCACTTATCTTCAGATGACTGTAAGCCCTGCTGGAGGTTCAATATTGTCAGCATAGACCTTTGAGGGTCTTTGCCTTTTGATATTTCAAACCATGCCATCCAAAATAAACCTTTTTTTTTTTATTTTCGGAACAGCCTTAAATCTATCAGATGCACTAAGATGACTGAAATCCATAAGTGGAAATACTCAGAGCCTTAGAGTCAAATAGCAAGGCTTAGGTTTGAGTCAACAAGAGGATTTCATAGAACTGTTGTGTTTTACTGTGCTTAAATTGTGGTGGACTCCAGCCTTTGGCAACAGGAGTCGTCTCCAGGAAGAATCGTGTGAAGTGCAAGGTTCTTGGTGTTGCAGGAAGTCCCACTCTGCAAGTTCAGTTCAAGTGTTTGAAGGGATCATGGACTAAAAGATCACTCTCCAAACTGTTGACTTCAACTGGAGGACTACGCAGAAAGGAGTAAAGAGGAAATGCTGGAGGAGATACCTAGGACCTGCCTTCTCTGGCCAATTACTAGTGAAAAAACAGCGAGTGGGATGCACTTCGTACAAACTGTGCTTGCAAGAGACTAAATATAAGCGACAACCCCATGGAAGCAGAGGAAGAAAATACACTCACCTCCAATAGGTGGTCCCAGCAATATCGTGCAGCACTCCACAATGGTGACGAGGCCAACAGCACTTGTGAACTGGGCAGCTCCCACGAGGTCCATGAGCGTTTCAAAGAGCATAGCACAAACCATGCCGAAGGCCAAACCGAAAAAGATGGAGTAGATGACAAGCCCTGTGTAACCAGAAGCCAGTGGGCACAGAAGGTGGCAGGTGCCGTTGAAAGCAATGGAGAAGCTGAAAAAGTATTGAATCCGCGGTCTCACCCACTTGCTGTTTGCAATGATGCCAGTGGTAGGTCGGGCAATCATATCCACGATAGCAAGGATCGAAAGGAGGAAAGCAGCTGAATATTCGTCAATGCCAATGTGCTTTGCATAGGGTGCCAGAAAAACAATGGGGGCAAAAAAACCGAGGAACATCAGCACGTTTCCAATCAGGTAAATCAAGAACCCTCTGTGCTTAAAGAGAGAAAAATCAAGGTACTGATTGATTTTTTCACAACAGTCCTTTTCTCCTTCCTCTTCCATTTTGTTCTCCACGGGGACATTTGTGGGACTACTCATTTCCATGGCTTCTTCAGTGACTTCTTTCGGAGCATCCTTCCCATCCTCAGTCACCTGGGTTTTGACTGATGCTGGGGCTGCCCTGATGGGTCTGAAGAGAGCTCCTGCTACACAACAGTTTAATAAAATTGCCCCAAGAATTAAAAAGCTGCCCCTCCAGCCAAAATTGTCAAAAAGGAACTGGTTGAGAGGAGCCAGGGTGCACAGCATCACGGGGCTCCCTGCCATAGCAAGGCCATTTGCAATGGGTCTTCTCTTCAGAAAGTATTTCCCTATGATTATCACTGATGGCTGGAGGTTGAGAGCAAGGCCAAATCCTGGAACGGAGAAAAACAGTTGAGATACACAAAGGAAAATTTGAGACTCATTTATCCTCAGCTCATTGTTTAAGGCAAATTCATGGACAATTGGTCCACTGGTGGACCTTCAACATGATAGCCTGGATGTAAACTTTGCTCAAGTTATCCCTGAGCTGCCACATTTGGGTAACCAGACCCCCAGAAAGACACTTTCTGTCAGAGAACGCCCCTTCCTTTTGCATTGCAAATCTCTTAGGTGGCAAATCTAGCACAAAGAGTTTGCTTCAGAGTAAATTGAAACTATACCCTCAGTGAATGCTGGCTGGTTTTGTCCAGACACAGCAGCCTTGTTGGAGGAGAGAATGGATCTATTAAAAAAAAAAATAAAAATGACAGCTCCCAGTTTGAGGAAGGTTGTTCTGGCTTGGATAGTGCTCTAACCACCAAAGCGCATCCTTCTCACGTGCAGCCGGGGCTGGCACCACCCTCCACAGGCAGTGGGCACCCCACACTGCTGCTGGGTAACAGACCTGCACAGAAAATAACCTCACCCTTCTCAACCGCTGGTAATTTGGTGGGGTGAGCAATTCAGGTCTGATGCAAAAGAATGAGGTCTGCAAGTACACAGGAAAACAGCTACTGAGGATGCTAATTAAACAGGACCCTAGGGTGTTTATTTTAATTAAAATTTATTTTTATTACATTTAGATACATAAATGGTATTATAAATCTGCATTGCTAATTCAGTTAACCAGCTTCTCTTGCACAGGTGAAATCTGAAAGCAGAGATACCAAGTACTGTGATGGTCTCAACTTTCTGTGGTTCTGTTTGAGAGCACTAGCATATAATAGTCTCTTCTTTTCAAACATTTCTGTGATGTGCAGTATTTCCTTAAAAAGTTAAATTTTCAGAACTCCATCAAAATGACATTTAAAAATCATGCCACATACTTTCCACCCTATCATCCAGGAAAGAATGAGCCACATTAGAACAAAGCAGAAATGTAATCCTTGAAGTGATTATATCAGAGAACATGAATCCTGTAAATAGGGTCATGCAGATTTTTTCTTGTTCATTAGTCTATATAATTAGTTTGTTTAACTGTGCAGTACATAATTAGGCATATTGCTTTACAGAAGAGAATTTAGAAAGGTCAAGGTCCTCAAAATTAATTAAGAACACTATCATTAGTCTCTGGTAGAGTAGAATCCAATTGATGCAGCAGAATTCAACTGACGTTGGATAGCTTCAGTTTGAAGAGTTTTACAAAATTATGATTTTTGCCAAGTCTAAGATTCTTTTTTTTAATTACTTAGAAGTTTAGAACATTAAAAATAAATTGAAATGGCAACATATTAAAATTAATCTTGATATGAAACATTCTCAGCCTGAACTTTTCTAGATAGTCCATATATTGGGTAGGGCATGTCTTTGGGAAGTACAGCCTGCTCATAATGCATAAGGGGCCAAAGTCATCCCCAAGAGAGGGCTGACCTGAGAACTACAGAGGCGAAACACAGCCTTAGTTAGAGCACACACTTGACAGTGCTGAGATAAACAAATGCACCTTCTTTCACCTGAGAAGATGCAGCACAGTGGATTAGATTTTGCTTTAACTCTGTATTTCCCAGGCTGGTAGGTAAGGGCAGAAACTGAACCATCATTTCCACAGAATCATTTTTGGTAGGGACCTACCACATGTCGTGCAGAGAAGGAAAATCAGACTGGATGCCAGCTACCCACTTAAACAATAATCAACTCAAATTTTTTATTATGTGAACATTAATTTGCCAGTCAGACAAATCTAATTTAATATTACCTCATGCTCTTCCCATTAATTAAATTTGGAGAGTTTCAAATTGACTGACTGGAATTTCAATTTACTTTAAGCTTTTGGCTGACTTTAGCTGGAAATATTTTATTCCAGTTTTCGAAAACTACAGCAGCTTTTCCATGCCTGAAATCGTTACTCAAATAACCACATTTTCTCCCCATGGAGAGGACAGAGGCCTATCAGTGGTGTTGCATGAACAGAAGCAAGCCCGTGCCAGAAGGAGCATCCTTCCCTAGATTAAATACATCATCTCCTTCATATTAGAAGGCAACAAGTGGTGCTACAGGAATGAGCTGTGTAGCTATTGATCTTGTTCTTACTTTATTAGCAAGGGAAGACCCTACCAGGTATTTCAATGCTCAACATTTACAGCTGAGGCAAAGACTCTAGTCTCGTTAGTCAACATGCTTCACCCTAGATCCCATCTTATTTCATGGTGGTCTAATTGATACAGATTGAACTAAACCAACCAGTCGTTATTGCCTTGTATGTAGCTTCAAAATGTGCTGCTTCTACCTCAGACTTGAAGACGAGGTTGCATGCCTAACCCCCTATTTTAAAGCACCCAGGAGGGCATCTATCCAGGTCGACAGCACTATAGGGAAACAAGTGGGGAAGAGAACATGGCTTTTACAGCGTACCCAAAGTGCCTTGTGCAGCCCACAGCTCGGTGCCATCAAGGACAGAGCTGCTTCAGAGCTGCCTCTGACAGTGAAGCCCGGTCCCTGCTCTGCATGCAAATGGAAAAAGACGTAATCAAGAAAGCAACTGAGATTGCCATATCTAATCCCTTCACTGTAAACAGATACTTCCCGCTTTGCTCCTCTGAAGAGATTTCTATTAATACGCCAAAGGCACAGGACAGTAGCAGAGACCTCCTAGTACCAACTATCTTGGTTTTATCTCCATCCCTGTGAATTGCATGAACATAGTCTTTTACATCGGTCTGCTTCCTTTTCAGGCTAGTAGGAAGGAGGCTAGAAAGAGTGTGATGTTTACAGGTTGCTTTACAGTCACTGCAAATCGCCTTTACAGAAGTCTCTCGCCTTGTACAGTAATGCTGTCTCACCTGCATGATGAGCAGGCAGCTTCATAATTGCCCTTGAACACTTCCATGTTAGCCCTGACCAGTGAAAGCACTTCAAGCATAATTAGAGGCATCAAGCATGTTAGCAGGATTACAAGCATCTTCCCTTCTCTGTCAAATTAATATTCCTTCCCCAGCACACACACCATGCCTGGAAATGATGGGTTATTAGCTAAGATCTCATCCATACAGCTGCCCTCATTCAGCAAGCAGGAGGAAAAGATGTGCACAACAAAAAATGTTCTTTGCTGTGAGGAGACATCACAGGATTAAAGGCGAGGAGATACGAGGGCAGTTTGCCCCAGTACCCTGTTCCTGGCATGAGGGTTACACATGTGCATTGAGCCCAGCTCGTACTATCAATCAGCTCTCTGGGGTGGGCAGCGGACCAGATTTGCCGCTATTATTCAGGGACCAAAAAAGGAGCAGGGTCTTCATAATTCCTAGGCCCATTGGGGTTAAGCACAAAACTCCCTCCTGGCATGTTTTTAGTCAAGTACCTCTGAAAATAGGAGTTGGTGCCTTCCTACAGCACTGTTCCTTGCCTGAGCCCTTCTGCTCACCAAAACTCATGTGTTCTTAGCAAAGGATTTATGGTTTCTATGTACTAATCCAGTGTTAGCCAATTTGCTAGAGGACATCTGTTTAGCAGGGAATGATGCAAGCTCATGCATCAATAAATACTGAGTTTATCCATGGGAGACGTTAGTTATTTTTATTTCTCATTGCTTTGTTTCTGGAATGTCTTTCAAGGAATCTGCAAGAGTTATTCATTTAGCAATAAGTTTCATCTAACTACAGTGACTCTCCTTAGAAAGAGTAAGGTTTAAGAGAGGAAATCCTACATGGGGATTTATTCACTACTGTACAGATTTAATAAAGCAATATTGGTGTAGGAGAACAGGGTGACAAACTTGCTGTTCCAATTTACTTTGCTAGTGGCTGGTTTTATTGATTTTAAATGTTGAGCTCACACTTCTCATATTCAGGAAGCAGCAACACTTAATGCAGCTGCAGAGAGATAGGGAACATTCATTAAAACATACACCTTGCAACCTCAAAAGCTAATTTTGAGCTCCTTGTGTCATGTTTTCAGGCAGGTGTCCTAGCTGCACTGGAAGAAACATTGGCTGTACCTTAGCCAAAATAATCAAAGAAAAATGCTTACTATTAAGCATCTATACACACAGGTGGAGAACTCCAATTCATCTACCCTTAAAAGCAATAACCCAGCAATTGCAGGCTTTAAAGATGCCGTACTGAGCCTTCACCTTCTCCTGTTTGAGTTTCCAATATGGAAATTCATATTTCAATACAGACAATTCAAATTGTAACTTCAATAAGGAAATATAGTTTTATATTTTTCTCACTAGGTACAATATTGCATATTTTCAATCAACTCCAGTAGTTATTATTTTCAGATAAAGGACCTCCCAACCTCACAAGCAGGCAAAGGGCAAGTAAACTAAAGCAAACTCCTGAAATCTCATTTCATATGTCTCATAGAGGGAAGACAACGCACAGTAATATAGGAACACAGGTGCTTTCTTCATAGTCACACTTGCATCTCAAAGGGCTTTCCTCCCCCAGGGGAGAGCGCAGTCAACCTGCATTTGCTTCAGCAGGAGCTGAGGGCACTGATGGCCATCCTCACCGTCGCCTCTGGCCGAGAGCGCTCATCTGCGAAGAGCACATCCCCTGCTAAGATCCCTCACCCGATGCTCAGCCAGGAGCACAGCGCTTAAGTGGGGGATATGCTCTTTGCTAAAGTTCATCTGGAGCAGTTAATAAGTGAGGGCCCTTGTCTCACCAGCTTTTTATCTCACCAGCTTCCTACTGCGTTTGG
This sequence comes from Elanus axillaris, assembly GCA_026212715.1. NCBI lineage: Eukaryota > Metazoa > Chordata > Aves > Accipitriformes > Accipitridae > Elanus > Elanus axillaris. Next base: position 17,685,011 of record JANZLQ010000037.1, on the reverse strand, counting down.
CTGAGGTGCCCAAGTGGCGACACCCCAAGCCAGCAGAAGTGATCCTCAAGTGAGGGTGGAAAGGAGATGCTTCTTACCTGTAATGAAGCCCACGCAGATATAGAGCTGCAGGATGCTGGTGCAGAAAGCGGCTGAGACCATCCCAATGCCACACAGCAGGCCTCCGAACATAACCACCGGTCGGCTGCCATAGCGGTTTACTAAAATACTGCTAATGGGACCTGAGAAAAGAGTGCAAAATGGTCCTTGAGGTAGGTATCATCTGACAGAAGGCATGTTTGACCCAAAGTAGGTAGAACTCTGCACTATCAGTGCCCCTGGCAGCTTCTAGCGTGACTTCAGGAAGAAAATGGAAAAAAGAGAGAAAGATGATCCGTGCTGTGTGGAGATGGCAGCATGTCCCATGCCACACAGAGGCTGTGTACTCCGTGACAGCTCCTGTCCCTGGGACTTTAAAGTGTCATCACAGAAGGCAAACAGCAATAACAAATCAGGTGAACACATGATCCAAGCATAGATGCTTCTTGATTTATTATGATGCTAAACCATACACACAAAGCAGCGGTTCATATTATGAGGCTGATATCATGAATACTGTTGCATTTTTAATGCCTCTATTTAAAGCAGTTCCAATACTGCTGACCAGGACTGAAGCTTCAGCAGAACATTTGTTAATTAAATCTCGATAGCAGCCTGTGTAGGTAGAAACAGTTTGGGATGATGGATGAGCTGGAGCTCAAATGAACCAGTTTGGTCTTGCATTTATGTAAAGAGGTGGTTCAGAAAAGTGCAAAATCATGAAAGAGGGAAATAGCTTAACAAAGACTCTGCACACTGAAAGGAAGCATTTAAATCTGAGGAAGTGGAACATGGTTTGTGTGGAGGAGGAAAGAAAGGAGGTCTTGTGTATAGTAGTCTCAGCCAGCTAGAGGACCAGTAAACATCAGCATCACAGAACAATATATGTCAGAGGGACTTTGACGGTCTCAGGACCAACCTCCGGCTCAAAACAGAGCCAACTCTGAAGTTAGATCAGGCTGAGAAGTCAGAACAGGAGAAGGCAAACTGAGCAGGAGAGAGTGGTCCAGAAGTCAAGCTATGAGATGTAAGAAAAAAATTCTGCACTACTCAAAAACCCTGAACCAAAATGCTGCAGAAATGACTCTGCAAACGAGGCAGGAGGATACAGGTAGCATTTAGTAGCTTATCTTACCTGACTATTTCTGGTGCTCCTCAGCACACAGCAACGGTGTTTTGGAGCCCAGTGTGCCGGTTTGCCTTCATTCCTGCTGTTACAAGCAGCCCACACTGTTCACATACAGATTACAGCAAACGGGTATTATAAGCTTACAGGCATCTATGAAGAGTTTGACTGTGGGATCTACCTCACCACAGAGCCATTTGGTAGGATATTTACCTTTGCTTAAATAATCTCAGACAGAAATACTGCCACAGCTCTTGGCAGACCCTGCAGACCACAGCACACTTGAGCACAAGAGCTGGACCCCAAACCCCAATATCCCCTCAGCATGGCTGACAGCATCTGAACAAGTTCTCAGCTGTTATAACGTGCAAGAATAAAAAACAGTAGGTATGACTCATTTAATCTAGGGAATGAAGCCCATTGTTACATCTGTAACATGTAAAATACTTTCCACTAGTTGTCTAAGGTCAAAATACTCATAAATGAAATACATAGAAGCACAGACTTAACAGCATCCCTGTAACTGTGTGATCTGTGAGATGGTCCCATTGAATGCACCATTCAGTTAAAATATCTGTAAGTGTATTAATTACATGGAAAGGTTTTTTTCCTAATCCTGTAATTGGATTCACATGCATGCATCCTTTTGCTACAGAGAGCACTACAGAATTCAATGAGAAGTTCTGGGGAAAGAGATACATATGTCAGATCAGCCAGGAGGAAAGGGACCCCTTTCTCACTGAGTTTCCCCTGGTTAGGGCCTGGACTTGCATCATGCTTGAGCTGGTCTCCACGAGTCCTGTAATTCAAAAGATCGAGCCAGTGTTCCTCGGAACGGCACCAACATATTCATCTGCAGCCTAAAGGCACACAACTCTTCCATTTTTCAATTTTCCACATGTCCACATTTCTCCAGAATCAATTTAATTACTTGACTAAGAAAATGTGGTTTCAATTACCTTCTCCCACTGGAAGAGGGCTTTCACATTAGCCCTAAAAGTATAGGATGTCATACCATGGAGCAGAGCATTTAAAGCCCACAAGATTCCCGCTAAGGCCCCTCTCCTGCTCTGACTCAGGGCAGCTTCTGGGGAGAGAAGCCCCTGCTATGAGAAGTAAAACAAAATGCTCACATATGTCCCACTCATACAGCATCCACCTTGGAAGAAGGGAAATATGGATCCACGTCCCTCTCTCCCTCCAGTCTATAAGCTGTTGCATTGGCTTCACCCATCCGTAAGGATGGGTTTGGACCATGACAGCAGATGATGAACTGGAAGGGGCTGAGGCTGGGACACATTCTGCTCTGTTTCCCAGCCATGGGGACAACCTGGGATAGAGGCTGGAGTAGATGAAAGCAAAAGTTTGTATCCCAACCACTGGCTTTACAAACGAGAGCACCCTTCCTGTGACCCTGCGGCACCCTCCATGAACGTGCATCATCCTCAACCACATCCCAACCTCCCAGCGATCGCTTATTAAGCCATGAGACTGCAACTGCTCCCTGTTCTTGTCTTGTGCAGTGCTTTACAGCAGGTCTGTGTGACCTTCAGCGAACAGCCTTCATCTGCTGTAACCAGCATTATCAGTTTTAAAGAGGGATAATCGGTCCTGCTTATTTGCTAGTCCATGTGGGAGAGCTGTGGTCTCAAAGGCATTATCTGCCTGGGCTGGGCCGAGCTCATAGGGAACTGTGACAAACTCTCAGAAGCAACATAAGCCCTTCTCCTTCACAGCCTGAAACCTTAAGTCCAGGCCCTGTGAGCCTGCTTTGCTAAAGCAGCTGATGTACAGGATCACAGCACGCAATTGCGAGTGACAGCATTTGATCTCCCTGACCAGCCTCACCCACATAGGACTGAGGGTCAGAGACTTGTAAGGCGCTAAGTGCAGCTGGTGAGAGGAGAAAACAGGAGCAGAAACTAAACCTTTCCAGGCACTGGAGAATCCACAGTGAAGGCCCGGATGAGCACTCAACCTGCGGAGAAAGCATCATCTAGACCTACACTTTACGAGACACCAGAGAATCCAACCCAGGACCTCAAAAAGTTTGGAAACCAAACTTCCCTGAGCTGCTGCTCATAGACCAAAGGTTTTGTAATAGTCCTGAGCAGACCTTTCAAATGCACTGAAGCAAATACAAAATCACATCCCCAAAATTACTTCCACTTAAGTCATTTGGACCTACAGAAACGTCCATAGGCTTTAATGGAGCAGCCTTTCAAAAGCTGTCCCATCTCTGCAGAAACCCGTGCACGCAATATGTCACATAGCTGTGCACACTTCAGCATGCAAACCCAGCCAATTTGGGCAGGCGCACAAAGCACAGACACGTACACCTTCACCCTGCCCAGATGTCTTTGGTGATCAGCATCACACCCAACAGATCTAAATGCACCTCTCCTGCCCTGCCACATGCCACCTGTAGCGTATTTCTCTCAGAGGGCTGATTAGCCATCAAACATTGGATAACTTTAACAACAGTGTTGTGGGGATCTTCAGAAAACATCACATAGCTCAAGTCAAGGCAGAGGAATTAAGAAGAAGGAACAACAAAGCCAGCACCGCAGTTGTGGGAAATGGGAAACACAATTACTGCTTTGCTTGCAGCTATTGCAAAAATTAAAAGTGTGACAGCCCCTGGAAACACGGTGGAATTGAAAAGTGGGACCTGTCATTTACCAGTTATTCAGCTGGCATGAAAAGAATAAAGATGCTGTATATTACCACACAGAAACCATTTACAGTAACAATGTGTGCAGCTTAGATCCCAAGGCACCTTTACTTGCTAATACCTGCCTGGTCAAACGTGCAGGAACCACAGGCTCCCTGTCCTGGCATCCAAACTAAATCATTCTTCCTTCCTGCGAGCCAAAGATGGGAGAAGCTAACAGGCATCAGGGTGATTTTTGCCTTGTAATTTACAGAGTCAGGTAAAGGCAGGGCAAGAGAAACAGCTGGCAAAGCTCTCAGAAAGCCACCATTTACCTGGCTCAACCTAGCAGAAGCAGCCACGCGAATGCCAAGTCCCTGAAAAGTCAGGGCAAGGAGCAAAAGCCATCTCAGCCGCTGAGCATGTCCCCAGTGCATGGCTTCTCAGGGACCGGAGCAGCCAGGGCTGGTGTCACCCAGCCAGCCCTGTGCCCACAACCCCACCACCATGGCAGCACTGCAACTTCTAATGAGGAAATCAGAAGTAAAATTTAATCACCCCCTTGCACCCCAATACATAACAAGGACAAGGCTGCCAACACGGGGCTGGTAGCAGGCAGCACTTGGCTATGGGGAGGGATGGCATTTCCACCCACCCAGCCTTAGGAAACAAGGCAGGCCCTTCCACAACCCAGCAAGTGCCTTCCTCCCTCCTAATGAACCTCCAGCCACAGCCATCGTTTATCATCCACTGCAAGGGGATGACACAAGACAGCAGAGGACATGGGGGATGCTGAGCTTCATCCTGCTGCTGGCTTCGCTCAGAGCCATGCCCATGGCTCTGCATCTCCCCTGGCTCGCAGGGCACTGCTGGGGGACACGCTCTCCAGTGGAGCTACCATCGTCCCATGGGTAAAAGCAAGGAAAGCCTGCTCAGAAACACCTTGCTTTACACCCCAAGCCCTTGCAGAGCAGGGTACGTGGAAAGGGGGTTCTGCCTGCAATAAAACTGCAGTCTGGAGAGTAACGGTTTGCACCAAATATCCCCAGAAGACTCTGCTGGGATCATGGCACTGCTGAAGACTGATGTAATGTAAAGCACTATCCTCAGCCTATATAAATCATGCTGGTTTAGTGCCTGTCCTGTATAAAGCCTCTCTTTTCTCATACCTGTGGCAGATTTCCATTCGTTGTTAGCTGGTACATGAAAGGCCATGTCAAAGAAGCTGATCTTGGTGGCAAGCAAAACACAGGAACTCGCCAGTGGGAAATACAGCAAACCCTAACTCATTTGTTAGCTTGTCCAATTACTTTTCACCTTGAGTTTTGTGTTTGCAGAAGTGAAAAGGACCCTGAAGAGGAGACTGTAAAACCATAAAGAAAATGCAAAATACCCTGGACTCTCCTCTCATCTCCTCCACAAAGCCAGTCCATCTTGTCATTTATTCTTTTAGAGCTGCTGAACTATGATCCAGAGAGGATCATAATGCAGAGTTGGCATTTAACAAGAAATATCAATCCAGATTGGCTTAAACTCTTCCAAGTATGACAGTGCTCAAAAAATAGACACCTGAATTGCCCTTCTGTTTTCCTCAATAAGCCTTATGAATTTTTTATGAGCTGCAAAACTTCCAGTGTTGGTGCAAAACACCAATTTTTTTTAACACGGACTAAAATGTTCTTCTCTACCATAGCTCTGACCATATATATATCTATATATCTCCCTTATTTGTAAAGTTTGATTTGTCTTTTTTTTTTTTTTTTTTTTTTTTTAATTTAACCTAGTACTAACAGAAACACTTTTCCCCTTTTTGGTGCAACCTGGCTTAGATGAATTTCTGCTGAAATACTTCTGTGCAGGGCTCTCAGAGAAGCAGTTAAGAGCTGAGACTCTGAAAGACTGACCCAGTAAACCCAGAGGCCTGCATGCAACGTGAGTTTTTTCCAGATTTCACAAGACTGACCTTCTGACAGTGTAAAGTGGCACTGAGACACTGCAAACATGTCTGCTGGTAAGACCATTTGATGGCCATGCAGATGATAAAATAGCAACACTTTAAAGCAGTCCACTGCATGGACTCCTGTGCTGGCACATTTAGGACCACCAGCGTCCCCATCGCTGGGGCTGCAACATGCAGCTCAGCTTTTCCCACTTTTCCACGGTGACAAGTGGCTCTAAAGAGCTGTTACTGTACAGGGACATTGGCCAGCACCAAAAGAACTGCCCAGATAGTCAATATTTTCCAAAGTGCTGTGAAAACACAGATAATACTGAGGAACTCAGCGCAACATGAATGGCGTTGACTATGTGGAGTCACTGGGGACGTAAGAAGGAGCGGAGCATACTCAGCTGGGAGGAAAGGGGGGAAAATCATTTATACTAATAAAACAAAGTCTATTATTACACTAGTAGTAAAACAACGACAGGAGCAGGCCTGCAATTTCCTCAGTAATAATCTCATTCCCTCAGTGGAATAACAACACTGCCTTTGGCCTCGTAATTTATCCACCAGGGTACCAGCCCATTGTAACACAGCAACCTCCTCATTACCCCACAAATGAAAGCAAGTGCCCCCGCATTATTAACACGCTGCCAGAATCCACCAGCCTCCCGAGGCAGAGGGGATCAGCATCAGCAATCAGCACCTGGTAACGATGCACAGCCTGAAAGGGAGGTGGCCTGAGAAAATACCAGGCACAGTCACAAAGGCAAGGGGAAAGGGATGGAGGGGGGTGGTGGGGGGTGGTGTTTAAAACCTGCAGCCTTTCAGTCTTTTGCCTTGCTAGAAGAGAAGTCCAAGGTCTAGGACCTGGATGGTTCATGCTCTTAAGTGTTTGTCACCTTGAGCTTGGAGAACTGCTGCTCACCAGCTGACCCACGGTAACCGAGCCCTGCACGTGCCTGCTCCAGATCACTGGAGAAGATTTGGTTGTACCTGGTAATAATACAGTGTATTAGTAGTCTCGGCCGCTTGGTTCTGATGGTTTGATTTGCACCTGCAGTGGCTGAGGAGCTCACACACAACTGGCACATCCTCAGGCAGAGCTGCTGGAGAGAGGATGGCCATGCATGCCAGTGCTGGAGGACAAGCAGCAGCGAGCAAACACCCCAGGTAACAGCCATGGTATCAAACACCCCTCTGCCAGACCCCAAAGGGCAGCTTCCAAGGTCCTGTCCACCCCTAAACTGCCCTGCTGCCTTCTGTTAGTATTACTTTGCACTGCAAACAATCATTTTTAAATAAGGAGGCTGAAGCATATGCAATAGCAGCTCCAACAGCTAACCAGCCACCAGAAGCTGCCTCTTTTTCATCCTCATAGCTGAGAAAAATAGTCTGTACATTGAAGGAGGCAATGGCTGCAGTTTCAGCACAACCCCTGTAAGATGCATAAGCGAAGCATGGGAAAGACTGCCTGGACACGTGTTACTCCATCATCAAACTGGTCAGTCCAGGCTCTGTGGTGCTGGGTCTCTGGGGCAGGACTGGCACCGTATCGAGCTGAGAAGGCAGTGGGTATAATGATCTGCTGCAGAAACCAAGCTGTGGCAGCTCTCCCTCCCCTGCACCCACCCGCACGTCCTTGGGAAGGCGGGGGACCCTGACCTCCCATCAGAAATACATGCATTTGCCACCGCAGCATCCTGCTGTTAAAAAGAAGAAGAAAAACAAAGCAGACGAGGCCCAAGCTTCAGAAAGACAAAGCGTCCTCTTCCTTATCCAGCAATCTTATCTGATCAGTGCTTCGGCATTTCAATTTCCAGATTATAGAGCTGACATGTGCTGCTCCTGCGGCTCATGGAGGAGCCACAGGCCAACAGCTCCAAAACTGGGGCTGGAGCCAAGGTCCTTCGTGTCACTTCATATTTAGGCAATTAAATAACCACTCCTGCAAGGGGATGGCGTCGCAGGTGCCCAGCACACAGCTGTCTGCACTCAGTGGTTTCCCCGGGCTGCTGGTTTGGATCTCACCCACACAGCAGATCACAGCATCTGACCTTCAGAAGGTCATGACTTCATGTTTTTTTGAATTTCTTTCCCATGACTTTTTTTAGCTAACTTTTTGCTTTGGCAGGACCGCAGACTTTTATCCCTTCTGTCATTTGAAGACCAGCTGCTGAACATGAGTTCCCTACAAGGCTGAAACACCTATTCCTTGAGATCAGCAGCCCTTCGTTACCAGTCTTAACACTCCACTCTACCAGCAAATCGGCCCCTACCTGGACATGCTCTCCAAAGGGCTTTGCCCACCTCCTGGGAGCCCTACATAATTTGATCAAGAGACCTGTTAGGCTGAAGAGCCTTCCAGGGGCAGAAAAAGCTGCAATGCTGCAGGACATGTTGGCATCAATGGTCTTGTGCTCCTTTCTACGGCAGCACACAAAAGGCGTGCTGTACTGACCAGGGAAAGAAGCTTTCATGTGTTTGAACTTCACCTGTGGAAGTGGATTATAACTTACTCCTGTTCTTAACACCTGCCTGCAAAGCATTAACAACTCCCCAACCAAAACTCTTCACTTTCTTCTTCCTAGTTCTTACTAATCTCAGGTTTTATTAAGTCTATCACATCTCTATTACTGCTGCTTGGTGACCTTGCTAGCTCCAATGAAGGGCAAAATGATAAAGCTTTGTGACCAAGTCCACGAACACAGAAATATTTCACCTGAACCTATAGTGCTATTATCGCTCTTAAGTAGAACAAGGCTATTTAAAAAAATAAAAAATATAAGCACATACATGGTGACCTTGCAGGGCTTGAGTGCTCTCTGAGAGGCAGGAGAAGTATATGAATCTGCAGTGCCATCCATTACAGAAATCAAATCATTCCTCATCTGGCTTTCTTAACAAAATCCATGAGCATAATGGTGCTGCTACCCCAGGGATTGCCCCAGTGTGGGAAGACGTCTCGTTTCAATGACACAGGGAGGCTGATTGACTCTTGGTGGGACTCCAAGAGGTGGTGACGATAAGCAAAAGGAGGAAGTCCAGCAGCAGGCAGCTGAGCCACAGGTATGCAGGGAGCACCTGCCTGGGCTTGGGCCACAACGGCAGGATGCTGGATACCTACTGTGGATAAACAGAGATTGTCCTTTTGTTTCAGCCTATACAAAATATCCAGGTGAAAAAGCACAAACCTAGGGAAATCCTAGAGAAAGCCCTACTTGAGAATTTTTGTTGAACCAATGCTGTAAGCACGTAAGTAGAGAGCTGACACATGATACATTACTGCAAATATCGCCTGTCCTCTCCCTCCCTTTGCTCGTAACCCTTGCTCAGCACTAAGGGCTGATGAGGAGATGCTCATGTCGTTTCAGACACCCTCGGGTAACCAAGGCATCCCACGTGGTGGTCAGACACAACACGGGACCCAGAGGATACAGGTGCTGGATTTCCTGGAAAGACCAGTGAGCAGCTGGCTGTGCACTGCAGATCCGCACTGCATCCATATGGGCTGAGCATCTCCAAATGCAAACTGTGCCCAGGTACTGACCATTTATTTCTCTGCTAAGCCCACATTATAGAAAGCGATGGGAAGCCCACAGAGCAGCCACCCAGGCATAACACAGAAGGATAACCTCTGCTTTTTAGGAGCGAAGCCACTTGTGTGGGAACTCACAGGTTTGGGGCTCTGGGTTTCTTAAAGAAGAAAGAGCCCCAGCACATGCTGCAGCAGCTCATTTCTTAGCAGCAGAGGATGAAAACAGCAGCCACAGCATGTGAGCACAGCATCTGCTAAAGGACTCATGTCTTGGAGAGATTATTTCTTAAACCAGGTGACAGCCCTGTAGAATGCTCCAACACAAGCAACCTGCTCTCATGCAAACAGCTCTCTTCCCCACAGCGAGGGGGATGCCCAGCCATTTCCACGCACAGAAAATCCACTGCAAAATGCTGGGCAATGCACAATTTTGCCAGGCAGCCCCGTCACCGACCTTTTAGCAGGAAACACGGTAAAGCCTCCACCGGTCAAGGCACATCCTGCCCTAGCACTTGTGTTCCATCAGGCAACGTCTGAGCCAAAACTGGCTTGCAGAGAGCTTGCATGTCCTGAATCTGGGCCTGGGACTTTCTGATTGTCCTTAAAAAAACCTCCCACACCTCCCTTGCCATGCCTCGGTTTACCCTTTTAGTGCTGTGGTACTTCACAACTAATTGCAAACACTGGGGATGGGTGGAGAGCCCTGGGTGAGGTGTTCTGGAGGCAGAGAAGGCTTTGATGGAGTTTGGACCAGACTAGGTGAGAACATCGGCAGTTTTGATTAAGTTAAGAACTGCGGAATCAAACTCATTATTAATATAGCTTTACGCCACTGCATGTTGTAAGGTGCTTTCTAAACCTGTCACTGCAATTTATCATGCTAGCACTGTAATAAAATACAGCTATAAAATTTTGGATTAAATGTTCAAGGTCAATGGTTGACTTTCAACTTCCCAACCTCTTCCTTGCTGCTTTAGCAGATGTTCTATTAAGCAGTTACAAGCTCTGGGAGAAAGTTTCTTTGGAGAAAAGACTCAGTTGTGGAGCATCTCCAGAATTAAATCTTCAGACATTTCATCCAATTACAAAGCAATAAATAATAAATAACAAGTAATAAACACTGACTGACTTGAGGATAAGGCTTTTACTTCAGAAACGCTCTCATTTTTCTTGTGTTTGCAAAAGGTGGCTCTCTGCTTCTGTCTTTGCAAAGTAGACAGAACGTGACTCCCTAATTTAAACAGAAATTTGGATGTGTAAGAACAGCAGCCTGGAGATTTTGGGGGGGAGTATTACAGCAGTGCACAGCAAAACTGAGACCAAGACTCCACTGCACTATATACTGAATAAAACCAATGTATGGTCCTGATGCAACTTAGCTTTTTATGTATTAAGGGGCAACAGAAGCAGCACATATTTACATCTACAAACTGCACACACACATGCACAAGGCTTAGCTGCACAGCAATTGCAAAAGAAAGAGTGAGATTCTTCAAAATGAGAGAAAAAAAAGGTCAGATGTCTGCTGCTCCAGCCCCAGCTATTGAAGCTTATCAGCTGAAATGACTCTGTGTCAGGATCTGATCTCTGAGTTTCACTCAGATGACTTCTGTTGTTTCATTACAATGAAGAAAGAAGCATTTTGGCCACAAAGTCACCATAAAAAAAAACCCAAAACTGAAAATGCAGATACTATCCTAGGTTAAATTATTCTCTCTGTTCTGGCACATGTGCCAGAAAGCTGGCTCATTGTTCAAGCTCTAACAGTTGGCTATAATAAAAGACATTACTTCTTCCCATGACCCTTTCCTCTCTTATAGCCCTAGAGGAGACTGTAACAGCTACAAGAACATTGCTGCTGTTAAATTAGTAGCATCAGTATTTCTTATTTTTAGAAAGTTTGGCTGCTTCCCCTGATGCTGAATAGGGCAACTAAGTTACTAGCAAATTAATATTGCTTATCTTTTCTTTCCTGGGAGCTCAGCTGCCTCCTGCTTTCCCTGGGTAATGGTTCATCTCTGGGGACTCATCTGTGGCCCAGCTTGAAATGCATCACCCTTAAAAATGGGAGAAGTGCAACTCAGTTTGGTATTGTGAACATGGGCACATGGCCCAAGTCAGGAGGCGTGAAGGCCAAAGGCTTTTGGTTTTGCCATTGTATTTTTAACATTTTCTTCCTGAACAAACCTCATCCCTGTACATGAGGCAAGACCTTGGGAACCTTGGTCTTGTGCTGGCATAGCAAAGTCCAAGGAGGCAGTTTGAAAAAGAAAATCCTGCCAAGGGCATGCAGCAGCACGACAGGTGCCCTCTGATGCTCCATGTTTTGACAAGGTTGGTGTATCCTTGTCACCCCCAGAGCCTGATAGCTGGGAGCTCAGGGGCAGCTGAAAGCACCTTTAAGGAGGGATGATGACATCTTCCCTGGTCCCTTATGGACAGAGCCTGGTTACTTTTCTTTCCATCCATCAAGGACTCTGTTCTGTAATACTTTTCTCATTCAGGGTAAGGAATGAGGTCTTCACCCATGACAAAAAAAAAATAATAGAAACATCGCAAGACAGAAAACCTTCTTTATCAGATTGATAGGGTTTAACCCTGCAGGATTTGGTCAGAGAGAAGCAGTGTTCCCTTGTGCTCGTCACTCACAATCCTCTCAGTTTTCCCTCTGCAACTGGAAACATGGAATTGCTGAACATGAATGCTGGCGAGAACTACAAGCACCTTATCATAAAGTCCAGGCTATCCACTTTACTGCACACTAATCTGTTTTACTACTTGTATTATAGTGACAGAATTGTTTTCTGCAACCTAGTTCAGATTAAGAAACTGGGGGATAAGACACATTAAAACTTCTACAATATATATTGCCAGAGCCTTGGCTGGTGTAAAACAGCTTCCTAGGGGAATTAAGCAAAAAGTGAAGGGCAGAAACTGTGTCGGCTGCTGATTTTCAGTTTTAGTCTGAAAAACTGGAACTGCTGTGGTGCTACAAGCCAAAGCCTCAGGTGGTCACTGTAAATCTGCAGCCATTCTGTCAAAGTCAACAGAGCTACTCCAGTGGAGATTTGGGTTAGTTCACGCAAGCATTTTCAGAAAATACTCTTCATTTGTATTATTTACAAAATACAAACATAAGCTCTGTTACACAGTAAGCAGCACAGCCTAAAAACCAATCCCCACATCAACGAACATGCCACAGAAATGAGGGACTGTCTCCTGAGGATGTTTGTAAACAAAAGCTGCTCTCAGTGAGTGAGACCATCAGATCCTCTGCACCCTGCCAAGGCGCCGGAGGGAGCCAAGCCGGGGGCACATCCCTGTGCTCGGACGCCAGCCTTGCTGGCCCGGAGTCCTGGCTCCGAGAGCCACGGCACAGCCCGGAGACGTGGCCAAACACTGGGGAGGGGACGGCAAGGCTACAGCCTTTCCCTGAAGCCAACTGAGCAAACAGCAGAGCCTGTGCACTCTTGAGGAAAGTGTTTGATCTACGTGGCCACCTTCCAAATCACGGCCATTTACTGCTGCTGGTGCGGGGGGAAGGGGTGGAGGTGAGGCAAGTTTGGGGCTTTCCTTTCGTGGCTGTGATGCCCACACCTGACACCAGCAAAGGCACCATTTGGCCCCTCCGGCCCCCCAGGAGACAGGCCTGACACCTCATGTCAGGGATGCTCGGTGCCTCCGATACGGTTCCCAAGCGGCTGTAGACGGCACCCCCCTGCCCCTGCGTGCAGGCTGCGACGGTTCTGCCTCACTGCTGATTTGGGAAAGGGAGGGAAAGAACGGACAAGCCATGGCAATAATTACCTGGTTTAGCAACTCTACTAGTTACTTGGGACCATGTTGAAAGCTTACTTTGGCATTTTTAGACTTTTTTTTTTCAGAAGATTAGCAAAAATCCAGTGTTAAACTATTTTCTAGTCTTTCAGCAAAGTAAATCAAGCTTTGCTGCATGGGCATCCTAACAGCTCTAACAGGCACCGCAGCAGAGCAAGACTTTTGCAGCTCACAGGAACCGGCACCCCGTTTCTTTAATGAGAATTTCCAAATCGCTGAAGTCGCTCATAAGTCAAACCCGCTCTGGCATTAAATGCCCAGTCAGTCAAATTAGATGTGTTAAATATGCTCTTGGGCACATGTGTTTCATTTGCTCCATGTTCTGCAAACTCCCACCATGGCCCTGTCTGCAGCCACTGAGCAACTCGGCGTCTCACCCTGGATTGCTGCAGAGAGAGGGATGATCAAACAGGCATAAATCTTATTCAAGAGCAGAGCAGCGGAGGGGGGGACTATTAAATGGACATAACTGAGCAACTACAAGGCAAGTGGGAAGGTGCAAAGGTACAATCACCTGCAATTAAGTCTAACAGTTGTATCATCCCCCATATTACTGTATAATAGCATAAGGGAGGGTAAAGTTAAAGCTCTTTGCAAAAAGGCAGTAGATGCTCAGTTAATTGGGATAAAAGTCCACTACAACATCCCAGGTACAGAGCACACAGCACTGGCTTGAATACTTGGAGAGAAAGAGAAAAAAGTGCGTTGGAAAGCCTGCAGATGGGAGAAGGCAAAGGCAATCAGAGCAGCATTTTATTTGCTCCAGTGCCAGCTCATCAGCTGTGACCTGCAGCAGGAGGAGCTCAAGCCCCCCCATTCTACACCCCAGGGAGTAGCTTCAGGCACTGTCAGGTGCAGGGTTAATCTGCGGATCATGGTCCTGGCTCGGTCATGGTCAGGCATGAAGCGTTCTCTTCCATACCAGAGAGTGGGGGTACACATTTTTATTGGAAGACAAAGCAGAGCTGGCAACAACCCACAGAGGCAGCCAGGGAGCCCCTGACCTACAGGTGACTACTTTGGCACATTTATTGCAGTGTTATGGGACAGGCAATGATATACAGCTTCAGCACAAGGCAGTCTGCAGAAGGGATGTGATTTTTGGGGCTGCTCCGTCAAGGTCTCCCCCCCAACTCCATGGCAGAGCAGGGTTTCCCACTGCTTCACGGTGGGTGATGGTGGTTGAAATCATAATATCATCATTCTGGTGCAAAGATCCCCAGTTAACATCTACCCTAGACTGAGTGCAATGGAAGAAGCAGCATTTCCCCAGGAAGAAGAGTTGCACTGTATGATACCCCGAGCTACTGGGAAGACAGAGGGAAACCTGTTACGGACCCAGCCGTCAGGGACAGCAGGGGTCCCTGCTCTCCATGGGACACATTTAGCACACTCACCTATATTAAAACCCCAACTGCAGCCTTCCCAACGAGTGACGTCCTAATTTTAGCACCAGACCACAAATTTTACAACAGCCTGCAGTTATTTACATACTTTTGGTACCAAATATTGGCCCTCTCTCTTTGATTTCCAAACTATGCAGCTTCCTAGACTCTCGTCTGTAGGTGACTGAACACACCAAAGGCACGGGCTGCCTACTTTTCCTTTTTTTCCCACCTGACTGCTTCAGAGACATTCCTCATAATTTACCCCAGCCCTTTAAAAGAGTATTTAAGTAGCATCTAAATGACAAGTGGTCCTTTTGCCTGCCTCCCCACGGCAGTGCTTCCCTCTTCCACTGCAACCCACTTGCTCCTGTTCAGCCTACACAGAGCCCGGCTGCTGCCTTTTCACTGCAGACTGCTTAATTATGTTGCTAGGGCTGAAGCAAAAGTGCTTTTCTCTGCATTTAATAACAAGCCGCAGAGGAAATCTATCCCAAACCTACAGCGCTCCCGAGGGCTTAGGCTCATCATCCCTCCAGGGAGGCCAAGAGGGTGGCCTGGGACAACAGCACAGGCTTAAGCAGAGGATTTCTCTTTCTAAATTTTTACTTGGGTTTTGCCCTCAAAGTGCTCCATTTGTAGGTTCTCAGATAGGAACTCGGCCCTTGCAGAGTACTCTCTGTGGGACCAAGCCTTTGCAGTGGGTTACAATACAGTGGATTATGATAGGCTCTGATTCAAGCATCACTTCTGCTTTCCAAACTTTTACAAAGCATCTTTACTTTCATTACCAGCTGTGCTCTCCAAAAAGCACTACAGTGCCTTATTAAGGGGAAAAAAAATAAATCCTTTTTTAAAAACAAAGAATATCTCAGAATTGCTTTAATAGCCAGGATAAATATTGATGAAGTTTCCTGCAATTACAGAGCATGGTTCCTGTCTAGCTCCCATTGCAGATTTAATCAAAGGCAGCCCAAGTCTTTCATTGAGTCATGAAAGTGATATCAAAATCATAAAAAAAAGAGCAAAGCTATATGCACTGCTTTGCAACTGATAAGAACGATTGGCGATTTCGTTGCTGCAATAATAAGCTGCCACAATAAACAAGCAGCTACTTCATTTATTGTTTTCCACACTCAGCTTTGGCTGAAACCCAGACCCAACTATTTCACACCAGAATATTCTCAGGGCTTTTCCACTGATG